>JAHCHA010013367.1:371962-491768 GCA_027742795.1 Vigna hirtella | reverse complement strand
ACGTTTAAGGGGCTGACAGGGGAGTTGAAGAGGTGATTGTCTAGCCTCTTAGACGTCCGGGCCCCTCCCACGGACGTCTATAATATTATAGACGTCCGGCCCCCTCTACAACGGACGTTTAAGGGGCTTACAGGGGGTTGAAGAGGTGATTGTTCCAGCCTCTTAGACGTCCGGGCCCCTCCCACGAACGTCTATAATATTATAGACGTTCGTCCCCCCACAACGAACGTCTAGAGTTTCACTTATTTACGAATATGCCACCGGTCAATTTTTTACGTTGGGGCTTTTATGGACGAACGTCTATGGGAAGACGTTAAAAGCCAATTCTGCACTAGTGATTAATGAATTTATCAACAAATTTTTCATGATCAAAACTCAAAACAAAAAAAAATTAACGTCATTAATAGAATTTATTAACGAAAAGACTAGTCAATAATAATAATTCTATATTATTGACAAATTTTTTGATAAAATTTATAAACAAATAACTTAGACATTTTCATTAATAATTTAAATTCTAATTTATTAATGAGTTTTACTTACTGATTTATTGTCGTTAAAATTCGGTTGGTAATTAAAGAATTTATTGTAATCAATTATATTGTCAAAGCAACTAAGCATTTGGGAACGAATATTTGGTGGTATGCAGAAAGTATTCGATATGCGAAGGGACGAGACCTGCACACACATAATCACGTAGCCTCATTATTATATTGACCTAAATTTGAACATGGAGGATAATGCATGTCTTCACTATATATGGTCAAAAGAAATGCTCATTAATCATGTCTGGCTCAATATTGAACAACTATTTCTTGTTTATATAGAAATTAGGGATAAACATGAAGAGAAAAATTGCCTTTTGACATTAATTAAGCATCTTTATTTTTTCTAGTATATAACGACAGTGAACAGAGATACATGCAATATGGTGTTGTGATCATTGTGGCCCTTAACAAGCGTTACTTTATGAGAAACTAATTATACTATGTACCCTACTTTTGGAAAAAGATTAAACAAACATGCTATGATCATAGTGGGTTATAAATTATTGAAATGGGGCACTGCCTTGACAACTTTTGAAGCTATTCTCTGATCTTCTGCACTTTCCTTAGACCATAAAACATGGCTATGCAGGGATCTAAGACCAGTTTTGTCCTCATTCTGCTACCTCTTCTTCTGTCTTTCATGTGTCAAGAGATTGTCGCAACTGGAAGATTAAGCAACATGGAGGGTTGTGCTTCCACCGGCATTGCATGCCATGCCAAGATCACTGCGTCCTATGATCCTCCTCAAATGGACCAATACGATGAAGCTTATGTTTCTCCACCTCATGATGATTACGATTATGACTTCTACAGAAAACATGGTGATATTCCAAGCCCTGGTGCTGGTCACTAAGGTCAGTGTTCATCTATTCATAAACCTTATATTGTTTAGTTAATTAATGCACACACACACACACACTATGTTGTCCTTTTTGATCTTTTTTTTCAAAGTTCAATTGACCATTTTGTGATACTGTCTTGTGTTTGTTCTTGTAGATGGAGTTATACGATCGTGGTGTAATGGTTTCACAGAGCAGCTTGCATATTTTTGTCAAAATACGCCAGAGTTGTTTTATATGGATTGTGGGTATATTTTTGTTGCAGTTTATTGTTTATAATGACATACAAACTCAGAATCAGATAATTTGAATTTATAAAGATTTGTTAATTTATGCCATGGTTGTGTATTTTATTTCTGTTAAAATAAATAATAAAGATTTTTTTTCTTGTATCGTTTTTAATTTACCATTTGAACTTGAATCCAGTTCTTGATACCAGGCAAAGTTGAGAAACACTGTGTTTCTTTTTTGTTTCGGTAGATATTTTTGGGACCGAGAGTCTAACGTTTTGACGTGTCTTCCTTGCTTCCGAATGCCTGGATTGTCTGTCTTCCTTCAGCCTAGACCACTCTTCAATCTCCTGCTGTTGACCGATCGGTCTCCTTCTTGACGAGAGACGATGTACCTGCAAAAGACACTCCGACGCTAAGTTAGGCGTGTTGTTGAAGAGCTTTAGCTCTTAATGAAATACTCAGTAAATGGTTAGCACTGAGTATTTGAAAGTAGTGGAGAATGAATAAAGCGTATCTGGCTTTTGGCCCTGTCAGTGTATTTATAAGTGTTTCATAGGTCAAATAAAAACAACCTTACATGGAGATCCGATTAGTTACTTATAAACGGCTTTATCAATATCTTCAACCAAATATTTTAGATTTCGTTTATCAAATATATCTCTAACCAGATATCCTTCATTATTTTATTATCTGCTGGATTATTGGCCAAATAGTTTAAACGCTGACCCAATTATCATTTAAAGTAGCTTGTTAGCGTTGTAGGCCCAATTACAGCCCAATACCAATAAAAATCATTTCATCAGGTTGACCAACTACCGATCGGCCTTATTTCATGACCGCTCGGTCCACGTTATATACTGTACATTTTCTACGGGGACGCATTCATAATCTGTTTCTTCTATGTTTTTGTACATTAGTTCTTCCTTTATTCCAAAATGCTAATATGAGTACTCATGAAATGTTTGTTCAGAGGAAGAATGGCTACACCTTGCAGAAATGTTTCACACTTGCCATATTTTCAATATTTTTTTAAAAACATCTTAAAATACCTTGATTAACTAAATTAAACTGTTCGTTTTAAATTTGAAATATAATTTATGTATTTATCATGAATAATATAGTTTATATACTCAATTTTTTTATTTAAATATATAGCTTATTTTATCGTGTACCATACATAGAAGAAATCAGTTCTAAGTTAAAGTTTTATGAAAATCAGAAGTTAATTTTATAGGATTTATAACAACAAAGTGTATTTTTTTTTTAGTTTAAGAGTTGGCTATGATTATTATTTTTGTAATACTACTCAGTTGGTTAAAATAATCTGATTTATGTTATTTTTATTTTTAAAACTTACAAACATAAAAAGCCTTTAACATATATTTAAAAAATGTTGTTTTTACTTGAAAAAAAGTGACACAATTGGATTATATAACCATTGTTTTCTTTCATTCATTATAGGTTTTCAGTAAAAGACATGCATGCAATTGAAATAAGTACTCGAGTAGAAAAATAGGGAATGACACCACTTTTTTATATTAAACATTTTCACAGCATATTAGGAAAACTCAATCTCACTTACTAAGAATGATTTAAAATATCACTTTGTTCTCGCAATGAAAAGAGTTTAAATTGCGTGTATTTGTATATACATATATTAAAATGTTAAAATTAAGTTTGCTTGTGTATTTAAATGTTAATTTTTAAATCTGAAAAAAAAAAACAAATAGAGCAAACTTAAACATTAAATTTTAAAACTTATTCGAAGAAAAAAAAATTCTATGTCATAGCAGATAAATTTGTGAATTGAATATTGCACAGGCTAGTATTATGTTCTTAAGGGCTGCAAAAACATAAGTCCAATTATTTAAAATGGAAGCTGTAAAGGCTTTTTCTTTCTGCACTTCTTATTCTTCACTTAACACCCCTGAAAAATTCATAATCTCCATGTATCCTTGTTAAAAAATTAATAAACCTAAATAGCTTTCAGAATTCACCTTTCTTAGAATATATTTTCCGAAAGATAAAATGTCTTTCAAAATATACTTTTGAATGTATCTTTTTAATATATTTTGGAATGTGTATTTTGTAATGTATTGAAAAAATAGATTCTGGAAAGATAAATCCGAAATCCTGATGATCATAATCTTGTTTGCTTATTCTTGATTATGTTCCTACTCTCTCTCCATCATTATCTTGTCATGGCATGTAAAGTGAAAGAAGACACAATTCTGCATATTCCTCTTCTCTCCATCATTCTTCTCTCTCATGGCGTGTGAAGTGAAGGAAGACGTTGTAGCCGACTTTGAAGAAGAGGCAGAAACGGAGGCAAAAAGGTGTGGTGTGTTGCTGCTAGGTACAGGGGCTGCAAGAAATATAGAAGGTGCGGGAAGAAAGGATCAGTTGTGAATCCAAAGTACAAAGCGAACCATAGCGCATTTGGAAACAAGCTTTTACTTCCTCCACTCCCAGTTTATTAACTACACCTCTACAATTTTAAAAATAATAATGACTTTTGGATTACCTATTTTAAAATTTTTTCACAAACAAACCTTCTAAATAAGTTGCTTCAACAAATATTTTGAAACAAAATATTTTAGAATATATGAAATACTTTCTTAAACAAATTTTCTAACATAAGTTTTTCAAAATATATAAATACTTCTAAGAACATATCTTCTCTAACAAGTAAGGATCGCAATACAGATTTTCATTTATTTCCCAATTTGCAAAAAATCTTCAATTCTTTACTCTTTTCATTTCATTATATATCGAATACTTAATTAAAAAATATTTATCGATTTTTTATAACTCATGAATACGTGAATAATTTAAAAAAAAAGATATTTTATAAATTTTTAAAATAAATTTAAATAAAATTAAAACATATAATATATAAATTTAATTTAATTTTAATTTTAATTAAATTTAACATAATGAAATATAAATTTTAGTCTTAATTTTAATTAAATTAAACTTAATAAAATATAAAACAAATTTTAATTTTAAATTTTTATTGGTAAGAGATACTCATGATATGGATATTATGATATCTCAACCAACCTCTTTATAAATAAGTATTAAAATACCTATTACCTATTACTCACAAGTAAATATTTACCAATACTAACAATCTGCCATAGGTACTAACTATCCGTGTAACACCTTTTTAGAATGTAACGTGTACTTAATTAACTTAAGAAAAAGTGATTTATGTTACCATCACGAAATAATGAAAAATAAAAAAGAAATTCATTATCATGAAAATATTAAAATTATACAAAAATAACAAACAGTCCAAGTACATATTATAATAATGTACAAAAAATTTCAAATTAAATTATATTATTGTCTCAAGTATATTTTAAAAATTCCCCTATAAGATTTTTTGACACATCTCCTTGTTCTAAACAGACCAGAATCATCTATAACATCATCTGCTCGTGTATAATGACACAACTTATATGATCATCGCACAAACACAAACAAATAAGGATGAGCTAACCAGAAATAGTTATGCTCACCCACACTTCTCAAATATTTTATTTCAATCCATGAAATCACATAACATTCATGAAACACTACAATGCATCACCACCTAGCGATACTAAATAATATCACACGAAATCATATCACCACCAAATGATATCAAACAACATCACACAAAACCACACCACCTCCAAGTGATACCAAACAATATATCATCCTCCTGTAATCCGCCATCACACCACCTCCTTACTAAAGCAGCTCGGTTTGATTATGCTTCCATAAGCCTTACAAGTAACATTATGCTTAAATCCAAAGCCTTACGGTCAGACCTCCCTCTGCTTGCTTTCCTAAGCCTTAGAAGTATACTTGCTTGAGCCCAAAGTCTTACGGTCAGGATTTGTTTCCCTTGCTTTCATAAGCCTTACGAATATCAACTATACTTAAGCCCAAAGCCTTACTGATAAGTATGATAAATACTTATTATTCATTCTTATTTTTAACCTTAAATTTGTATTTATAAATGTATTATGTGTTTTCCTCATAGGAAGATGTAAATTTTTCTGTTTAGTTCAAGTTAAATATTATGTGATCTTTTGTAGATTATTGTGTAGGAAAATGGAGATTGAAAGAGGATGAGAGATTGCTGCTAGGATCCTTTTCGCTCAGCCACATTTTGTTTGCCCAATGAAGAAGAAAGATACTCGCTCAATGAGATAGATAAGTTAAAAGCGAAACAAAAGTTGATTCTCAACCATCGAATGTGTATTCTCGCCCAGCAAGAGGTTAATTTTTGAAAGTGATTTAGTCAAGAAAGAAAGAAAGAAAGGGAGTTCTGGTGTATGGAAACGCAGAGAAACTCATTTAAATCAAAGATGATCTATGGAATCAAAACTCTGTTCAATCTACCAATTTTATCCAAACTTGTCTGTTCTAGATGTTTAGGAGTAGTTAAACTCCCATTTCATTAGGATTGGATGTAATGTATTCAAACTGATGTAAATTTTCTTGTACAATAGAATATTTGTTCGTTCGTATGTTCTATATGAATATTAATGTGTATGTTGGAATATCATGCATTTGAATGTATCTTGTTAGAACTAATGAACCTTATTTCTCAACACCAAGAAGGGGGTGAATTGGTGTTTTATAACAATGTGCACTTTTTAAATCTTTTTCGCCAAATAGAATGATCTTGAAATCTTTCTTATGCAGTAAGCAATTATGTATGCAATGAAATTGGAAATGTAAAGAGATAAGGATAGAAAATCAAACACAGTTTTTATCCTGGTTTGACCTCAATGCCTACATCCAGTCACCCTCCCAATCAACCTTAGATTGAAGAATATTTCACTATAATGATCAGAGTATTACAACCAAGGCTTTACAGAGCACACTCAAATGTAAACACCTTACAAACTCTCAATCAAATATAGAACATAATACACCTGTAAACACAACTTTACAAAGCACACTCAAATGTTTCACTATCTCATGCTTTTCCATTATTCATATAGTTTCTCCATGTCTATGGGGAACTAAACTCTATTTGTTGTTGGGGGATGATGTAACATTGTGAACTCTTATGTATTTGAATTGATTCTTAATTTATATGCTTTTTCATTAATTGTTAGGGAATTCATCTGTTTCAATGCTTGCTCTATTTAACTCATTTAGTAGCATGATTTATGAATTGCATGAGTGCCGGGAGGTTCCTTACAATTCAAGTTCTTGTTGAATTCTCCCCCGGGTAATATTTCTCAGGGATGAGGGTATGAGTACTTGGTCGTCTTAAGCTCTTGATCTTCAGACTTAATTTTCTAGGAACGCTAGGAATTGCACGAACTAGGAATTAAGGCAGGCTTATTGCGCCGAGAGATCGGGTTCTAAGTAATTTAGTGAGTGACGTTAACATTAATGTAAAAAGAAGAATTCTTATATACATGAGAGTAAACTTGGTGAAATCAAACCCTAACAACATATTCATCTCATATTAAACCACATGCGTTCATCTTTGTGTTACTCTACTATTGATCAATTTGCATTCATATTTAATTTTATCTCTTTGCATTTGAAACCAACAATCTTGTTTTATTTAAGTCTTAATTAATCGAGTTATCACACAACTGTTTAGTGCCGAGAGTCCTCTGGGATACGATACTTGATCTTACCATTTTATATTACTTGTGCGATTTGGTACACTTGTCAATCCATCAACACAAACACACGAGTTTTAATCGATTTAACAACTTATGCAATCGATTCAAACTAGCTGTTTTTCTACAATTCAAAAACCAAGTTGTCTAATTACCTTAATTGATTACTACAACACTGTAATCGATTATGTCAGCAGATATGCTTTTGTGCTTGTGGTTTTCATTACACATAAACATACAGTGTGCATACACAGATATAATTACATCATAATCACAATAGTATGCATAAATCACACAGTATGTTCAACATATGCATTTGTCACAATATATGCATTTATCATAGTAAGCATGTACAAATTCACATATGTATAACGCAACACAAAAACATTTTTTTGTTGTGACATTACAACATTCATGTGTTGTTGCTATTAATGTGTTGTCATCATCAAAAACATCATAACACAGATTTGGGTTCAGCTATCACATTACTCCCCCTATCAACAATCTCCCCCTTTTTTTATGATGCACAACCATGAATGATAAAATATCCATGATGTACAATACACAATGAAAAATTGTTTCACACAGTTTCAAACCATCTCATTCAATTTCAATTATTTCTCCCCCTTTGGGCATTAGCAAAAAAGGATTTATAGCACATAGTAATTGAAACATAGAGACATTTACTCATATAGAGATGCATCAGCATATGTAAATAGAAAAATATGATGCTCCCACAGTCAATAGTGTTCACATGATATTAATTTCTTCCCCTTTTAACATGTGAAAGTCATGTAACATAATACAAAACTCCCCTTATCAATATGCTTATCATATTTCAGTATCAGAGTTGCATGATAGAGATCTAATAGAGTATGTATCATTCAAACACTTTCAAGCAGTGTATCAAACAAATATCACAAATATCAGAGCATTTTAGATACATCTTGAAACAAAGCAACCTAGTGTTATCATCCATAAAATCATATCAGATACACAACGGATTTTAAATAATGAGATTTATGATCAACAAACACATACACAATCATAAGTCATGGTTTAAAGAAAAAGATTTAGCAGATAAGAAACTTCAAACCACTTGACGAAATTCAATCGATTATGAATCTCTTTTTAATCGATTCAGTTTTGTAGTGCAATTTAAAATATCCCTTTCATCTCAGCAATTAGTCAATGCTCCTGCATAATCTTTTTCATCTTGACTAGATCAAGTGTTAGTTCATATGCAGTGTAACTAAGAAGTAATCAATATCACAAAACAAGTATGAATATGCAATGTAATGATGTAACAATGAAATGTTCAATTGCTATCACACAAGTGAACTAATCGATTTAATCAATTCATATAATCATTCACAGATTACAGATTGATTTCCAAAAGATAATTTCATTGATGTTAAAAAGATAAGTACAATCAAATCAGAAATCAAAATGGCTTAAGAGCCACTGACTGCATAGCAAAATAGACAGAAACATTAAGTTAATTTAAATTTCCATTGAGCTAGATTTATCCATAGGATCCTCTTCACTTGACTCATCACCTTCTTCTGAACCTTCTATTGAAGAAGAACTTTCTACAAAATTCTTCATGAGTTCATTCATTTTGTCTTCTATTCACACACAGATTTCTTCAACTTCTCAGTTCTTTCATAAGTTCTTTTGAATTTTTTCATAACAAATTTTTCAAATTCAGATTTGGGAGTGAATGAGATAGAATCTTTATCTGAGTCAGATGATTCAATTTCATTTCTGACTTGAGTCTTAACATCCCTTAATACCCACCAACAACAATTTTCTTCATACCAATACATGTCAGTATTGTTTTTCCAATCTCATTGGTCTTGTTGCAGACACCTATGGTTTCATCAGTAAGAACAACTTGATGGAGCTTCAATACTTTACTGATGAATACTCCATATGGTAAATTATACGCATCATTGCTTCCAATGTCAATCATATGTTTCTTGAAAACAACAACCCAATTAGTTGGTATTTTTGTTTGTATAGCATTTAGCAGGAATAAGTCTTCTGTTGGCAATCTATCACGCAAATATCACCCAGGTAGCAGTAGCCATGCAAGGATGTATGCACACATATTTTCTTCCTTATTCAACCCCTTATCTAGATATACCTTGCCTCCTTTGTACCTGCCAGGATATCTGAGACAATCTTTATATATTTGCTTCTTTGTAGTCCACTTTTTATGCAAAAAATCTTGCATATGAGACATGCAACCTTCAGCTTTAAGTCCAGCAACAAGTAGCCAAACATCACCATTGACGACAATATCCACACCCTTTACACGCGCATGAATATCACCATTGATGACTTTGAGATTATTGTAGAACACTTCAACTAACTCAGGATAGCAGTCCCCTTTCATCTGAACAAAATCTGCAAGTCCCTGATGAGCAAGCCATTTAGGAAATAAAAACCCTTCACCTTTGAACAGAAACAAATCAAGTGACTTATGTGGAACAACTGTCTTGATTTTTCTCCAGCACATGAACCTTTCTCGAGCAGCATCGTCACTTATCCATCTAGTCGGGCTTGCATTTCTTTTTGTCCGGGCAACCTTCTTGCAACGTTTGGCAGATAAGGATGAAGCCATTTGAGTAGGATTTTATGGAAAATCTTTCTCAGTTTAGGGTTTTCACTCTATAGTTTAAAAAGCAATGAGTGCATAGCCAGATTTTCAACAACAAGAATTTATACAGGCACACATCAAATTATTATAGGAACAGGCCGATTTAAAATTTTTAAAAGCAGAAAGTACATTTAACACTTTAGAAAAAGAAATCCCAGAGAAAACATTTTAATCGATTCTGTTAATTTTGAAGTCGATTAAGTTCTGCATCACAATTTCACTTAACACAGAAAGCACAAACAAATAGTTCAATCGATTTCACTAATAACGTAATCAGTTAAAATTTGTGAAACATGTTTTTCATCCAAAAACTTCAAAAAAACAAGCACACATCACACTACATACATTCACAAACAACAACAATGATGCATGAATGGTTGAGTTTACAGAAACAGATGTTACCACAGATAGTTACCCAAAAACTTTGATATGTTCAAATTTTAAATGCATCATTGAGCTCTGTCTGCTTCTGAATCAACTTACTTCCCTGCAAAACTTGTAAATGGTTTTGTTGCAGGTACCCAAAGAAACTTGGGGCCTTTTTTGTTAGTTACAGGAACTTTTTCTTTAGGAACCCATTTGTACTTCCCTTTAGGAACACCAATTTTCCTACAATAACAATTCCTTACTGTATGGCCAATAATATTGTAGTAAAAACAAGCATTGGTTACAGGTTTGCTTATATTAATAAATTTCTTAGAGTTAGTTCTTCCACTCTTAGCCTTAAAACCAATTCCTTGCCTATAAATAGCTCTGCCCTGTGACCTTAACACAACTTCTAGATTATCTCTACCAAGAGTAAACTTAGCTAATGTGCTTGTCAGATATTCTATTTTTTCAACATTAGCATTGCAATTTTCACAATCTTTTTCTACAATCTTAATTTCTGTTTTAACAGTTTTAGCAGATTGTAAAGCAAGATCCAGTTCATTTCTAAGTTTATCATTATCATCCACAAGGTTATTGATTCGATATTCAAAGTCTTTTCTTTCAGAGTTTAATCAATTAACCTTGTACTGGAGTCTCATTGCCTCTGCATGTAACTCTTGAAATGCGTCCAATAATTGATAATATCTGTCCTCAATCGGCTTATTTTCAAAGTCGCTTGTGCTGCTTTCAGAACATACAGATCTAGCCATGAAGCATAAATTTAACTCTTCTTCTATGCTTTGATCATCATCACTTGATGTGTCACCATCATTGTTCTCCCAGGCAATGTAAGCCTTCCTCTGCTAGCTTCTTCTCCTGTCTTGAGTGTATTTTACCTCAACCTTTTGGTTGGTCTTCAAGTCTGGATAATTTGGCTTGATGTGTCCTTCCTTTCCACACTCATAGCAAGTGATAGTGGTGACCTTTGCATTCCTTTTGCCTCCCTTTGAGTTTCCTACAAAGTCAGTTACAACATTTCTATTTTTCATAAACTTGGTAAATTTCTTTACCATCATATTCACTTCCTTTTCAGAAATGTCTGCAACAGAATATGCATCAGAATCTACATCTGATTCAATTCTTCTAAAGGTCTTCTTGCTGGTAGCTTTGAGGGCAATAGACTGTTTCTGCTTAGTCTCCTCTTCTTCCTTCAATCTTCCTTCAATCTTCCCAGCTCCAGCTCGTGTTCCCTAAGCTTACCAAACAATGTAGTCATATTCATAGTAGTTAAATCTTTGGATGCACATATGGCTATTACCTTTGGCTGCGAACTTCTGTTGAGACTCTTTAAAATCTTGATGTTGATTTCCTCCTTCTCAAAAGCTTTCCCGAGAGCCATTAAGTGATTAACAGTGTGAGTAAATCTTTTCTGCACATCATAGATGGTCTCTCTAGTCTTCATTCTAAACATCTCGTACTCTTGCACCAAGGAGTTCTTTCTTGCTCTCTGTACTTCATTCGTGCCTTCGTGAGTTACTTCAAGTACTTCCCACATTTCTTTCGCACTCTTGCATTGTGATACCCTGAAAAACTCATCCATAGTAAGAGCAGAAGATATAGATTTCTAGCTTTAACATCATATTGTGCTCTTCTGTTTCCTTTTGACTCCACTCAGAAAAGTTTTTCAAAACAGGTTTTCCATCAATTAATTTAGTGGGTTCAAAGGGACTATTCATAACAACATCACATACACCTTTGTCTATTGACTCAAGAAAGATTTGCATTCTAATTTTCCAAAAAGCACAATTTTCGCCAGCAAATAGAGGTGGTCTATTTGTGGATGCACCTTCACCGAATGTTTGAGAAACAAAAGCCATTCCAGGATCAAGTAATCGATTATACAAAAAGGGGGATCGATTTGTTTTTCAAATAACTTTTGAAAACCAACTCTGGTGCCAATTGTTAGAAATAATGAACCTTGTTTCTCAACACCAAGATGGGGGTGAATTGGTGTTTTGTAATAATGTTCACTTTTTAAATCTTTTTCGCAAAATAGAATGATCTTGAAATCTTTCTTGTGCAGTAAGCAAATATGTATGCAATGAAATTGGAAATGTAAAGAGATACGGATAAAAAATCAAACACAGTTTTTATCCTGGTTCGACCTCAATGCCTACATCTAGTCACCCTCCCAATCAACCTTAGATTGGAGAGTATTTCACTATAATGATCAGAGTATTATAGCCAAGGCTTTACAGAGCACACTCAAATGTAAACACCTTACAAACTCTCAATCAAATATATAACAGAATACACCTGCAAACAGAGAACCCCTTGTCCCTGTTGCAGAAACCCTTTGAGAATCCCCTCTCAAAGTCAAGAGCTCTTCACTCTTCTTCCTGACGCGAACGTCCAGGGAAACAGCAAATCAAGGATTGCAAAACCTTCTCTTGATCAAACCATATGCACCTTCAGTCACGCTAATGTGATCAGTCAATATTGTCCAGTCAATTTGCCTCTCAAGATTTCCTCAAGATTCTTCAAATTCTTCGCGTTCTTGATTCTTGGAGCGTTTGTTCAACCTGTAACACTTTACTCATACAGAATATCAAATATGACAATTTTCAATCAAAGTTATAGAAATTCAAACAGTGCGTCAATATATAGTTTTTATCAGTTCTGATGCAAAAAAAATCGATTACTATACTTATGTAATCGGTTACATTAAACCGATGTAATAGGATTACAACAAACTCAACTCTTAATTGAATGCTCAATTAATGTAATCGATTTGCATTAAATGTTGGTCAAACATATTTAAGAATATGATCGTTAAAGCAGTTATGACTAGCATGAAATCAGTTTTGAAAACTTAACAGACTTAATTGAATACACAACACATGTAATAGATTAAGCTTAACACTTAAACATATTTTGAAAACTTTTTCTTTCCAAAAACTCATCACAATACATTTGAAAATCATATATGCAAACACACGAGTTTTAATCAATTTAACAACTTATGCAATCGATTCAAACTAGCTGTTTTTCTACAGTTCAAAAACCAAGTTGTCTTATTACCTTAATTGATTACTACAACATTGTAATCGATTATGTCATGCAGATATGCTTTTGTTCTTGTGGTTTTCATTACACATAAACATACAATGTGCATACACAAATATAATCACATCATAAGCACAATAGTATGCATAAATCACACAGTATGTTCAACATATGCATTTGTCATAGTATATGCATTTATCATAGTAAGCATGTACAAATTCACATATGTATAACGCAACACAAAAACACTTTTCTATTGTGGCATTACAACATTCATGTGTTGTTGCTATTAATGTGTTGTCATCATCAAAAACATCATAACACATATTTGGGTTCAGCTATCACATTGCTCCCCTTATCAACATATCTAATCAAATGAATTAGAACATAGACATAGATAAAGCATCAAAGAGGATTGGTTCTAGGAATGAATTCTATCTCTCTTGGTTATTCTAGACATATGATTTTAATGCAAATTATATGTTAATTTGACTAAGGAATTAGTAATTTAACATATAGATTTACAACTTGCTCCTAAGGAATTAGGATTAGTATGCTTTTGATGTGAATATTTGAATGAGATAGAGATATATTATATAGAGTTTCTACATCATTTGATTCATGAAATCCAATCGAGATGAAGTTTTTATCGAATCATATCACAAGTATTAAATATCACTGTTTAAAATATGTTTTTATCATTATGAAGCCAACCATGAGTCCTATCAAAGTTGTAATTGGTAAATAAGCATAATTTGACAAACAAGCGCAAATCCCTTAGGAAAACAATACTTGGAACTTCCATTACTTGTAACGAATTTGTTCACTTGTCAAAGAGTTAACACTTACAAATGAAACAACCTCCATTTTCCCAGCTTACCAAAGTCTCGTGTGAAAAATCATATCCAACTTTCTAGTTACGACAATGAAAGACATAACACACAACTTTGCCTCCTAGCACCAATAGATGGACAAGCCATTACACAATCACATCTTCTGACGACTACCAAACCAACGTAACAATAAACAAACTCATCTCCCAATACCAATTGAGACGACGAGACAAAACACATCAACAACAACCATACACAACTTTGTAACATAACCAAGCAGTTCAGTCACAACCATAACAACACAGTCAATAACACTAACAACTCAACTAATAGAGCAAATAGGTTGGCTAACACATTAAACAACTTGGCACTCATAACAAACAACTCGATAAACATAAGAACCAACTTGACAAACACAAGAAACAACTCGGCTAGGATCAAAACCTTCAGGCTAACTGCTAAAACAAATAGGACAACATAGCCAACAACTCACACCTTCAAATAGCTCAACCAAGGTAAAAAAAAAACATGTTTGACCTCTGAATCACACAGGTTGAGCTCTATAATCCCAAACCAAAGGCCCTAAACAACTCGATCAGAAACAACTCGGTTAGCCCAACTCGACCAACCCATCCCGACCAATACAACTCGGCCATTGTAGCCAAGCCCGACTATATATACCTCAACTTGACCACATACAAAAATAAGCATGACAATAATTTGAAACATACCTATACAACATGGTAGTAGTCTGGAAACAAAGACATACACAAATAGCATGGCAAGCATTAAAGCAACATGGCAACAAAGACATACAACTTGGCCAAACCCTAAACATCATGGTAGCATTGTGAAAAATTCAGCATGGCCCCAAAACAACATGGTTACATGTAGAATAGGTCGATCACATGCTTCAAAATCATCATAGCAATTATACAACACGACACTAACCTTAAACATCATGGCACACATCTAAACAACTCGTTTTCCAATAAAAAACAACATTATTTAATGAAAAGAGCATGACCAAGGAAATAAAGAACTTAAATATACAAAAAAGCACGGCCAAGGAGATAAACATGATGGTGCTAGTGGAAACAACTTAGCTTCATACACAAATAACACGACACATACAGAGGCAACTAGGAATCATGCAAAGTAACATGCCAACACATACAAATACTACAAAATTACACAAAACACCACAACAATCCATCAAAATAGCATGGCAATAGGTTAGAAAACCAGGAAAACATGTGAAACCAACTTTGCAAGCACAAAACAACACGAACAAGGTATAATAAGCCAGTTTTTATGCAATACATCATACCGAAGTGACTATAATCGTAGTGTAGTGAAAATACCACGTTTCCAGTGAAAACAACACGGTTTATACACACAACACAACCACAACATTTGACCATTCAATGCATGAGCAATTAACATATATCAAATGAGAATCAATCAACACCTACTTAGACTTCTTGCCACAAACTAGAAAACATACCAATTTGGAAGAAAGGAATGAACAATGCACTTAACAGAAAGATATCAATGTAAAATAGCCGGAAATAACATACATCATGCCAAGAACCTGAATCACACAGTAACCATAGAGGGAAAACTAACGTGGAACCAAAAACCACATTACTACACACCTTAAACAACATGACACTAAAAAAAATAGTACCCAAGCATGAATGGAAGCAAACACCAGAAGTAGAAAACATTTTATATAACATCATCAATCAAAAGAAAACCCTAACGTGGACCAAACAATTGCACCACATGGTCAATAATTGAAATAAAGCACAAACTGCACTGCATGGAAATAATTAAAAGAAATAAGAAAGGGTTGCACCTTAATTTATAAAGGAAAATAAACTAGAAAGCGACGACCATCATCAACACGGTTGCTATAACCCAAGCAACAAATTTATCCTACACTACAAACATGATGACCTAAACAGCATAGACAAGACAAGCACAATAAATTAATGCAATAACAATCACAATCCCATTCACAATCACTGATCACCACATTCAAGATCATACAAAAAAATTAATAAGGATAGCTCTCCTTACATGAGTTTCTTTCTAAGCCTTTTCCTAGAATATCAATACCCTTCTACTACACCCCCAAGCTCTCACAAACCTTCATTTGATCAAACTCTCACTCTCATGACATCCTCAAAGTTTCTACCCTTTTTTTTTCTAATGGCTAGAGTTTCTATCTTAACATAATATAAATATGAGTCATACATAACCTTATTGAGGTTATTTCTTGAAATCTTTATAAAAGCCCTTTATTTTCATAATATAATAAAATAAAAATTATCTTGATTCTTGAAAATCTACTCTTAATTACCTTAATTAGTTTTGTTAAAGACATACACAAAAACTATTATAAATATTAATCCACACCACATGTACATCTAAAACAAAAATAATAAAACCAATAACCATATATTATGCACACAACAAGAATCAATTACATGACTACCAACCTATGACAAGAGCTCTAACCCTATATACTACACCTCACTCATGTAATAATAATCATTTATTATTTTAAATAATGACTCATGACTATCAATTTTCTAAATATTTATTTTTTCCTTAATATTATAATTCATTGCAAATTTTATTTATAAGTATATATAAAATTCTTTTTTTCATTCTTATAAACAAGCACAAATATCTATAGACATTAACACATGAAGACCGCTAACCGCTAAGTTTATTAACAAATTACTTAAAGTTTAGATAAAACATATAACTTTATCCTATGAAATATTAAAAAGTTTAATTGAATAGTGAATGCTAAAGGTTTTTAAATCATTCAATGATCTAATTTCATCATTTACACTTTGTTCACTTGAATAGATTTGGGGGAAAGTGATTGAATGAATTTGAGAGGATTTGAAGGTAAATTTTTTGTTGTTTATTTGAGTGGATTTGAAGGTAATTGAGAGTGGATTTGGAAGTAAATTTTTTTAATTTGTCACATCAATCAAATCCTACACTAATTCTCACAAACTTTACTTCTAAATCCACTCTCACTTACCTCCAAATCCACTCAAATAAACAATAAAAAATTTACCTTCAAATCCTCTTAAATCTATTCAATCACTCTTCCCTAAATCCATTCAAGTGAAGAAAGCCTTGTGGAAGAAATTTTGAGAAATCTCCATATGGAATTGAGACAAAAATGAATGATAAAGAAAAAAAAAAGTATCTAGCCTTCAACATCCAAGAAAACAAGGAACTATCCGTTAATGTTCTAAAACTAATATAAAGAATACTACATTATTAAGGACCAACTTTCTTTTATTTATAATATATTCACTATGCAAAAAAATAAAACAAAAAATAAAGGAGGAGACCATCTAAACAAAACGTGAATCTTTCCCAATTAAAAAAAAACTAAAATTGGGTTATTTAATTATGATTAAACTATAATCTTACATTTCTTTCCTTTCTTATTGAAAAATCCCACGTTGGACAACCACTCTCATGCATACTCTCTTTCCCTTGTACTATGAGATGCCACTAACAAATAAACATCCAAAACAAAATTACAAGTATAAATGCAAAGTACAACATTGAAATATTTTTTTTTTCTCTTTCTTAAAGTTTCTTTGGACTGTGTATGGCATCATGCCCAAATTTTTTTCATTTTCTACATGTCTTTCATGTTTGATTGTTGCTAAGGCCTTGCCTAAATAAACATTTGCAAAATTTGTTGATGATTATAATATAGGAATCAAGCTATTGGACTAGAATTATTTATTTCCATATTTTAGTTTTTCTCTGAATGAATTTATTCATTTTGATATATTTAAAAAGAGTAAGAAAAACGTCCTTAAAGTTATATTTTTCCATATTGTATGTGCCTTCTTTCTCTAATATATATACTTTAACTCAAAATTCACTTTCAATGGCTATTATTTTTTATAATTTTGCTCAATAATCTTGTATTGCAACTCTTTATTTTTAAATTATTGTTATCAAATAGTCGTGATCATAATTTCGACACACGTTATAACTAGAATATATAATTTATATTTTTCATTGTATAATTAGTGTATTATTATTAGTGGTTTTTATATTATTTAATTTGTTTATTCGTACATACATAGTATAACCACTACAAAAAAGAAGGGCATTACCGAAGGCCAGGAACCCTCGGAAACAGCCCGAAATCGTCGATAAAAGGTAATTACAGACGGCTTATCGACGGCCAAAGAGCCCTCGGTAAATGCCTTGGCGCTAACATTTACCGAGGGCTTTCGCCCTTCGGTAATTACAGAGGGCCAAAAGCCTTCGGAATTACCGAGGGCCAAAAGCCTTCGGTAATTTTCGAAGGGCAAAAGCCTTCGGTAATTACCTAATGTGGGTAGTTACCGAAGGGCAAAAGGCTTCAGTAAGTTGGAGGCAGATCTAAGGCACAATTGTATTTCTTATGAAACCAAACTGTTCACAACACAAACAGACCTGCATAACAGTTTTCAAGCACATACATACCTGCATAATGTGCATCTCAATGATGCAATCATTGATCAAAATCCATAGAACATCCATTAATCCATAGAACATGTATTTATACTTAAAACATAAAATAATGTAACATAATGATGTTCTAACATCCAAATCATCCAATTGATCTAACATCTAAATGATCTAAACTCCAAATGTTGTAATATCCAAATGTTTCTATAACAACTAATAACAAAATGAAACTAATAATGTACATAGTTATCATCAGAATGATCTTCATCATCCTGCTCCTCTATAGATGGCTGGACTGGTGTGGGTTGGACTGATGAGGGTTGGACTGATGTGGGCTGCTGAGGGACTGCGGGTGACGAGGAGGGTCGTGGCTGGGTCGGAGGGATATTGAATTCATCCTGTGAAGTATCAGGCAACACTCTCATGACCAGGGCCTTAAAGTTTGTAAACTCTGCTCTGAAATCAGTGATTTCCTGGTCACGTTGCTCCAGTGCCTGCGTGAGGTGGAGAACGATCTCGTCAACAGTAGTGGTGGAAGAAGAAGGTTGGTGCTTTAGAGTACCTCCTCTCGATGTTGTATAGTTTGCAGCAAGTTGTCCTGCACCGTACACTCGTCCCTTTTTCTTCCCACCAACGATGTCGACCCAGCACTGTGTCCTACGAATGTCGTCTTCTGCATTACTGCCATCATCCGGTGTAGGAGCTGACTCATGTTCAGATCTAACCTGTGAAAGTCTCGTAGAAAATTCTTCATGTTGAAACATTAAAAGCAATGTTAGGGAATGATAGAATAACATAAATTAAAAATTAGTAATAGTGATAGTGTTATTTGCTTACATGAGTCTTCCGAGATCTTTCATCAACGAATTGATTAGTGCCCTTCCTTACATGAGTCTGTGCAAAGACCTCATCAACATGGACCGCCCGTCCTAGAGCTTGTGCCTGTAACATAATTTAGAATTAGAAGTGTACATATGAAATAGAAAATACATAACTTATATATGAAAGAAAAAGTTATGTAATTAAATTATACCATACGAATGACATGCTCATGAATGGTTATCGACCCACCAATATGCAGGGTGCCACCCTTTTCATATGCTCTGTTCCTCTAGGCTTTGGCACACTTATTGCGAAACTCTACTGTATTCCAATGAGCAAGTAAAGAGTTCCAAATTTGTTCGCCCAGCCAGTAAGGGCGCTCTCCTGCATTGCGGGCATCCCTAAACATCTCTGACAGCCGATGAGATGCTTTCATGTGGAAATTTCTTTGTGTCTGTGTTTCATGTTCAGGTTTCCACTGCACCTTCATCTGTAACATTAAACAGAACAAACATTGATTAATGAACATACTAAAATAAGAGGGACAATTAGTTTAATGGATTTTTCACCTAAAAGCGCTCCCAGAATGAATTTTTGTCGTCATCAGGTATTGCTCCCCAAGTAGGCCATGGACTTAAAAACTGTTGCTTAATTGAACGTGTGATGGCCTGGGAAGCAACCCTAGATGGAATAAACCTGCATAATAAAAGTCATTTGAATTACAGTAGGATTTAAACATCAAATTATATCAAGAGATTAAAATCTTACCCTTTACCATACGGCTCAATCCATGGTCGATCATGGAGGGTCGGGTCAAGACCTTCACCATCACCACTTGAATCTGGATCAGCAGATGGTGTGACAGTCGCAGAAGGCGGTATACAAGATGAGGAAGGTATAGAAGTAGGGTCAGGGAGAGGAGTGGGGGTAATAACCACAGGGGGAGGAATGGGGGTTATAATCACAGGAGGAGGAAGAGGGTCTGCTGTAGGGGTAGTAGAAGGGTGTGCTGCAAGGGTAGGAGAAGGGTGTACTGCAGGGGTAGGATAAGGGTGTATTGCAGAGGTAGGAGTAGAGTCTACTGCAGGGGTAGGAGGCTGTATTGTAGGGGTAGGAGGAGGCCCCACAGATGATGTACTGCGGGCATCAATGGTAGGTAGTTTAGCAGGCACCCTAAGTACATACTTTGGTGCCTGTCGTTGCCTCTTTTTAGGCCTTGCTACCCCCTTTCCTTTATCAGGACGTTCTGAACCTTGTCTTGTCATTACTGCATTGAAATGGTTACAAATAAAGCGAAAAAATAGAAATGAATAAGGAAGGATCAATGGTTTTCAAAGTCAATGTATAAATAATTGCATACAACTTTTAAGATGGTATTTTAGATAACTCTATTCAAATGATAGTTCAATTTGCTACAATAGATGTCCAACATTCAATCGTCGTCATCATGATCTTCATCTTCATCTTCTTCTTCTTCATCATCGTCATTATCATCATCATCTTCTTCTTCTTCTTCGTCGTCGTCATCATCATCATCATCTTCTTCTTCTTCTTCTTCTTGTTGTTGTTCTTCTTCTTGTTCTTCATCACCTTGTATTGTTGCTTCTAATTCATCTCCATCACCATCAGGGTCGACCAATGCGGTTATACGTTCAACTTCAATAATTTCTTGTGGTTGTGACATTTGGTCAAGTTGGTAGGCAACATTTTCCTCAATCTCATTTGAGTCAATGCGACCTCTAGGCTTGGTTTGTATTGCTACGGCCCAACCACGCTTGTCAATATTGCGGAATGGTGGATATGGCACATAATAAACCTATTTGACATTAGTTGGTAGATGAAAGGATCAAACGGTCCATATCTTAATCTCTGGTTGAGTTCGACAATATTAAAGCGTGGATCCACTCTAGTACCAGCTCTAGAAGGATCAAAGCATTCATAATAAAAAAGTACTACTCTGTTTCGAGAAGTAGTGCTGTTGTACTCTAGCTCATATATTTTATGAATGATGCCGTAGAAATCATCATAACAACCCTCTGTTAGGCTCTTGACATACACACCACAATTTGATGTTTTCTTTCCTTTAGACCATTCATGTGTATGGAATTTGTAACCATTGGTGAAGTAAGTGTGCCATTCTTTGACACATCTCATTAGCCAATTCGAGAGATGTCTTAACTCTTGAACCGTGGGAGTTAATGCCTGATTAAAAACCTACAAAGATACTAACAAAATGATAAAATCAAGAGTCAAATTAACCTTGCTCTAAACGTAGGAAAAAGTACGGACCTGATTTCTAAACCAATGGGGAAACTCTAAGTGTATTCTAGCAGAAGTATTTCCTTCCGCGACTTGCTCAGCCACAACAAATGAGCTGGTACAAATGAAATTCATTACTGTATAACAATTGTACCGTTGGAAAGATAAGACATGGATGATGACATACTCAAGGTACGACTTAACTTCAATGCAATTGATTAAGACATGGACATGAGCAGAGTTGAATTCAACATTAGTTAACCAATGAGTGAATTCTTTCCCTGCGTGACGGCCTGATTGTCGGAAAACTGATAATGCACCTTCACGTGGTTCAACTTGCCATTTCATTTCATTTCTAACATGAGTGGGGGACAACATGAAGTTTTTTAAATAATGTGAACAAAAATACGTTGTCTCTCTGTGCAAGTAAGCTGCACAAATTGAGTCTTCTACTCTAGCTTTATTTTTATCTGAACGTTTGGATTCTCCCATAAACCTTTCAAATGGATACATCCACCTGTATTGCACAGGTCCCCCAAGCCAAGCTTCATATGCAAGATGAATTGGAATATGCTCCATTGAATCAAAGAATGCAGGAGGGAATATTCTTTCTAATTTGCAGAGAATAATTGGGATATTTTCATCCATCTTTTTAAGGGAATTCTCCTCTAGTGTCGTGCAACACAAATCTTTAAAGAAGTTACTGATTTCTATCAGTGGATTTAACACGTGCATTGGCAAACAACTGAACGCAAGAAGGATGAAAGTCTCCTGAATACATGACAATCATGACTCTTCAACCCTTGAATAGTACCGTTCTGAACATTGGCACATATGGACAAGTTAGAAGCATATCCATCTGGCATTCTAAGCTCCTTGATCAATCCACACACTATTCTTGCCTCATCTTTTGACATGGTGTAATTTGCTTTTGGTTTAAATAATCGGCCATTACCTTGCGCCTTCGACTCTAAGTCTTTTCGTCCACAATACAAAGGTAAATCTTTTCTTGCTTTCTCATTATCTTTTGTCTTACCTATAACATTCATAACTGTGTTGAAGACATTGTCAAAGAAATTTTTTTCTGTGTGCATGACATCGAGGTTGTGTCTTAGCAAGTTGTCTTTCCAATAGGGAAGTTCCCAGAATATGCTTCTTTTAGTCCAATTATGTCATTCTCCAAACCCTTCTATCCTATTCTAACCAGATTCAGTGACTTTTGGATATTCTTTCACTCTTCTCCAAACGTGTGATCCAGTCAACTTCGGCGGGGGCATATCCGTTTCAACTTGCCCTTTGCGAAATGCCTTTTTGTTTCTTCTAAAGGGGTGATCAATGGGCAAGAATCGTCGATGGCAGTCAAACCAACTACTTTTTCGACCATAACTCAATTGGAATGACTTTGTATGTTCCATGCAATGTGGACAAGCTAATCGACCATGCGTGCTTCAACCAAATAACATGCCATACGCTGGGAAGTCATTAATAGTCCACATCAAGGTTGCCCTCATAAGGAAATTTTGCTTCCTTGAAACGTCATACGTCCAAACACCATTCCATAACTTCTTCAAATCATCAATCAAAGGCTCCAAATAAACATCAATCAATGATTTGGGATTAGATGAACCTGGTATTATACACGATAAAAACATGTAAGGCTTTGTCATACACATCTCAGGTGGTAGATTGTATGGGGTAACTATCACGGGCCAGCATGAATATGGTGATGCAGACGCCTGAATGTACAGGGTAAACCCATCAGAGCATAGACCAAGTCTGACGTTACGCGGTTCACTGGCAAAGGATGGATGTTTACGATTGAAGTGCTTCCAAGCTTCACCATCAGAAGGATGACGCAAAAATCCTTCAGTTTTGTTACCATCATGCCATGTCATGTGTTCTGATGTTTGCATTGAAGTAAACATTCTTTTTAATCTTGGAATTATAGGCAAGTAGAACATGGACTTTAAGGGAATTGGTTTTTTTTGCCTCCATCCAGCATGCATTGTATGATATCGAGGTGAGCCACAAAACTTGCATTCAACCAACAATGCATCATTTTTGCCACTGTCATTGTCATAGAATAGCATACATCCATTAACACAACAATCAATCTTCTTGACTTCCAATCCCAACTTTGAAACACATTTTTTGGCTTGGTAATAGTTCTTCGGCATAAAATTGTTTGGTTGTGTCAAATATAACATCAATTTTGTATAAAAGTCCACTGCTTGAATGTGCACGTTCCAATTAGATTTGCCAACCATGAGTCTAATGCACACTGACAATTTTGACTCAGTTGAACCATCAAATACAGGTAGATTTGCCTCTGTCAGTAAATTGTAAAACCTCTGAGTGGTTTCATTTGGAGGCTCTTCATCATGACTATCGTTTGCTTCTTGTTCAGCATGGCGACGAAGAGCATTGTCAATCATCTCTTGCATATAGGCAAATTGATCTATCTCAGATGTATGTACAATAGTATTCGAACCTGATGCAAGCCGCGTTTCAGCTGCAGTGGAGGTCGAAGGAATTTCTTCACCATGAAATGTCCAAACCGTGTAATTAGGCATGAACCCTTTTTGGTATAGGTGAAGTTTGACGACTTCATCATTCAAAATCCTTGTACATTCGCACTTGATGCATGGACATCGAATCCCTCCATCAAGAGCATAATATTGATATCGTTGGGCCGTCTCCACAAACTCTTCAACTCCGATGAGAAAAGATTCCTTCAAACCTCTCCTTCCACTATAACAACGGTCGTACATCCATCCACGATGGTTGGGAAAATGGTCCATGTTCTGTGACAAGCCAAACAAATAAAAACTTAGCCAAAACAACAACACTCCATGTGACATAAGTAATAAACCTATTACTACTCAAGTCGGACATGGAGGGCAATTTCAACACTATTGTCATAGGCATTCAATAAGGGCATGCAAAGAGAAGTCCTCAGTATTGAAATGCCATTGACATCCTAAGTGGTTGTGTATTAAATTTGGGGGAGTCAATTTTCTGACATTACTAAAGTTCTCTTTTATGGAGTACTTCCACATATTTTTTACAATGTAAGTGTTTAAGGTACTTTTACCCTTCTCATTCCATTGAGAATGTGTGTAGTACCATAAATAGTTTAAGGTACTTTTATCCTTCTAAATCAATAGTTTCAACAACTTGCTTAATCTGACACTTTGCTAATCATTTCAAACTATAGATATCTTAAAATGATATTAAAGTAGTAAGATTAATGCTAAATCAATCCTAAGTTGAGTAATGTGAGATTTCACCCACACTCATACACTGTAATTTGTTCTTACATGGGATTTCCAACACTTATTTCTAACCATTATGGGATCACTCATAGTATGACAAAAAGGTAATGAATTTGGTAAAGAACTTTACTTTAGCATGTCAAGAACAAGATGGAATTTTCTAAGACTAGTTAGTAAAACACAACTTACAAAAACATTGATTCAGTTTAGCTATTACCTTGAGATCAGAGAGACCAGTCACACAAGCACACTCCACTACTTTAGCACCAGCAAGTTCTACAATTGAAAGCAAACTTAACCATTTTAGGAACAACAACAAAAAATGGGGGTTAATTCATAAAGCTTTTTTTTATATATATTTAAACATGCTTTTTATTTGTAGTAGTTACCTAGGAGTGTGACAAGACAGTTACATGTATGAACCCTTAATTTAAAGTGAATCATGGTCTACAATCATGAGAAATCAAAGCTGAATGCATCTTTACCTACTCACCACAGAAATACATTCACTTTATAAGACATTTTTTTCTTGCAAAAGAGAATATAGAACAAAAGAGTTATTTCAATCATAAAAGGCTGCAAGAGCAAATCACCTAGAAGTCTAATTGCTGCTGATAGAGTTCCACCTATGGCCACCAAATCATCAATAATTATGACACATTCGCTGGACTGAATAGCCCCAACATGCAACTCCAAACAATCATTTCATTTCTAGAACATATTTTTCAGAAATGTCTTCCCCTAAACATGAACCAAGTCAAAGATTAGGCATCACTTTGCAGACCAAATCAATGCACTGGAACAAGTACCAGTTTAAATTGACAGACACAGCTGAAAGATTCTAAGAATCTTGTTCATGTGAGTATTACTTTCAACTTACAAGAAAATGAATTGTTTCAAAGTGAGCAACATGTTTAATTTAGTATCTTGTTTTCCTAACCAGAATGAATTGTGTTATGTCAACATGGTTGATTCTTTTATTTTTAGATAATAATTTTGGTTGTATGTAAACATAAAGAGAACTCTTTTTTCTTGACTGACTTCTTTAATCTATATAGTGTATAACTATGTCATGATTTTATATATAAATTAGGTATGTCTTATGATTTGGATTATGAATATATATATATATATATATATATATTTCTCTTTTTAAATGAAAAAAAATTGTGATTAAATCTTAATGTAATAATCATCCAAAGCCTGCTACCACATTTAAGGTAATAATCATCCAAATTACATATTATATTTATCTTTCTCTTAATTTCTTCAATCAAACCTACATGTAGTTAGCTAGCTATAACTTCTTCCTACTTTTATTTGGAAACTTTGCCTTATAAATTATAGTCTTCATCAGAAGGTTGAATCTGGTTTTTTGAATCCGCTACAGCACTTGTAGTGAAATTCCAAACAGTAGTAGCAGTAGTAGTCTTCATCATGGAGGAAGAAGCAAGATGA
Organism: Vigna hirtella; assembly: GCA_027742795.1. NCBI lineage: Eukaryota > Viridiplantae > Streptophyta > Magnoliopsida > Fabales > Fabaceae > Vigna > Vigna hirtella. The sequence continues at coordinate 465,247 of JAHCHA010013367.1, read as the reverse complement.
GTAGTGATGATGGTGGTGGTGGTGGTTCTTCACATGGTTTAAGCTTCTATTATTCTTCTGCTAATTGGAACAATATTCCTCTAAGAACAAAAAATGCTAAAGGTGGAGCCAAATGAGTTGTCATGAACTAGTAATCCACAAACATTAACAGTAAAATAACACCCAAAGTAATAATGAATGATCAAACTATATATGACTATGATAAGGCCTTTCCACTCAGAATAGACCCTGCCATCCACCCAAAATGTTCTTCATTTCTTTTAGCCTATGTTTGGTACATTCTAGTTTTAAATTAAAACAGATTAATTAAGATTAATAGTAGTGCTCAATTACATTCAACACCACACAGATATACCTGGCAGCTTTCCAGGTTTGCATAAAGGAACAAACTTGGCACCAATGCCTAACGCAATTGAGGAACCAAAAATGAATCCCCTAGCTTCAAGTTGAAGCAGAACAAAGTTACTCTCACTCAGTTCTTACCCAAAATAAAGCTTAAACAGTCATTCCCCTTACAATGACTAAGAAAAACAGTTCAACATATATATAATGAGGACTAAGAACAGATACACTATGAATATTTGATATATCAGTTGCGTTAAAAAACAAGGCTAAAAGAAACCCTTTTGAAAACTAAAGCAGAAGAAGATACAGTGATGTGTACAGTTTGGGTGTTGTACTTCTTGAGATGTTAACGGGGATGGAACCAAATGATAACAGTATTCCAGAGGGTGCCCACATTGTCACATGGGTTAGCAACGAAATCAGAGAGAAAAGAAGGGAATTTACATCTATCCTTGATCAACAACTAGTATTGCAGAGTGGAAAAAAAACCTGAGATGCTTCAAGTCCTAGGAGTGGCTCTCCTCTGTGTGAATCCATCACCACAAACAAAGCCATGGTTGTGAATCCAAAAGCAGCAGTTCACTGTTCAAGTTTTTCCACATCATGTGAACCTTTAATAATAAAATCAACATCTTCTTCTTCTTCTTAGCCACCAATTTCATTACTAGATTTGTTAATTTTTTTTCGACTCACATATTATTTGTATAGATTAGTATTATATGGATTTGGATCCTTATCTTTAGGAGATATGATCTTCTTAGAAAGAGAAAGGCACAAACATAATTGGTGGATTCTGCAACAACAATAGTTATTGTTTAATAAAAATTATGCATCTCTGTATTGAACAAAGACCACATGTCCATATCCTTTTACTCAAGAAAAATATGTTATCTTATGGCAATTCCTCACTACACAATTATGTTCTTTATGTACATAAATTGGAGTTAAAAACAAGTCAGATAACGCCAGAAACTTGGATTTCAACGACAAGTATCAAAGTGTTGCTTGTGTTGCACTAAAATCCATGAAGAAAATGCTCCAGGACTAGTCCCACTGACACAATCTAACAACCTGCTTTTGCTAACAACAGTGGCAAAAGTAAACAAATTAATAGTGGTAGCATGGTTGAGACCTTTGGTTCAATTAACCTTGCTAATAATGACTTGTTAGAGAAGGGGCCTTAGCGTAAACAAAATTTTTTTGTAACTACATTAATGAACAAATTACATTAGCTGGGAAACAAATTCTGCACTAGAGAAAAGAATCAAACCTTAGCTGGAAAACAAATTTTGCACTAGAGAAAGTCCCTAGTTTGGTGGTTTGATGCTAAAAAACATATGGAAGTGATTTAAACACACAACTGAATGTTCAAGCAACTTAGTTTGATGATGTTAATTGTCTTTAAACTCTAAAATGAGTTATAAACAGCCTCCAACTCAAAATCACTACTCCACTTCCATTTTAACTCAAAAAGTGATGGTTTAGAAAGAAAATCTTCATATAAGGCATTAGCATCAGCATGCCATTGACATGAAGACTTTATATTAAATCCCTGTACAATGCTAGGTAAACCAAATGAGCAATGAAATGAAAAAGCATAGCTCGGTTACCTAAAACTAGTAGCATATTTTTTCTATTTTGGTCAAATTTCTAGCTTTTCACCTTTCTAAATGTCCTTGCAATGTCCAGTTCGAGTTTGATCATGCTTAGTTCTTGTTTTCAAGCTTAGTTTAGTGTATTTACACTTTCTTCAGTCATTTGCATTGATAGCTAGCCGTTTGAATCATTAAAACTTAGAATGAGGTGTGTAATTGTTTAATTTGCTACATTATTAGCTGTTATAAGGTCAAATTTTGGAATCTACTATTTCTATGCCAAATAATAGCTCAAAAAACTTTGTTTTGATGATTTAAAGTTGTTGTAAAATTCTAATTTGACTTATAACCATTGTTGTGCAATTTCACTACTCAAAACCTCAATCTAGAGTTCATTTTTTCTAGTGCAAAGTTGAATCCAACTCTGATTTTTGAATTTGTACATTTGTAATTGGTTTGGGTTGTAACAAAAGCTAGGTTGTGTGATTTGAATTGAAACATGTGCAAAAGAAACGTTATACAAGTGCTAAATGGCATTTAGAACCTGTGCAATCCAAGTAAAAGCCTCCAAACCGAAAGTCAAAATTTCTGAAAGCATGCCTCAGCCTTTTCTTAACAAAACTGGTCAAATATTTACCTACCAATTTACTCTAATCCTGTAACATTAGACGGGTGCTAATTGATGGTTGACAAAGAATTTTGATATGTTGATCTATCAAATGGGAATAGATAAAACCCAAAGTAACTACATTAATCAAGGTTTATAAAGAGGAGGACAAGGACATTCAAAGAGCTCTGGCAGCGTCTATGGAAAGCATGAAAGAATCAACTACTATGGCTGGTGCAGACAATAAAGATGCTGATGTTGTAGTCAATGGGAAAAAAAAACCTTCGCCAAGAGGCCTAGGTCAGGAGTAATATAAGGTTAATAAGAATTAGAGTTCAATTTTTGTATTCAGTAATAAAAAAGTGATAGTGAGGATTAGCAGGGTCAGTGAAGAGTTATGAAAAGTAATGAGAGTCTGGCTTTCTTGAATACCAGCAGAGGGAGAGAAGTCTCTATGAAATACAAGTAAGCCCTGCTTCACTTCCAAACCTAATTAATTGGAAGAGGTTTTGTGAATTCAAAACCTTTAAACAAAAGCAATGATCCTAAACTAAACCACTAGGATATGAATTTTCTCTTTAGCAAAATATGTAGATAGCGAGCCATTGTTTGTGCCATTATCTATAGCTTTTCTTGTGCCATATGTCCTAAGGGAGGTTGATGAAACTTCGGGACTAAATGCAACTTCCACGGTTGTTGCATGTTTTAAAACACCGAAAATAAGCAGCAAACAAGATGAATAAGATATCAATCACTAAGGTGAAGATAGTTTGTCATTTTGGGCAGCCACACAATCAACTAACCAAGGAGCATTACACAAAATGCTCCACTAATATTTTCCATGGTAAAATGGTTTAGAACAAGTTCAGAACAAATTATAAAAGCTAAAAATTAAAGCAAAACAGTGAAAAGATGAAAAATAGGAAAAATGAGGAGTTAAGAGACTTACATATCGACGCGAGAGAAGTCGAGCAGGTGTGTTGTATTCGGTTGTTGCCTCCTCCACGAACCCCACACCGCTCTCAACGCACCAGGAAGCCCCTCGTCACCGTTGTCGCCTCCTCCACGAAGCCCTCCTGACGCAGCGACAACCACTTTGTCACGCAGCCCCTGCAACCACAGAACGAACCACCACCGAAGAATGCTTGCGCGAATGAAGTGCGAATGCCTGTGCGAAGGAGGGAGACGACGTCCATGAATGAAACCTCGCAGATTTGGGGAATGTTGGTGAGGGTTCGATGGCTCGAAGAAAGGGGGAATGCTGGTGAAAGGGGGAATGCTGGTGAGAGTTCGAAGAAAGAAAGGGGAACTTTGGCTCGAAAAATGAAAGTTGGTAGAGGGAAACCCAAGTCTGTTGGGGTTAATTAGACCAGCACCTTACCGAGGGTCATATATCCTTCGGTAAGTTAATTCACCAAAGCCAACATCGACGGCTCAAAGGCCTTCGGAAATAATCCTTCGGTAATGAGCGCATTTCCTGTAGTGAAGATTCAGTCAACAATCAAATTTAAACAAAAATAATATTAGTTTAGAACTTCAAGTCAAGATTCCTTTTAACTGAAAAATATTTTACAATTATTTTGTAGGGGTTCAACACACACACATACACATAGATCTCCACACTGGTAAGATATTGTCCGCTTTAAGCCAAACCCTCACAGATTTACTTTTGGTACCACTCCAAAAGACCTCTTATCAATGGAGGTATCTTATGTGTATATAAACTCATGTCCATCTCTTATTTTAATTTGATGTGAGACTTTGTTTGTATCTGACATATTTGTCATTCTAGCAATGGATTTAAGAAAGTTATGTTAAATTTTGCATGAAAGGCTAATCTGATTTAAGTGAGACAATTTCCAATAACTTTAACAACATACAATCTTTAAGTAACATTTTTTAGTGACAAAACTAATTTTTAATTAGTAGAATTAGTTGGAGTGTCAACGTCATAACTTTCTCGTTTTCAATATTACTCGAGACGCTTTTATGGATCTTCTTCATTCATGTTAGATTTTTTTTTTCTTTTTGACTAAGGATTGCTAAATTTTGGATGTGAAGTAATATCTATTACAAAAATCATTATATAATGTCTTAATTTACTCTATGTTGTGTCACACACCACTACTTGTTTTTTTCAACTTTTACCTCAATCAATAATGCAAGAATTTTATGATATACTCTAATTAATATTTTATTTGGTTTTTACCTGAAATATTTTTGTCAAGAACAGAAAATGATATCTTTATTCTTACAACAGAAGGTTTTGTTAAATAATTATGTGCATTATGTGCAGCATTAGTATAATTATATTTCTACACCAAATAATTATTGATTAGTCATAATTAGTAACTTTTAAACTTGTTTTCCAGTATTGGAAAAGTCTTTTTGGGACACCATGTTTTCACCAATCAAAGTTGCATTAAAAGTGGTGTGTTTTCGAAAATTGCACCACCATATACTTGTAGCATCACACAGTAAACAAAGAGGAAAATTAAAAATGCAATAAATATAATTATTCTCATTATTGTTAATTTTTCTTATATGAAAAGGCTAAATAATTAATGCAATCATGATTTTTCATTTAAATTCTCAAAAATAAATAAAATTTAGGTTAGTTTTTAACAATGGTTCACCATAGAAGAAATATATATATATATATATATATATATATATATATACCATTAGCCAACATGAGTAAATTCTCCCAACCTTATTATTATCAAATTAGTCTAAGCAATCTAACACTAATACTTTCAAATGACAAGTAAGAGGATGAAAAACATATAATTGCTGCTGCCACCAAATTACCTCTCACTCTAAACCTCTAATTAGTTATCTAATCTTGAAAACCAAAAAGTAATTATGCTAAACTTGTTGACCAAAAACCAACATTATACAATGCTGATGAATCTTTGGTTGCAATTAATTTAAATGTGACAGTCAGGTAAATAAAGTAGGCTATTTTTTTCTTCTCTTCTCTTTTAATGGCTTTCTTTTCATTAAAAAATAATCTCATTGATCTTAATTTTACCTTCCCTACTAAAATAAATGACATAAAACAAGTTTTGCACATTTTGTTCCTTTCTTAGTATAAGAAGGAAATAAATAAAAAGAATGCAAAAGACTCTGAAAATTTACGTATTCTATAAATTCGTCACAAGTTATATTTTTCTTTCATTTTCTTAACCAAACATTGCATTGAAGATGTAACATATCTGCATCAAATGGATTGCTTGGTCCCAAAATCACCGAATACTGCAGATTCACACCGCGTTCCAGCACAATATCCTCGCGTATAACAGCTGTTTGATCCTCAGTTCTCGAACTATGTGATATTTTGAGCAAATCAATCTCTCTATGCTGCACCGATAATGAATGAATCAATAAAGGACACAAATTACTGTACAATGCACTCTTAGCAATGTTATTATTCTTTCTTGTGGTCCAATCATAGTATCTTTTATCTATCATTAATCACTCTTAAAATTTCCATTCCGTAATTCTAATTTCAATGCTGCATGTAGAAAAGTGATCACTATCACTTCATTTTTTCCTCCTAGGAAGTCCTTGCACAAAAGAAATAGATGGAAATAAATTGTCAGTGAGATATTTACTTTCATGCTACAAAAATCTTTTCTAACCAGACAACTTAATACATTTATTAAGCATGGAAACTAAGTTGAAAGTGACCTATGCATGATGTAACTTGTTAACATACCATGTCTTTTCTTCAGGGACTAGTGTGTCCCTTTTACACTCTTTGCCATAAAGCCAAATTAGATATTTATCCTTGGATTTAGCTTATAATAAAAGATATTTATTTTTTGGAGAAACACTATTTTCATACTTTATAGTTTTTTAATTATTTCAACTAACCCCTCTTCTTGATAAAAGAAGGATATGAAATTATAATAACAGGCAAAGGGTGAAGAGTGAGAAAAAGACATTATTTTTACTCCTCTGCTATGCTATCCATTATGCAGTTGAAATTTTTAACTGTTAAAAACAACAGCAAAACATTCACAAGCTGTAAAGGACAGTGTCATTATGCAAGTGTACATCCCTTATCAAGGGAATGTACATCCCTACTTTGATGGTAGTCACGTTCTACACTCTTTACAATCCCAAAAATAATAGTAATTATTTGTTTTGTCTACCTTAATTTATTTAGCGACATTCGTCACTGTCGGTTGGTAGAGAAAATTAACAGCCTCTATCTCCACTATTGTTCGTTTAATCTAGAACATAACAGTGTCTCTACCACTGTCTCATCCTTCAGCCTTAAAAAACTACAAAAGAAAATTCTCTGCAATTCGCGGCATGGGATGTATCTGTCCCTTTTGCTTGAAGTGAAGTGGCACCATTATGCACATACACAGGTAAATGATGTATGTATGAATGTAAGGTTTGATTCGTTTCATTGATTCATTAGGATCTACCTCTCAAAATTCCCACGTGGCACATGCATTGTACCATGATATAAATATGTGATAGATTGATAACTCGTTTTCACATTTAGGGAACGTGTTGAGTGAAGTAGTGACTTTCACGAGCGAAGCTTACGACTTTGGGACGGTGCTAGATGCTGCTTGATCTCATTCTGTTCCTATGTGGAGTGATTGAAAGAAAGCTAGGAGGGTCAGAAAAAGTTGAGTTGGGTGAATGCCAAAAAGGATAAAGTAACTCAAAAAGAGCATAGCAGATAACCATCTTGGTTGGTTTGCTGTTACGATGGAAAATATTGGCATTAATGTCTCATAAAGGAATTCTGAAAATCTTGGACTTGCGTGGTGGAGAAAGTGAGGAGCACGTTCACTTGTTCAGGTACCATGACCTTTCAAAATGTGGCATTTATAGTCATGCACATGCCTTTGCTTTTTAAGTCTTCCATCATACTCAATGCAGCATTATGGTCCCTTCCCTCATTTTTCCAAATATGATTCCTTAGATACTATCTTACTCTCTCTTTCTTAACCCCGTTTCAGACCTCAGTTTAGTTTGGCATTATGATTAATATACAATTTGGAATTTTGCTAGGTATAAAAACCTGAATATATATAAGATGAAATTTTGATTCTTCATGTTACCATCGAGATGTGTGTTTGCATATCAGTTGAATCAGAAAACAAGGGAATTCATAAGAAACGACAATTTAACGTTAGGAAACGGAAATTCAAGCTCACTATATAATTCATCAGTTAAAAAAAACTTAATTTTTTTAATATATTGATAGCCAAATGTTTTGTAACTGAGTCATCCACTAGTGTGGCTGCTTTTACTAGTAACGGACTAAAGAGAATTTCAAAGGGTAGGTGGGTGGGGAAGTATGAATTTTGAAAGTTTGGTTGGCCATGGATAAAAAAAAAGTGTAGTAGATAAATAAAATGACGCAAAAACCTAACATGAAGACAAGAGAGTTGTGGTGCATAAATTAAGTATGGGAGAAGGAAAGGGAAATCAAAAACGATAACTGATCCTCCAAATTGGGTTCATTTGGGGTAGGGATTTGGACGAGTGAACTTGTAACTGTCGTTGAATCACGTGATCATGCTTGGTGTCAACATCATGGGGACGGTTGGCTCATTATATTCTTGTTTTTCTTTTTTCCTGCTGCTGCTGTGTGACTATGCATCCCATTCATCATAATAACTGACCCTAAAATTATCTTCTTTTTGTTCTGTCTTCATCTCCATCATTGTCTCAACTCCCTAGTTCTGTTAGAGATATAATTTTCAAAGGTGCTTCCTTTCTCTCTAAGGCTTAATCATTCTGTTGGATTTACCAACTATTAGTGAGGTGTTTGTTTTATTATCTCTACATGGTCCAGCCAGACCAATGAAAGTTAAATGACTGGAAGGTAAAAATTGAAAGAAAAAGCAAAAAGCCAGATGATAAAATGAGGTGGCACATGATACAACTGGTTCTTTGAAAGATTTTGTGTGGGATGGATGAAATCAATGCACTTGCTTCTTTCTTTGTCTGGTGGTTCTAGCTCTACTGTATCTGACTAACACAATCTGTGGATTCTTTCCCTACAAATATTTTTTATAATGATATTTTTTCAATATCTTTACCTTTTTTCTTCTGCACCATTTCCTTTGAATATATTATACTAAATTGTGATTTAATGAGAAAATATCACCTTAGGAATACTGCTTTTTGGGTTTCTTGTGCCCTTCTTTAGTTTTGAGGAAATAAAAAATTGTGTCCACTGTTCGGCAAGATTTGACAGGGATATGGATGTCATGTGAGTTTATCCAAAAGTGAGTGAATGTCTTCCTTCTTCTAATGACCTCTGATTGTGGGCACACAAGATGGGTGGCTGTAATTTTTGGTCTGAGATTCCTTTATTCTCGTGTTTCAGAGTGCATGTTCCTTCGGTTTGTGTAACATAGGTGGTGCTGTCGAACAGGGCAGATCTGCAGCTACAAGTGTGCTTAAGCTGATACTTTCTGCGTGGAGACCATTCACAAGTGAAGCTAATGGATCTTGAATCCAGGAAGTGTTGGGATACCTCAAAGGTTAGTGCATTAACTTGGAAAAGCTATGCAAAACCAAAGCATGAAAAATGTCGTTTCGTACTGTTTGTGGTTTCTTCATTGTCTGATAAGGGATTGGTGGGACATAGAATTTTAGTTCAAAATGAATACTGAAAGAGTTAGACGCTAAATTGCATTTCAGAAGGACTCTTGGAAGACTGTTATGCTCTTGGCCTACCAAAGCCTTGGTGTGGTATATGGGGACTTGAGCATTTCTCCTTTGTATGTGTACACGAGCACATTTGCGGAAGATATTGAACATTCAGAGACCAATGAAGAGATTTTTGGTGCCCTCTCTTTTGTATTCTGGACTCTGACACTGGTGCCACTCTTCAAATACGTTTTTGTGGTTCTTAGAGCTGATGATAATGGAGAAGGTAAGCATTTGAATGAACATGAAAGAAGCCAATATGCTGCTTCAGCTCTTGTTGATGGTTTTCTTGCATGGTTCTGCAGGTGGTACGTTTGCTCTATATTCCTTGATTTGTAGGCATGCCAAAGTCAGTCTCCTACCAAATCGACAACATGCGGATGAAGCGCTTTCTACATATAAGATGGAGGAGCCTCCAGAGAAAGATACTTCTCGAGTTAAGATGGTACTTGAGAAATATAAGGGTTTGCATACGGCTCTCCTAATCGTGGTTCTTCTTGGCACTTGTATGGTAATAGGGGATGGACTTCTTACCCCAGCTATTTCTGGTAAGATTCCACCTTATTAACCATATTTATACTAATATTTTCTTATCAATTTGTTGACTGGGAATCCATTTGTGTAGTTTTCTCGGCAGTATCTGGTCTTGAGGTATCTATGTCCAAGAAACACCACCAGTGTAAGTTTCACTGATGTCATTCTCTGTATTTCTATTAAAGTTTGTTTCCTACTGACAAGGAGGTAACCCAGTTGAAAAAAAAATTGTAGTGTGTATCTGTTTAGAATAAAATATTCAAAGATTTCACTCATAGCTTATCATTGTTGAAATGGTTAGTTTGCAGGATTTCTTCCTTGTTTTTGTATTTGAACCTGTTGATATGCATTTGCAGATGCTGTGATTCCCATCACTTGCTTCATACTGGTTTGTTTGTTCGCACTGCAACACTATGGTACACATAGGGTGGGGTTCCTTTTTGCTCCAATTGTGTTAGCATGGCTGTTGTGCATCAGCACACTTGGTCTATATAATATATTCAAATGGAATCCACATGTATATAAAGCTCTTTCGCCATATTATATGTTCAAGTTCTTGAAGAAGACAAGGATAAGTGGATGGATGTCTTTGGGGGGAATATTGCTGTGCATAACAGGTAAATATAGAAAATTCATCTATGTAGTTAAATATAATATCTTGGACGGTACTCCTGCATAACATATTCATTAAATTCCAAACTTTGTCTATCTAAAAAAATACATACGTTGTTTAGTTGTCTTTTCTGCAACCTCCAGGTCAAAATTATGATTAAATTAAAAAATAGAGTATGCATAGAGAAACTTCTGCATAAGTACTTCTAGGAGAAAAGGTTAAGATAGAAAGTGAAATAAGTTTATCATTAAGTTGAAATTAACTTGTATACAAGTAGAATATAAGAATGAGCCTTCTACAAATTAGCTTATGTTTAAGCTACTTTTATTTTGTGGAGAAACTCGTTTTACTTTTTCTTATTTTTCTTCTTCTAGAAATACTCATGGAGAAGTTTGTCAGAACAGATTCAAATTAATTTCTGAGTGAAATTTACTTTTGAATCAACTCTTCTCTTATTATTCAGCATGCTCCTCCAATAGTGTTCCCCTAAAATTATTCAACGGCATGGTGTTATTTACATAAACAAATTAAGTTCAATTTCACTATAATCAAGCAAGTGTTGACCCCAATATATTTGGTTTTTTAGCGGAGCATTGTAAAATATCTATGGTTGCTTCAACATGATGTTGCTAAGAACATTAAAGACTTCTTATATTGACCTTGTATGCAGGCTCAGAAGCTATGTTTGCTGATCTTGGCCATTTCTCATATATGGCCATTCAGGTTGGTTAATTATATTTTCACATTTTCTATTTCCCTACTTTTTTCCTGGAATATTGACAGCTCTCATGGACCTGGAAGGTCATTTTTAAGCAGGAAAGGTCTTCTAACAGTTTGTCATGTGCAGACTGCATTCACCTTTCTGGTATATCCTGCGCTTATATTGGGATATATGGGACAAGCTGCGTATTTGTCACATCATCATGATTCTGATCTCCAAATCAGTTTCTATGTCTCAGTTCCAGGTATTCATTGTCCAAGCTCACTTCACAATTTCTTACTAGTCTGAAAGCTGTAAAATTGGAAGGAAGCCTCATAAATAGCTAAATAGAAAAAAACTTCTGGCAATGTTGTTGTATATAATACCTTTGTTGGTTTCCTGGAAGTATGTGTATGAATGTTCTTGCCTGTTATGAGAGCATATTATAGAAAACATTGTACAATGTTTTGGTTGCAGAAAGTGTGAGGTGGCCAGTGCTTATCTTAGCCATTCTAGCTTCAGTTGTGGGAAGCCAAGCAATCATCAGTGGAACATTTTCAATCATAAACCAGAGCCAATCTCTAGGTTGCTTCCCAAGAGTCAAGGTTGTCCATACATCTGACAAGATACATGGTCAGGTCTACATTCCCGAGATTAATTGGTTACTCATGATCCTCTGTATTGCTGTGACCATTGGATTTAGGGACACAAAACACATGGGAAATGCTTCAGGTAACCAATACATTTATGCATCACCGACTTAATCATGTTTTTTTTTCCTTTTGAAATTTTCTTTGCACTATCATAGTTTATGCTAGATGCTTGATTACTTAATTTCAGAGATATTAGATACCTTATGTCGATTGGAATGACCTTTAAATCAATCTTTATTCATTGCAGGATTAGCAGTGATGACTGTGATGCTGGTAACGACATGCCTTACTTCGCTGGTAATCGTAGTTTGCTGGCACAAACCCCCCATAGTAGCACTCTGTTTCCTGTTATTCTTTGGCTCTATTGAACTGCTGTATTTCTCAGCTTCCCTCACAAAGTTTTGTGAGGGTGCCTGGTTACCAATCCTTCTGGCACTCTTCCTCATGATTATAATGTTCCTTTGGCACTATGCAACCATCAGAAAATATGAATATGACCTTCACAACAAGGTATCACTAGATTGGCTTCTAGCCTTAGGTCCTAGCTTAGGAATTGCTAGAGTTCCAGGAATAGGACTAGTGTTCACTGACCTCACAGCTGGTATCCCAGCAAACTTCTCCCGCTTTGTGACCAACCTTCCTGCATATCATCGCATCCTTGTTTTTGTGTGTGTGAAATCAGTGCCTGTCCCTCACGTTCCTGCTGCTGAGAGGTATCTTGTGGGGCGTGTAGGACCTTCTGCTCATCGGTCCTACAGATGTATAGTCAGATATGGATATCGTGATGTTCATCAAGATGTTGATTCCTTTGAGTCAGAACTAGTAGCAAGACTTGCAGATTTCATCCAATATGATTGGTACAGGAGTAGGAGGAGCAGCATGAGCGTTGAGGATGATGTCTCAAACTCTAATGAATCATCAAGTCACAGACTAACTGTGATTGGAACAACTGGTTTCTCCATCCAACCAGGATATGAGAGTGGTGGTGAGAGTGTGCAGCAAGCCAGTGTCTCTGTTGGTTTCCCTACAGTTCAAAGTGTGAGTGATGTTATTGAGATGGAACCAACAGTGAGTGAGAGGAGAGTGAGGTTTGCTATTGACTATGAGCCTGAGAGCGATGCAAGGTCTGAGGTAGGAGTGCAGATGCAGGAAGAACTGGAAGATCTTTATGCTGCTCAAGAAGCTGGGATTGCCTTCATTCTTGGACATTCCCATGTAAGAGCAAAGCAAGGCTCATCTGTCCTGAAGAAATTGGCACTTAACTACGGCTACAATTTCTTGAGAAGGAATTGTAGAGGCCCTGATGTAGCACTTAAGGTTCCCCCAGTTTCTCTTTTGGAGGTTGGCATGGTTTACATTGTGTAGAAATATCTAACTTGTAATTAGTCTTTTTCTGTTGTCTTTCTTATAGAGACACAGGCTTCAATGCCATATGTGCAGTTTCTCAAGGATTTTGTGAATTGAGACTCTGGGGGTGACTGATCGAGTTTACATAATTTAACGTAATTTATATATAGAATGTTTTCATTTTTTTTTTCTCTATTTCCGAGAGTAGTTTACATAGAAGACTAGAATGCATAGCAGAAGGTTTGCATGGATATGTGCTACCATTCCCTGTTCTTTATATTTGCAAGGATATAACTTTAGAAAATTAAGGGTCAGAAGGCACTGTAATTCCTGTAAACTTGTCGTGAGAGAAAGAATAGCCGGAAAGACGGACATCAAATAAAAATACTGATTTTTGAGACCAATTTTCACAAATAATTTCTTTTATTTGACATCTTGTTTATGTATATTAATTATTACTAGTACTTTAAGTTGTTGATTATATTATTTTCTAAATTCTTAATGTTTCCCTTGTAATTTAAAAATAATGTAAATAAACAAATTCTAAATTATTGAAATTTAAAAAGATAAAAAATTAAAATTATGCTTTTAGGCACAATTTCAAGCAAATAAGTATAAAAAAATAAATCAAAATCGAATCAACCCATATGAGTATGTAATGAATTAAGAAAATCTCATTATTGATGATACAGTTTCATGTTTAAAAGTAAAATAACAAAAGTGAAACAAAGTAGTATTTCTAAACACAACTTCAACATACTCCTTACAATCAAAACTATAGACTTCAATACACTCCAACTTAAAAATTTTATAAATTGAATTTTGTGAAAGTAGATTAAATTTCATAAAATAAGAGCCAGCAAGCATTAGTATTACTACGTGGTCTTTAGCCAGATATTTTAGTTAATAATTATGAACACGAATTACACAATTACGTGGCACAACACAAAGAGAGAGAAAGATAAAAGAGATCCTGTGGTATTTGAGTTCCCTAAGGTGCCACATAGTCTTCTATTAACCACCAGGTTTTATGAGTGGCAAGAGTGCTGTGGACAAATTGACATCCTTGTGTGGCTACAATTTCGTGGCACCAAAACTTAGAAAAACAAAACTTTTGCATATAAATAATAACTGCAGGAGCGTGGTTGAGAATCAGGGTGGTGCTGAGTACCAAAAGAAGCTAAAATGGGCCTAGGGACTCTGCCATTGACCCCTTCTTATACCAGTTTTTCTCCAAACTCAGGACTTATCCATGACACTCTTGATTGCAGCAGAGTGAATAGAAGCATAAAGTTCAGAGTTTCAGCCAAACAAGAAAAGCAAGAACCCAATAAGAAAAAGCAATCCTTGTTTAGCAGTGTGACCGAGGCTCTTGATTTTTCCCAAGTGAGATCTGCTGAGGATGCTCAGCTTATAGAAGAGGCTAGAGAAGCCACAAGAGCTGGAGAAAGGATGAACAGAGAACAGGTATATTGTACTCTTTCAACTCTTTAATCCTTTCTTGATCCCTCTAACTACTATCTTTTTTTGTTTGCTTCAGTATGGAGCTCTTAGAAGGAAAATTGGTGGTACATACAAGGATTTTTTCAAGTCCTATGTGGAAGGTACGATATAGTTATCATTTTTTAAATGGCCAACATTCTTCAATCCTCATTTTCTTCTTTGGCTAATGACATTCTATACTAAATGTTTCTTTCATACTCTTTTTACCATAATTCATGTCCCAATAAGTGTTTGTCTGACTCAAATGCATTGGTTACAGTTGCATTTTTTCCATTTTCTGATGGAATATCAGAAAACTCATATTTGGCTTATGGTTGGTTGAATCTGCGTCCTAATAAGCAATGTTACTGAAAAATTCCTTTTCCATTGAACAGTGGATGGAGCATATGTTGAAGAGGGATGGGTTGACAAAACATGCAAGGTGTGCAAAAAGGACACCAGGGGAGAGGAAAGGCAAGTGGACAACTTTGGAAGATATGCTCATGTTGCATGTTTAGAGAAGTCCAAATCAGGGAACTTTTTTACCAGATTGTTCTCTTCTTAAAGAACACATTTTCTCATATAGTATGATAAATTTTCTGTTATTCATCCAATGATCACATTAGGTATTCAGCTTGTAACTATCTCAGGGCTTTATCATCACAGTAAAACAAAGATGAATATCATTGCCTCTTGAACAGATTGTGGATTTTATTTCAATTTTTAACTAGAAGTTTACAATTTCAAAGTTCTAAACTTGCTGAAAGAAAAAATGTATTTATCTGATTGTGACTAAGCTACAATTGAATCAGTCTTCAAGAAACTAACAAGCTACTACATCCGATTTAATTAATATATAGTCGGAAAGCACGCAAGACTTGAATGATATTTAATAAAGGTTTTTTACATACTACATCAGATTTAAAACTAATAATATATAGCTCAGTTTGTATAGTTTAAGGAATTGTTAACGTGTATACAATGCATTTAATTTAAAGTACTCGTATTAATATAAATGTTGCCTATTATCTGTTGAAGTACTTTTTAAAATAAGTTGTTAGTAGAGTCACTTCGGGTCTTTTTACTAAACGGGATCAATTACATTTCAAAATTACATATTTCGGTTCATTTTAAAAGAAAAAATCACCTGTAGGATCAAGTTGTGCTTACATAGTATGACTTGGTTGTGAAGAAATCGTCATCCTCGTGGCAATCTTTGACCATCAAAGTGAAGTCATGGAAGCACATCACAACTTCTGTGTATACTTAATCAAAGTTGTGCAAGTGGCACACAACTTCAACACAGATATGGCAAAGGTAAAGTCGCGGAGACATGACGTAATTTTGCAAAAATAGACAAACATTGAAATCGTGCAGATGGATAACGACTTCAATGCACTTTTCATAGGACGACTTTGGTTATATCATAGCAAGACTCAAGTCGTCCACATTGTTAATCACTTTAGTTAAAATTTTCCAAAAAAATATAGTAACAGAAGTCATGCATGTTTTTTATATGACGATTTTAGTTTAATGTAAGTTGAACTAAAGTTTGTCTTACTCTATGAAAAATGAATTAAAGTCATCAATCATATGTCTTCTTAAAGTCGTCTTACTCTATTTTTGCATAAGTCGCATCATGTCTCCACCAGTTTACATTTACCATCTGTGCTGAAGTCATATGTTGTTGGGAATCTAAGTGAGTCCAAGTCCCACATTGGATAGAAATGAGAAAGTAAAACACTATATAAAGGTAAAAGACCCATTAACCCATTGTCTTAAGGTTTTGGTAGAGAGTGGTGTCAATCTAGAAGGCTCTCCTCTGTTTTACCAGTCACTAGACACACATTTAGGTCATAATTCTTATTTAAGGCGGATAATTGGGCTTATAATGCCTTTGCTTTATGGACCTTGGGACCTTTCATTTCCAACTTCAGCAATGCCTTCTGACCCATTTCCTAAGGTTTTTGATAGAGAATGATGTCAATCCCTTATGTGGTTGGGCTTAGATCTCATTAGTATTGTGTCTTCCTAGTGAACCTCCTCCTCGATAGACCAACATATGTCACTTACACAACTTTTGTTAAGTATAACTAACCTGATTAAGTTAGTTGTTCACTCTAACAACTTTAACCTTACACAGAAATCATTATGTGTTTCAACGAGTTCACTTAGATGGTCAAAAGTTGTCCATTGGGATGACAACTTCTTCACAACAAAGTCGTGCTATATAAACATGATTTGACCCTGTAGATAATTTTTTTAAAAGTAAACTCACATGTGTAATTTTGAAATGTAATTGATCCTGTTCGGTAAGAAAACTATTAAATATTACCCTAAGAAAAATACATGCCAAAAAAACACTATTACGACATTTGAATGTGTAAAGCATTAATAGTTTTGGTGTAAGAAAAATCAAACCATCACTAGTTTTATATATGAAGTAATACTACAAAATAAAAAATTAATACAAATCGTATTTGATATTTTAGTTACCTAATCCATATCTAACTATGTAACTAAACTTATTTGTTAAAAGTAGTAATAGATAATATTTCCTAACCAAGATGGGATGAATTCGTTTCACAAAAATTTAGACCTTTTTGAATTTTTGTTGAGATGTTGATTCTTTAAACCTTTTAAAACCATTAAGGAAACATAATATTAATGGAAGAAGAGGAAAAAGACACAATTTTTATACTGATTGTATTCAACTTGAATCTACATCCAATTTTCTTTCAAGCAATCTAAGCTTGGAAGATATATACTATGATCAAAGAGTTTAGATAATTACAAGTACATCTTAATAATTCTAGATCCTAGGATATCAAGAACCAATACTCTGAATGCAATGCTTCACACAATTACATCAAGATGATCACCTACAGTGAATAAAGTTTAAAGAAGGAAAGAAATGCAAAAAGTAAAAGGAATGAATACACCTGGAGTATAAATGTTACAAATCAGTCCTATGTCAAGCAAGAGTCTCTAAAATTAGATTCATCTTGATAGTCTCTTGATGAATTTTACAAAAACCCAGTTGTTGCTCTCTTCAAGAACTCTAGAATTCTTCCTTCTAACACAATCATTTCTTAGAAATGAAAATTCATATTTTTGAAATGAGAAAAACAT
Organism: Vigna hirtella; assembly: GCA_027742795.1. NCBI lineage: Eukaryota > Viridiplantae > Streptophyta > Magnoliopsida > Fabales > Fabaceae > Vigna > Vigna hirtella. The sequence goes on along the minus strand of JAHCHA010013367.1, from coordinate 447,546 downwards.
TTTACTGATGTTATTAATCGATTATGGAATTAACTTAATCAATTAATATCATTCAAATTTGAATGATGTGATTTGGTTTTGTTTTAATCGATTATATAAATATGTTAACCTATTAAGACGACGACAATTATAGACGACGACAATTATATATTTCAAAATAGATTTTTTTGTGCTAAAAATGTTCTTAATTAATTATACTTTAATTAATTTGATTATAAAAAAATCCAAGCTTGAATTATAATCTATTTTATACTCAATTTTACTAATCTAGATTTTGTTAAACATTTCAACATCATAATAGAAACTCTATCAACAATCTCTCTCAACCTTATTTAATAAATAATTTGGTTTAAGACTTTTTTTTTAAAATGTATAATTAAAATTGTGAGTTATTTGAAAACCTCCAAAGACAAACACGTTGACTTTCTTAAGTATAGTTATTTGTTTAATTTTTTTAATATTTTAAAATTATGTATTTATTTATATGAAAGTTTAAGTTCGTTACCTTAGTTGGTCACTCTTAGTGATTGAGAAATTTAATATTTTAAACAAAATCTCATATTCAAACTCTATTATTGTTGTTGTTCGTATAAGAGAAAATGTCCATTAGCTTACCAAATGGTATGCTTTCTGATTTTATGATTTACTGGCTTCATGCATGCTCTAAAATTGTAGAAGACACTGTAACTCTAAAATTGGTAATCATAGAGGTAAGAACAAATATTGATGTTTTAATGCAAATCTTAGCATATAGTGAATCTCTCTGTTGGTGTATGTGTAATTCAAATATGATAGTTAGACGTTTTTTGTTATTAACAGTAACTGTTTTATCAGTTACTGTATGTTCTGCATATTAGTATCTCTTCTTCATTCAATAAGAAGTAATTCAGTTTTCATCCCTTCTGCTAGTGTGTCAATCTTTTTCACTATCTTCTATAGTTTCTGTTTCAATAGTGATATCCAGAGCTAGGTTTGACAGACCTGGGGTGTGCGTTTTCAATCTTTTCTTCACGTTGACACTGCGGTGGCTGGAGGGTGTGATTGAAACGTTTAGAAGGCAGGAAAGAAGATAGTTCTTGGGCAAGAAAGAGAAGGTGTCATGGATGATATTCCCGCTGCAAGATTCCTTGTTCGCACAGACAAAAATTGGAGCAGGTGAAGTGCGTAGATGAAGGTTTTGTTTTGTTATCAAGGCGTCAGTGCGATTGTGGAAGAAATGAGGTATGAGCCTGATCTTGGTGGAGACACAAAGGAGCAAAAGGTGGAGTTTAAGAAGAAAGATGATAAAGCTTTGTTTATCATCCATCAGTGTGTGGATGATATGCATTTTGAAAAAAATACAAAATGCTGCTACAACAAGACAAGCTTGGAGCATCCTGGTCCACTGTCATGCTGGAGGGGAGAAAATAAAGAAAGTGAAACTTCAGACGTTGAGCAGACAATATGAACTTCTTCAAATGGAGGACAATGACAAGGTTAGTGATTACTTCAACAAAATCTTGTCACTTACCAATCAAATGAAAAGCTGTGGTAATGCTATCAGTGATCTCATGGTAGTGGAGAAAATTATGTGATCTTTACCTCAACGATTTGATTACATCGTGGTTGCAATAGAAGAATCCAGAGGTCTTGAAACGTTGAAGATAGAGAACTACAAAGTTCTCTAGAGGCACATGAAATGAGATTGTTGGATAGGAATCCTGTTAAGCATGATGAGCAAGCTCTGAAGGTTCAGCATTTCAAGAGCGATGAGAAAAATAAATTTAAGAAGTGGAAGGGAAGACCAGGAAAAGGAAAATGGAGGAAAGAAAATAGTAGTGCAAATGAACCAAATGAAAGATTTGATTTAGAGGAGAATAAAAGCAAAACTGAGAAGAGTTGGAAGAAGAAAGATAAAAGAAACATTGAGTGTTTTAACTGCCATAAACTCAGGCGCTATGCATATGAATGTTTTTCAGGCAAAGGAAAGCAGGTGAAGAAGAAGTATCAAAGTAAAGAAGCTCACCTTGCATAGGAATAATCAGACTCAGAGCCACTAACCTTAATGGTGATGACCACTACTGAGAAGGTAAAAACTTTGAATCAGAATTGGTATCTCGATTTTGGTTGCTCAAATCACATTACGTGCAATAGAGAGTGGCTGGTTAATTTTGATGATACAAAGAAAAGTATAGTCAAATTCGCAGATGACAGTACTCTGATGGTTGAATGAATGGGTGATGTGATTATAAACAGGAATAGTGGATCACAAGCTATAATTTCCAATGTATTGTTCGTGCCTGAAATGAAATGCAATCTCCTTAGTGTTGGACAACTGGTGGAAAGAGGATACACGGTAATCATGGGAAACAATGATAGAGTTGAGGTGTTTGATAGCCACAAGAAGTTGATTTTGAGAAACAAAATCTCAAAGAACAGGACTTTCCAAGTCAATCTGGAGGCAATCGAAAATCTGCAATGTTTGGCTACTGTAAAGGAAGAAGAAAGTTGGTTGTGGCACCTGTGTTTTGGTCATTTAAATTTTAGAGATCTGCAGAAGCTTGGTGAAAAGGCTATGGTCTCAAGTATGCCAGACATCTTTTCCAGTTAACGCATGTGAGTCTTGTTTGACAGGCAAGCAAACCAGAAAGTCGTTCCAGTGTCAGTTAAGGATGAGATCGAAAGAGTGTCTTGAAGTAGTGCATTCTGATGTCTGTGGTCCGATTGAGGTGCCCTCTTTGGCTAGAAACAGATATTTCCTAGTTTTTTTGTTGATGAGCACAGTAGGATGATGTGGGTATATTTGATCAAGGCAAAGAGTGAAGCCTTGTAGATGTTCAAGAGATTTAAAGCTGGTGTAGAAAAAGAGAGTGGGAAGGTACTGAAAATTCTTAGAACTGACAGAGGAGGAGAATACACCTCATTTGCATTTGTAGAATTTTGTTAGAGCGAAGGAATTAAACACGAGATTATTGCACCTTACACGCCTCAGCATAATGGTCTGGTGGAGAGAAGGAATCGTACTGTGATGAATATGGCTAGATGTCTGATCAAGGAGAAGGAAATGCCATAGAGTTTTTGGGCTGAGGCTGTCTCGACAGTTGTTTACATTCTTAACAGGTGTCCCACTAAAAGAATTGAAGGCAAGGTGCCCTGGGAAATCTGAACTGGAATGAAGCCATTTGTGAGTCATTTACGAGTGTTTGGCTCCCTAGCATTTGCACACGTAGCAGATCAGAAGCGGACTAAGCTAGAAGATAAAGGGGAACCAATGGTGTTTGTGGAGTACCATGTGACTGGAGCGTACAAATTATATGATCCAGTAAACAAGAAAATGGTGCTGAGTAGAGACGTGATCGTGTTAGACAATGAACGTTAGGACTGGAATCACATGCAGTCAAGCCTGAAGAAAACTCTAGTGCATGGGCTTACAGATGATTCTGCTCCAGGAGGAGTTGAGGCAATAACTGATAGCAATCTTGGTTCGGATGAAACATCTCAAAGACCTAGGAGACAAATGGTGAGGCCACCGAGATTCTTTAACTACAAGATATATTCAGATGCAGGGGTTATGAAGAAGGAGATTTAATTCATATAGCTCTGGTGGCTGAAGCAGAACTGGTTGATGTAGACGAAGCCTTAAAGCATTCGGTGTGGAGAAATGCAATGATGGAGGAACTCAGATCAATTGAGAGGAACAACACATGGAGGCTGGTAAATCTTCCACTTGGAAAGCGGTGTATTGGTGTTAAATGGGTTTTCAAGAAGAAATTGAATCCATATGGCACCATTTCAAAGTATAAAGCAATGCTCGTGGCTAGAGGCTTTCTGCAGAGGAAAGGAATTAATTTTGATGAGGTGTTTGCGCCTGTGGCACAATTAGAAACCATATGTCTGGTTGTTGCAGTTGCATGTACTAGGAGATGGTCAATGTTTCAGCTAGATGTTAAATCGGCGTTTCTGCATGGGTCATTGGAAGAAGAAGTATACGTTCATCAACCCCCTGGATTCAGAGAAAGAGATCAGGAGGATAAGGTATATATGCTGCATAAAGCCCTTTACGGCTTAAGATAGGCACCTAGAGCCTCGAACAAGAAGATTGATTCTTCTCTTCTCAATCATGGTTTTGAAAAGTGTACAGTTGAACATGGCGTTTATGTGAGAACTAGTTCAGATGGAAATTTGATTATCATTTGCCTATATGTGGATGATCTCTTTGTTACTGGTTCAAGTTTGGAGAATATAGAAAAGTTCAAAGAATTGATGAAGACTGAGTTATTTCTTAGGTATGGAATTCATTCATACCAATTCGGGACTAATAATGCACTAACAAAAATATACGAAGGAGTTGCTTGAAAGATTCAATATGAATCAATGCAATATTGTCAAAAGTCCACTAGAAGTAAACGTTAAGCTGAGAGTAGATGATGCAGAAGAAGCAGTGAACGAAACTGTGTACAAACAGATGGTGGGATCATTGCGGTTCTTATGCAACAGCAGACCAAAGCTGACGTTTTGTGTTGGTTTGATAAGCAGATTCATGAACCAACCCAAGAAGAGTCACATGCTTGCTACCAAACGCATTATGAGATACATCAAAGGCACACCAGATACAGAATCTTGTTTCCCTATGGAATAAAGAAGAATGGACTGGAGTTGATAGGATATTGTGATTCAGATTATGGAGGATATGTTGTTGAACGGAAAAGCACTTCTGGATACATTTTCTTTGTGAATGAGGCACCTATCTCATGGTGCTCGAAGAAGCAAACCATAGTGGCATTATCAAGCTGCGAGGCAGAGTATATAGCAGTTTGTTATGCAGCTTGTCAAGGTGTTTGGCTCAAAGAACTGTTGGAAGAATTGAAGCTTGTAAGGGATAGTTCTGTGAAGGTGAGGATGGATAATACTTCTGCTATCAACTTGGCAAGGAATCCCATAAGCCATGGAAGAAGTAAACACATAGAAGTAAGATATCACTTCTTGAGAGACTTGGTTAATAGAGGAAGAATTGAACTTTCATATTGCAAAACTGTAAAAGAGTGGGCAAATTTGTTTATCAAAGCATTATCATGTGATAGGTTTGATTTTCTGAAGAGAGGGATTGATATTGTCTCACTTAACTAGTTTGAATTAAGGGAAAGTGTTGGAGTATGTGTAATTCAAATCTGATAGTTAGACGTTTTCTGTTATTAACAATAATTGTTTTATCAGTTATTGTATATTCTGCATATTAGTATCTTCTTCATTCAATAAGTAATTCAGTTTTCATCCCTTCTGCTAGTGTGTCAATCTCTTCCACTATCTTCTATAGTTTTCGTTTCAATACTCTCAAATGGTTATATATTCTAAAACTTCTTGATGACTTAGGGCATGGACCCATTACTAGAAGTATGGCTAGAAGAATTCAAGAAGAGCTTGAAGATATGGACACAACAGGACACGTTCTTTTCCTTCAATTTAAGTGGAATTTGAAGACACCAAGAGAAGGGGTAAAACTGTCCAGTTGATGGTCAAAGTTGCTAGCTGCACCACCACTCTTTTCTAAGCACACCACGGCAGCACCTCCGCCCCTCAACACCACTAGCTCACGTGCTGCTTTAGTTTTTTTTTAATTAAAGGTGAGGTCTCCTAGGTGAGGCTTAGACTTTTTGGATCTAAGACACACTCACCGTCTACCAATTTTAAAATGATGAGACTTTAAGTCAAGTTAGCAAATGAGGGAAGAACACTTATGAGCTCTTCCACTTCACTTGCTTGAAATGGCCAACTTACAAGAATGGAAAAAAAATTCAAAATACAATGGAAACAACAAAAAATTGGGAAAGCAAGAAGGTAGTTTAATGTAGCAGCTTTGGTTGCTCTCAAACAAGTAATGAATCAAATGCAAATCTTTCAGCTGCAGAGTGAAATTATGCTGCTGTTGCAGCCACCAGAATTTATGCAGACCAGTGAAAACGTGGTCCTGCTGCACCAAAAATCAGCCCCAATGTTGATCTTTCCTTGCTCCAATCCACTCCCTAAGATGCTACCAGTGTTGTGGGACGTTTTGAGATAGTTCTGCACCCACCAGAGAACTCATACAAGCCACCAATAATCAATTATTAAGCCAGAAAATCAACACTGCTGCTGCTATAAAACTATTAAACCAGAATGCACAACTGTAGTTTTATCAAACAGCTTATGTGCAGGATTTTCAAACAACTTAAATCAATCAATTAATCAGTTTCCAATGAATGGTGGCACTCAAAATGAACTTAGGAAATGATCTAGAGTGGATTTGAAAAGCAAGAAACAAAGATAAGTTGCAGCCATGATCAATTCGAGACCAAATTTAAACTAGGCAAAGTGTTTGACAAAATGCCTAACAGAAGGCTGAAAAGTGTGCATCAGAGTTTTCAACTTTGTTTGGTACTGGTTCACACAGCTTCTTTTTTTTTTTTTTAAATGCAGTATATTGTTAATTTTGAATGTTGCACTTCTTTATAATCACTTGAACCAAGCTTTTGCTACCAAATTGAAACTAACTTTGATGCAGTAATCACAACAAGCTTTCAGTATATAAAAAAAAATCTGCAACTTATATCAGAAAAAGTGTTGAAACTTGGTGGTTTAGATGGTCAATTTGCACAAACGTGTTTGGACTTTCAATTTAATGGTTCGAGCAACTTTGGTTTACCAAATATGACTTGTGCAAGTTGCCAGCAGAGGCTAAATGCTAGCAAATCAAAATTTCACTAGTTCAGTTGCCTTTTAACACCAAATTTGACCAATTCACCAACCAAACTTCAGCAGAGGATTCAAACGAAACTGTAAACAACTTTTATGACTCAAGGACAGCAAATTAAACTTGAACAAGACTCTAGAAATGCAATTAAGAGATGTCCAGAAGGGAATTCTAAACTGGACAGATTCAAAAATGAGAAAAAAAAAATGGTTCAAACAATGATTATTGCAGTTCGGTCAAGCTGCTTAAACAAGGATTTCCAGATTCTGCAGAATGGTGCAACCAGATTGATTGTTTTGGACAATTCATTGTTCACATGGTATGCACACATCACATTACAGCAACTCAAACATCGCCAAATTTAATTTCACACGGTGCATTTCAGAAAACAAATTTTAAATCAAATTCAAAACAGATTTGAATTCTGCGTTAACTAGAACTGCACTGTGATGGAATTCAAGATGCACTGAGCTCATCCATCATTGCTCTTGTGATGTGCATCTATTGAAAAACCATTCCAGATATGCAGATTCACCCAGGCACCAAACTTACTCAGAATTTTGACAAAATTACAGCAAATGCACATGACTGGACATGACTGAATTAGATTGCAAAATTAAAATACTCAAGACAAAGATTGAACTGATTAAAATGATGGAAATAAATCAAGTAAAAGCTGGAACAAAGAAACGATGTAATGAAAACTACTGGAATTGGAGAAAGTAATGAAACAGTGCACACAGAGGCAAAAACACGAAGGAAAATGTATTGACAGTGTAGAATGAAGGAAAATTTTACTCAGCTGGAGCGTGATGCAGAACCTAGGCTCTGAATACCACTTGATGAAGTTGCTCCAGCGAGAATGACAGATTGAATGCAGCGGGAAGTAGAATCCAGAGATGGCAGCGGAGATGCAGAGTGGAAAGACAGTGGCGTAAGTGATGGTTGAAGAGTTGTTTGGGAGGTGGAGCACTAGCTCAGGCGGCCTTCCACTGGTGGTGTTGAGGGGCTCAAAAGTCATCCCAATGAGCTTCCCTTCTCCATCTAGCTTCCTTCCAGTGGAAGGCCGCCTGAGCTAGTGCTCCACCTCCCAAACAGCTCTTCAACCATCACTTACGCCACTGTCTTTCCACTCTGCATCTCCGCTGCCATCTCTGGATTCTACTTCCCGCTGCATTCAATCTGTCATTCTCGCTGGAGCAACTTCATCAAGTGGTATCAGAGCCTAGGTTAGGCGCGTCCGCTTGAGCTAAGTATCTTGTTTCTCTCTGATCTGAGTTTTTCTCTTTGTCGTTTCTCAAATTTTCGGTCTCGATCTGTTCTCCATTCTTGAGATTCAATCTGTGCGTTTGGTTGTTTTCAAATTTTCCGTGTTGTTGATTATCATTCGTGCAATGTCTTGAGTATTTTACTTTGTCTTGTTTATTGTTTGGTTTCTGTACATCAATTGTTGCTTACAGTAGGTTCTGGTTGAGTCAATTTGTGTGTGCTAGCTTTTCTTTGAGTATTTTCCTCATTTTAATCGGTCCATTTGTTCATTTGAGTCATTTTCATTGATGAATCATATTCTGTCATGTTTACAGTTATGTTTAATTGCTTAAAATGTCATAAATTCTGTGTTCAAAGCTGTATTTGATTTTTTTTTTCTGAGATTCTGGATTATATGATCAGTGGTTGTACACCATATGAGCTATGATACAGTCATTGTGAGCTCGGGTGCATACAAAAGTGACCTTAATCTCAGATTTAAGTGTTGTTGATGTGTATTCTGATTTGTGTTTATTGTCATGGCCAATACATATTATTTCGATGATAAAAGGCTTGAATGAGTTCGTATCAGGTGCACACCACTTAAGCCATGAATTGATGAAGCAAATAGCTTGGTGGCATCTTGTGAAAACTCCAACAGTATCAAAGTTGTAGTTGACCGATCTGCATTGTCTTGTTTGAGTCTAGTTTTTGTTTTAAAATCTGTTTGGCATATAGATCTTGTTGGACATCTTGTAGTAATTTCCTTGTGTCTTATTCAAGCTTCAATTGCTGTTTTAGAGTCATTCTCATCAATAATTTGTCAATTGACTCAATAAAACTTAAAATTGGTGGTGTGGTTGAGTTGTCTAACTGCATGATTGGCTTTAACAAGTTCAATTTTCGAATTACTATTTTCTGCATCCAATTTCAGAGCAAAACAAGTTGTTTTGATAATTCAAACATGATGCAATAGCTTAATTCGAGTTATATCAGCCTTTGTGCAATTTCACCTTTTGAAACCTCCAATTTTTTAAGTTCAATTTTTTTAGTACAAGTTGGAACTGCAGTGCTGAATTTTTTTTGTGAATTAGATCATTTCACGAGGACTGGATTGTAGCAATAGCAAGGATCTGTGATGAAAAAAAAAACTAAAGCAGCACGTGAGCTAGTGGTGTTGAGGGGCGGAGGTGCTGCCGTGGTGTGCTTAGAAAAGAGTGGTGGTGCAGCTAGCAACTTTGACCATCAACTGGACAGTTTTACCCCTTCTCTTGGTGTCTTCAAATTCCACTTAAATTGAAGGAAAAGAACGTGTCCTGTTGTGTCCATATCTTCAAGCTCTTCTTGAATTCTTCTAGCCATACTTCTAGTAATGGGTCCATGTCCTAAGTCATCACTTCTCCAATATAAGGTGTGATCAGTTAACTTAGGTATGAGCTAGAAATTAACTATGGGTATTATTTTTAAAATTGTTTAAATATAAGAACATATTTTCGTAATTTAAAGTTACCGAGCTAGAAATTAGTTTCTATTAACTTCTTTAAAAATTAATTTTTATCTTGTGAATGAATTAAAATTAACTTATGGAGAAAAAAAAACTTAATCACAAATTTTTGTTTGCTATCTTCTCCAAACATATCTTAATTGACTTGATATCATTTTCATAAATCAAAAGTAAAAATACAATATTTAAAATAAAAATCATCCGCCATCTTCATTCAACAGCCCAGATTTACGAATGCTTGACTTTTCATGGTAAACCTGTTCAATGTAGGACCAGAAGAAATTGCCATCAAGTAAAAGAAAAAGATTCTTTCTTTCTACACCTCTAATTTTTCTTCTTGCATCTCCGTACTTTTTTAAATCAGATGACCTGGACTTTTTGATCAGGGTAAAAAAAAATTTCTCTCTCCGATATTTATCCTACTCACACTTGTTTTCACACTTTCTTCATTCCTAACCTCACTTTTCTCTTTTCCCATACACCCCACGCTCCTGCCACGAACAAAAAGAAATAAGGTACACACATTTAACTTTGTGAAATTTATATATTTCCTCAATATGTATGTGTTTTGTTGAGTGCATGTTAAAATTCATAATTGAATTAGGTAGAAAACGAATTTGAGGATTTAGAATAACAAGAGATTTAAAATTCAAAATCTAATTAAAGATTATATCATATTTCAAAATTTGATTAAAGAAATATCATGGATTGAATATCAAATTTTCAAATTCTATTAAATAGTATACTGGATTTTGAAATCCAATATTAAACTCAAATTTATTACTCATTTAAACGGATTCTAAAATCAAACTAAATACTATACCAAATTTTGAAATATATATATATATATATATATATATATATTTTTTTTTTTTTTTTTTCATTTCTGCGAGGTTTTTTTTTTTCTATTCCAATGCTTTCATATGCTTATTTTATTATCCCCGTGTGTCTTGAGTGGATTAGAACCATGTGCAGGCTATTTCTCAACAATCCATCTTGCCTCCCAAAGGCATCTCGTCGAGTAAATACTCTTTACGTTGGACTATACTCTATTTCCAATGTTGAGGAGTGGCAACTCTCCATGAATTTCAGAACCAACTCAAAAAAAAGAAATGTAGTCTGTTGACTCTCCTGTGACTACAAAAATAATACATTTTAAGACAAAAATAATACATTTTAAGAAATGTAGTCTGTTGACTCTCCTGTGACTACAAAAATAATACATTTTAGGAGGAGTTAGTTTATGGGAGTTTTAAAAACCATGAATAATTTTTAGCAGTTCTTTTTTTTTTTTTAATTTTCTGGGTTGCTATAACAGAAGATGGTTCTAAAATTTAATTTTTTTAATGTATCTTCCTAAATAATACTCACTCCTTCCTCGTGCCTTTCATTTCTTTTACCTTTACTCATTTTTTCTTATTCTCTAATTTCTCACAAACCCTAATTTTCTCCCTCCCCTCCCTGGGCCTTCATTTCCCTTCACCATAATTATTTTTCCTCAAAATCCTTCCCCGCACCATCTTCGTGTCGGTCTTCCCCTAGTAGGGTTGAGCGAAGTGTCGAGGCGTCGAGGCATTTGTGGGTTGAGCGAGGCGTCGAGGCAGCGTGGAGGCGCCTTATTGTTCGTCGAGATGCTCTCGTAATTGAACTGTAGATTCGCTCTCAGAATTCTTCACATTTGCGGTTCCACGGCTCAGAAAGCTGGCGAGGTCACTTCATTTTCTCTTCGTTCATTTACACTCTACGCGTTTGTCTCTTGTACCTTACTGTATTGAACGCGTTCATTGATTCGATTGTGTATAACTCTTGTATTTTGCTGCTATTGTTAGCTCTCGTGTTCGATTATGCCAACTACTGTTCCGACTACCCCACATCCACCAGCAGTACGACCTAGAGTGCGTGCAAGAAGAGGACAAGCTACAAATCCACACAGTATAGCTAAAAGGGTGGGCCACTAGATATTTTCAAGAATACAAACCTTTTACTTGTTGTAGAGATTATTATTCAGAATAATGACAAAATAACTTAAGTTATTTTCATGATTTGCTAATTTTTACTTTTCATGTTGCCATTCAATGACAGTTGCGCAAAGAGAGAATAGCTGAAAGAATCAGGGCTTTGCAAGAACTGGTTCCTAGTGTCAACAAGGTATTCTTGGATATGCAGTTTTATTCCTAAATGTAGTTTGATACTTATCTGTAGGACTTGTGAGATTTTGTCCGTGGATAAGTAATGGATTGTGTTTCATCACCAGGCTCTATAATCACACGCTTCATTAATTTGTGGATAAACATATTTATACAATGTCAGCAAAAATTTGATACTTACTATCAATTACTAGCATAAACAAAGAGTGTGCTACAATTAGAGATTTTCAAGGAGTGTGTGTGAATGTTTATGTAATTTGTCTTGTTTGATTTTTTAGCTATTTACTTGGTTAGATGTTAGAACTTGGAACACAAACCATCTACACAACATTTTTAATTGTTTCCTTAAGAATAACAGATGGGGAAAATAATACAGCATTAGAAAACTCACCTATAACCTTTCGCTAAAATTTTTGGAGTGGGACCACTGAGATTATTGAATGACAAGTCCTACATCATTAGGTACAGTATAATGAAATTAACATTTTCGCTTTTGAGGATCTAAGACGTAATTAGGTACAGAGCATACAAGAATGAAAGGTCTGTGAGATTAGCAACAAGCTGAGAGATTTGTTCAGATAGTTTATTTTCGCTGAGCCACCTGAAATACTTTGCATGAATAAATTAGGAAGTAATCAATTAGATAAAGGCTATTGAATTAGCCAAATAAGAAACAAGAATATCATAAACTATAAATTTATTTGTTAGACCATACTCACATGTAATTAAGATTGGCTATGAACTTACAACTTGTAGTTCAACCATCCTTTAAATTGAGTTTGAAAGAAATCTAACTAGAGTTTATCCAAGCATGAAAACATTGAAATCAAATTCATTCTCATTTCATTTACTTAAAATTTCATACATATGCTCTGTCAGTGTAAATATGTTTAATGCCAAGTATCAACTAATTAAAAAAATTCAACTTATAATAAAAATACAAGTTTGAGTGATTATTTTAAGAATGTGTTGTTCATACTCTCTTTAAAATAAGAATTGTAATCAAATTTTCATATTGGTGTCAACAGATGATGACATTAATCTTCTTAACAGGATATTTTGGGTACTCTTTATTTCTTAATTGATTTGGCCTTGTTGAACGTAAACATAAGGTGTGTTATGGCCTTGTGAAAGTTGTTGTGCTATCACATCCATCATTTGTCCAAGTGAATACCTTTCGAGGTATGAGTTTTCATCAGTGTTCAAATTATTTCTTAATTTACATATTTACATAAAACAAAATATATATATATGAATTTATTTTTATGACATTTAAAAATATTTTGTTAATAATATTAAATTGTTTCTTAGAAGTAGTGATTTAATTCAAAGTCTAGTAAATATTTATTCTTGAGCAATGATATTGTAGCTGGTACTTAGTGTTTCATTCACCATTTACTTTTAACATTAAGTATGTGTACTACTTAGTATTAAATTATTCTAGGCAACAATTTCATAACTAAGTGTATTTCGTTGAATACGGGCACTTGTTCTAACCTTTCAATCCTCTTGGCATGAACATAGATCGTTTTAATGGACAAATCATGGATAGACATGCCTCGAAATACAAGTCAATATATGAGAGGATTGAATACCTTCTTGGACTTCACATTCACTAATAGTGGTATTAGGGAAAAGATAATATTTCCATGTCAGAAATGCAATTTTAAGAAATGTCAAAATCGTGATGTAGGACAAGATTCGCACTAGGAGCACAAAATTATCTGAACCTCTTCTTACAGGTCTGGAAAATAGTAGATGAAGAAGGCAGAAAAGGGTTTCTAGAGAACTATTTCCCTCTCCTGAGACTCTTCAACAGCCTTTCACATCAGTATCTGACCAGGAAACAAAAGAGATGACGGACAATCAGAATGGTAGACGTAACCTAGCAGATTATGCAACAGTCACTGAACCTCTTCATTTTAATAGTATTGCTAGACCGAGGGTAAATGCAGCAAACATGGAATGAAGCCTGCTCTCATTCAACTAGTGAAGAGAAATCAATTCAATGGATTGACTCATGAAAATCCATATGAACATCTAACCACGTTCAATGAAATATGCAATACAATGAAGATTAATGGTGTGCCAAATGAGGCTATTAGACTTAGCTTGTTCCCTTTCTCTTTAGGAGGCAATGCTAAGATGTGGCTTAATTCATTCCTAGAGAATAGCTTCCTGAGTGGGAAAATGTGGTGGCAAAATTTTTGAATAAATATTTTCCTCAGTCTAAGGTAAATAAAGGTAAACAAGAAATTTCTTCTTTTAGACAGGGCATGGACGAAACTCTAGGTCAAGCGTGGGATAGATTCAAAGGTTTATTGCGAAAGACGCCCACACATGGCTTTGATGAACCTACGGTGGTCATTCTTTTCCTTGGAGGACTGAGTTCACAGACTAAATTGATGTTGGATGCCTCAGTTGGAGGTAATGTCAAGTGCAAGACTCTAGAGGAAGCTTATGAGTTGATTGAAATTATGGCCGCCAATGATAATGAGATGCATAATGAAAGGGCTCAATTTCAACCGAAAGGAGTTCTACATTTACAATCTCAAGATGCTCTGTTGGCTAAGAACAAAATAATGACTCAACAATTGGAGACTCTGATGAAGAAAATCTCTCAACTGCCTCAAGAATTGCATAATGTTTCTCAAGCTCAACATCAACTTTTTGAGCTATGTGGTGGAGATCATATAAATGGACAATGTGCCATGCAAGCTATTACCCAAGAAGAAGTCAATTTTATGGGTAATTAGGGCCGCCAAGGTAGCTATAACGAAGGGTGGAAATCTCACCCAAGCATGGGTCAAGGGCAAGCTGGACAATTCAATAGACCACCGCAGCAGCAAATGGCACCCACAACCATCTTTATCTGATAGGACTGCAAAGTTAGAGGAGACACTCCAACAATTCATGCAAGTGTCCATCTCCAATCAAAAAAGCACTGAAGCAGCAATTAGAAATTTGGAGATACAGGTTGGGCAACTAGCTAAGAAGTTGGAGGATAAGTCTGAGAAGAATTTTGGGGCTAATACTGAAGTTAACCCTAAGGAGGAGTATAATTCCATTATGACTAGAAGTGGCAAGATGTTAGATGAGAGAAAAGAGAAAGATGAGTTGAGTGAAAAAGAAGAGATGAATGAAGAGAGAAAAGAAGAGGAAGAGAAAAAGAAAGAAAAAGAGAATGAAGAGGTTGAGGTAAAAGAAAATGAGAGAAGAGAGAGAGAAAGAGGAAAAGCAATTGAGAATCCCCTTCCTTATCCTAAAGTTTATTCAAGGAAGGAAAAAGAAAAGCAATTTGGGCGATTCATGGATATCTTCAAGCAATTAGAGATTACTATACCCTTGACCGAAGTACTGCAACAAATTCCAGCTTATGCAAAACACTTGAAGCAATTCCTCAGTAAAAAGAAGAAATATCTAGATGAAGAAACAATTGAAGTGCAGGGTAATTGCAGTGCCATTATGCAGAAGACTCTCCCTCCAAAATTCAAAGATCCGGGAAGTTTCAATATCCCTTGCACCATTGGGAATCATGATATAGGGAAGGCTCTAGTAGATTTAGGGGCTAGCATCAATCTAATGCCCCTATCTATGCTCAAGAAGATTGGTGGTCTTGAGGTCAAACCTACAAGAATGATTTTGCAAACGGAAGATAGATCCATTAAGCATCCTTATGGTGTAGTGGAAGATGTTGTGATACAAATTGATAAACTCAAATTCCCAGTGGATTTCGTAGTAATGGAGATGGGGGAAGAAATAGAGATCCCTCTCATTCTTGGAAGACCATTCATGAAGACAGCCAAGGTTGTAATTCATGTAGATGATGGAGTTTTAACATTGAAAGATCAAGATGAAGAGGTGACTTTTAATGTCTTCAATGAGGTGCAGCCAATTCAAGTAAAAGAAATTAGTCCTAAAACAACAGATGAAGTTCTATAAGTGACTAGTCTACCTGATCAAGGTGCCAATTTGGTCAAGAGGAGCCATAATTGTTTTTCCCCAAAAGTAAAGGAAGATGATGGAGATAATGAAGAAAAACAAGTGCACCAAGACTCGGTGCTGGAAAATAATGAACCTAAACCTGAAAAACCAATGAAATTCAAGAACTGGTTATGGGTTATCAAGGATATTAAAGCAAAGGGAGTTCTTGAGATTGAGGCTCCTTATTCTAGAAGAGCCAAGTTGGGGACTAGGAAGTTGTTGAAATTATGTTGGTGTGATGAAAGAAACAAGAACGCCAACATTAAAAATCCAAATTGAGCATAATGGTGTCAAGCTAATGATGTTAAACGAGCGCTTACTGGGAGGCAACCCAGTTTTCCCTTTTTTTATTTGATTTTGTTTTGAGTGTTTGTGTTTTTAGGTTGTATGTTGCTTCTCTCGGACTTCAGTGCATTTCACTTAATAAGTTCATCACTCGCATGTCTTGACCTAGGGACCAGGCCCAAGCTAGTGGAGGAGGTGGCACGTCCGGAGCCGAAGCCATGGCAGAGGGTGATTTGGAGGAAGATTTAGAGGCCTTTGAGGGGAGTGATGACAACATCTCATATTTTGTTATTTTTATGCTTATTTGAACTTTGTTTATTTTGTTTTTTTTTTTTAATTTTAGTGAGCTATGTACTTGGTTTAATGGATAGTAGCTGCAATGGTTTGGTGATAAACTATTTGATTGTGATGAGAAGTATGATTATCTTGTGTTTGCTTTATTGTTTTAAAAGTGATGTTGAGATATTGATTACTTTAACTCTTAAGCACAGATGGTGGTTGCTCATAGTTGTTTAAGACATATGCATGATTTCAATTGTGATTAATGTGCTTAGCATGATGTTTATCAAATTGTGGAACTTGAATTAAGCTGTGAGATGTTGTGCTCCAAAGTTTATTATTGTTGAATGCTATTACTTTGGAATCACAATTGATTTTGCTAGAGTTTTTCTGTTGAACTATTTGCTTGCTTGTTACAAATGATCAAGGTCGTTTGTTCTTATACCTTGAAAGCCAATGCCAAAATTTTAACCCAAAAATTTAAAATTTGTTTTATCCTTTGAACCTTGAGCTTAATGTGAAAAACCCTTGAAATCCTTGCCTTGAGTTGAGTCGAGTATGCATGTATGGTACAGGAGAATGGTTCAAGTTTAGGGTTGTTGGAAAAAGTTTAAAGAAAAATAAAAAGAGCATTGAGCAAAGCAAGAGAAAAGCAAAAGAAAAGAAAAGTAAGAGAAGAAGAGAAGGATGAGCTCAATGAGTAAAAGTTGGGATTAAGTTGAGAAGTGGTTTCCCAAGTGAAAAGTAGAAAGAGAGATTAATGTTAAATTATGAAGTAAATTGTTCACTCTCTTAACTCAAGGAACTTTGTTGTCCAGAAAAACCAGTTTTCTTCTTAGCCCAACCACAATACAAGCCTCAAAATGTCCTTGTGATGATAACTTGCTTGTGAATGTGTTTGATGTTGTTAAACGAAAGGCAAAGTTGAATTGTGTGACATTGTGATGGTAGAGTGAAAGAGACACCTCACTATACACCTTTAAGCTTGAGTGAAACACTTTCTTTGGTGAAGAATGGTTCCATGCACTATAGGATAACATTTTGCTTTGGTTATTGATCACTCATAAGGCTTTTGCATCTGTTGTGTATTCTTTGTTAGGTGAGCACCATAGTTAAAGCTTGATTGGCTAAGACTTCATTATATCTTGAGTGATCTTTCTATGATGGGCATACATGAGTGATTTACTTGTCTTAAAAGATAATGTTTTTTTTTTGTGTTAGACCATTGTAGTATGGCTATTTTGTTTAAGCCAGGTTATAGTTTTCTTGAGGACAAGCAAAGTTTCAAGTTTGGGGTTGTGATAACGATTGAAATTACCGTTGTTTGTGATGCAATTTTGATACTAAATTAACCCTTTTTTACTTTGAAGCTTGCTTAAACTATTGTTTTAGTTGAATTTTGTGAATAAGTGAATAGAGGTTATACTTAATGATTTTTATCAATAATTCCCTCAATTTTGTAGATTAATGGTATGTTTTGGAAGAGGAGCTAAAGTACCAAGGAGTTGAAACCCAAGAGGGACAGCAAAAGCACCAGGAAAGAAGGCTGAAGAAGGCGCAGGGCGCCTGGTTGCCCTTTTCTGGGGCCCTAGGCGCTAGTTGTCACGCAACCACGCCTGGTTGCCCTCTTTAGGGCCCCTCAGCGTGGGAAGTCTCGCAAGGGCGCCTGCTTGCCCCCATTTGGTGCGCTAAGCGCCACTCATCTCGCAAGCACGCTTGGGCTCCCTCTCCAGGGGCGCTAAGCGCCAGCCAGCTACACCGCAAGACGCCTGGTTGCCCTCAACCAGGGCGTTGAGGGCCAGTCTCTTTGCAGTTGCGCCTAGTTGCCCCCAGTTAGGGCGCTGAGAGCCAGCGACGTTGGCCCATGATCCAATTTTGATCTATTTAAAGACTTGCACGCCATAGGGTTCATATCTTTTGACAACTGAAGCTCAGAAACACATTTTTCGACCCTTTGGAGGCAGACTTGGAATGCGGGAGCTATCCTCTTCTCTTTCTAGGGTTTTTATCTCATTCTTTCATCATTGTACACCTAGGTTCTCCATGACAATGGAGAACTAAACTCATTTGTTGTTGGGGAAGATGTAACCTCTAAACTTTCATGTATTTGAACATGTTTTAAATATTTTATGCTTCTTTCATTAATTGTTAGGGATTTTCTCCTTTACTCAATGCTTGTTATGTTTTGATCACTCATAGCAAGATGTATGACTTTCTTTGTTATTGGGAAATACCTAGGAACCAGGATCCGGAGAATTTCACCCAAAGGGATTATTGCCTAGACATAGGGATAAAACGTTTGGTTGTCTTAAGCTTCTTTTCGTAATGCAGAATTGATTATTAGGGATGCAAGACATTGTGGTATAATAATTAAGGATAGACTTTTTACGCCGAGACATCGGGTTCTAAGTAATTTAGAGAGTGACATTAACAATTAAATGAAGAAGATGAATTCTTATATGCATGAAAGTAAGGACGATGAAATCTAAACCCCAACAACATTATCATCTCATATTATCAACATTATTCATTCACTCTTGTGTTTAGCGTCAACTGATCAAATTTTACATACAAGTTATTAGGTTTACTCTTATTGCAATTTAATTTTAATCATTGGAATCATTCTTTAGTCTTAATTAGTTAAGATATTACACGATTGTTTAGGAACACGAGTCTCTTGGGAAACGATACTCGGTCTTACCATTTTATATTACTTGATACGATTTGATACACTTGCCAATGAGTTAACACTTACATATGATGATTGATTGTGTGATATGAGTGAGGGTATTGTAGCTTGGGATCGAACTAATGAGGCAATATAGATAATTAGTGAGGTGTCTAAAGAACATGCCCCAAATAATAGAGGAGGTCACAATGTACACAACAGACATTCATCTACATCTGGCTAGTATCATTTTTATTATGTATTTTTTTGTTTTGAACTTGAAAGTAATGTTTGTAATTACAACTTCGTATTTAATATTTTCATTTATATAATTTCTTTACACAACATAAATAATAGTCCTAATTCAAGTCTACATAACTAGTATTGATGTTCATCAACTCTACAAATGTTTGCATCCTACTATCATAAAAAGATGATCATGCCCGAGCCTCGAAGTAACAATGGGTAGACGATATGATATCTACCATCTATAAAGTACAATCTTCTTATACGTGAACTTGTAAAGATAAAATTAGTAAATAGAACTTATTTTATAATGGTAGAAAATAATAATCACTTTACCTGCACAAAATGAGAACCATGAACATGTCCTATATTGATTAGTTGATGTTGTCTTATATCAAAAGATAATGTAATGTAGTAGGAATATCATAATATTTTAAACCGATGACAAACAAACTAAGATGAAATTATATCAATTAGCAATAGCATAGCCCATGTTTGGTATAGTCATCCACTTGTCCCATATTAACTTGTAGTTAATGAAACAAATTATTATAAAAGAAAAAGATAAGACAAATAAGTGTAAAGTATAACAACACGTACCCCTGATTGTGAGTCGACTAGTAAATACTTCCTTATTTGTTCTAGACAATCATAGTTTCTCACTAATCTTGCATATTGATCCCATCACTAACTAAGTTATTTATGCAAATTATGTCGGATAAGGGGCCATGACTCTTCACCCATCCCCAACAAAGCACCAATGCATCTATATTCACAATGACCATAAGCAACAATATCAACAAGATAGACAATGTAAGGGTGACAAATTAGATGCAATTGATTTAACATGTGTATTCTCCTTTGTTGCATAAATCCAAATTTTGCATCAGAATTAGTCGTAGATTGCATGTCATTTTTTGCTGAGAACTATCATGTCTGGACTGCAAGGCATCTACATGCTCGAAATATAAGGGTTCACACTTTGTAGACCTTTGAAATTGATGAACTTTAGTTTTTTGTACACCCTTCTTTTTAACTTTATGCATTGGAGATACCGTTGATTTCATACCAAGACAAACAATTTTAAGTAACTTATGTTTGATTGTCACTTTTCCAAGAATGTCAACTTCTTTGAAACGGTTAAACATCATATCAAGTTTCTTTTGAATGCATAACTTTGTCTACGATTCATTATATAAAATATTTGAAAAGCTCAATCTAGTCCTTATGATACGAATTTCAGACAAAGGAATCACCCACAGGATCATATCGTGCTAATTCACAAGTACATGGTATACCATATGTTCATCTTAAAATGGAACCACAACTTCCACTATCAAGTCATATATGTTGAACTCAATCGAACTCCTCAGTAATGAGTCTCAAAGCATATTTTGATACATATTCAACCAATCTTTTATACCTACTTGGCTTAAAAGCGTTACTTATAAGATTTAGACTTTTTCAAACGATGACTTTATTTCATTATGTTGTAGGATGATGACGTTATGAATTACATCCTAACATGAGCAGAGATCTCACATGTTGCTTTCCTACTTTTTTTTCAGGCTCTAGTAAATAGACTCAACCCTGGTATAAGTGACATGAACAATATCATAAAACATATAACAAAAATAACTAAATAAAATAAGATTCAAACCTACTTGTTTGATGTTGTGTTTCCTAAATGCATTACTCAGTTGGCTCATGCCTTTACAAAATATTTCTTATACAGAATGATCAAGATTCATTGACATATTCAAAGAATAAAGACCACGAATTATAAACATAATGAAGCCGATCAACATAATCACTAAAGATTAACTCATGTTCAGAATTTATGACATTTTCTCATGCTTCCATGACAACATCCCATGCCTTAACAAAATTGACTAACATTTTGCACTTGACTTGTACATTTTTTCTAAATGTGAAGATGACATAGGAGATGATAACATTCAAGAAATACAATGTTAATGGCATTAATCAAAGCTAGGTCTTCATCACTAAAAATGACTTGTGTACCACCTCAAATGTCACGAACTTAGCCTTTTCAGGACCCAAGTGAAATTATTTTGTCGTTCACCTGATAAGATTACAAAAGCAGTTGAGAAAGTCAATCATGTTGTTGTGACCCCGACTATCTCAAGCAATGGCAACCGATAATTAATGGTTTTGTAAGTGTTATCCATCCACAAAACAATATTAAATGTATTCAATAATTTTACTACATCAGGATGCGTCCTAAAGAGGTATCTTATCACCTTAGTTTTGTCTACACATCTACTCCACTAGATGTATTTATCAACTATTGTAATTCAGTTCTTGAACCTCTTAATGATCGTTTATAAGTATATCTCACATTATATATGTTAGATATATTATCTTTATTTTATATTTATTTTTTATCTTTAGTTAGTTTGTTATTATTTCTTATTTGTATTTTGGGCTTAACCCATATTTCTTTTATTATAAATAGAGGACTTTATGCGTATATTCAAAACAAGAGAGATTAATCTCATACATAGATTTTACTATATTCATTGGATGCCAACAATGTATTCCTCAATGGCGATTTGTAAGAAGAGTTTTACATGGAGCAACCTCCCATATTTGTTGCTCATAAGAATCTTTTGGGTTGGTATTTCATCTTTTATGTCGTCTTGCAAATCATTAGCAATTTGGTGTCATTCGAGTGTAGAAGCAAATATTTTCACTTAGTCTTTACGGATTATATTAGTAACAATGGTACATACGATTTTATGCACTAGCTTGAGGGGAGTGTTAGATATATTATCTTTACTTTATATTTATCTTTTATCTTTATTTATTTTGTTATTATTTCTTATTTGTATTTTGGGCTTAGCTCATATTTCTTCTATTATAAATAGATGACCCTATGTGTGTATATTCAACACAAGGAAGATTAATCTCATACATAGTTTTTACTATATTCAACAACATACTTATTTGATTGTTGCAACATTACATTCATAATTTTCTTTAAGAGTAAGAAGAATTTTTGCAGACTTCATTTGACTCTTAATCATATTAACAAGCAATGAGTGTTTAATAGATTTTAATCTCCCAACAAAAGGGTAACCAACTAAAGTTTGTGACAAATCGTGGTTATGACATTCATACATTGAATTCAATACTCACCCTTCTCGATTAGAATTTAGTTTGTCTCTCAATCTAAAAGGACCATCACATTTTTTTGTGCCAGATATACTAAGTTGAAGATCATATTTGTATTTCATGTACTTTTCACTCCTTTCACATCCTAACAATACTACATCTTTCTCCTAGGTTGACTATTAGTTTTATCAGATCTTATAATGAACATAACAAAACCAATATCAAAAGTATTTCCTCAAACCCACGAAATTAACTTATCACATGTAGGAGAAATTCATCAATTGTAAAGTTATTTATGTAATCTCTCTTGTAGATTTTATTTATAAAAGAAATAAAATCTATCATAAAATTGAAGTTTACTTTTGATTCCATATAACCTAAAGAATAATCTTCCATTTTAAATGTAATTATCTATGACATGACATTGCTATAGAATACCTTACTTGTTTAATAATAATAATAAGTGAGAATCAAAAAATTCATAAAACAAAACAAGCAAAACAAATTAAAAAAAATTAAAGAAAACAAAATTTACTAAAACTAAAAGAGTTTCAAAATTTGGAAGAAAGTTTAACCAAATTTCAAAATCCAAGACAAAGCTTAAACAAATTTCAAAATTTAAGGGAAAATTTAACCGCATTTCAAAATCTGGTAAATTTTCTTAAGTACATTTTGAAATCTGATGAATTTTGTAATCAAAATTTCAAAATGCAATGAGTTCTCTAAATCAGATTTTGAAATTCAATGAATTTCCAAAATCAAATTTTAAAATTCGGCAATTTTCTAAATCTGATTTTGAAATGTGATAAATACTTTTATAAACCAAAATTCAAAATTAAGTAAGTTAAGATATAATAAAAATTAATATCAAATTTCAAAAGATGATAAACAAAGACGTATACATAATCGAAGATGAACGAAAATTAAAAAAGTTTCAAACAAGATGAAAAAAAATGGAAGTCAAAGGAGAAGTTGAACCTCACTAAAAAAGAAGAAAGCTAAAGAAGAAAAAAATGTCAGATACTTCGGAAGTAACTTAAGGATGCAAGGTATCAAAAAATATACCACTGTACACAATAAATACATTAGATAAATAGTATATTATTTAATTTTATACATCTATATCTACATATCCATACAAACAAAAATGAACAGAATCGAAATGAAAACAAACGTTCTTTTTTTATTTATGTTGATCGCAATATTAATAAAACAAAATTATCAGGAAGGAAAGGAAATAGCATGACAAATGTTGATGTCTAGGTCTGTTTAGTGAGAAGAAATAATGGTAAAGAAATAATGGTAAATAAGAAATAAAAATCAGAAATAAAATAAGAGACTTAAGTAAAACATAAAGAACTAAAAAAGATAGAAAAATATTAATAAAAAGGTAAAAGAAAACAGCATGTAAAACTACTACATGATTTCACTCTATCTCTTTCATCCCCGGTATTTCCACTTTCTCCTCTAAACAATCAAATCATTAGAAATTTGACTGCTGTCTGTGTATGTGACCTGTGTTCATACTTCCAAGAAAATAAAAATTATACATGTTTCTTTACATACCACTTGTTTTTTCTTATTTCAAGCACACAATAATTTTCACGTACATTTCAAGAATCGCAGCTCATTTCAATTTCAAAACATCAATGTCTATCAATTAGAAATCAGCATTGCTACAGCCCTATATAAAATATAAGTTACTTAATTAATCGAGTAACTTGCTCATAAACTCTTCACTACCAGATCCCTGCATATAACTCTCACTGTGTAATAATTCGCATAAACCTAAGAGCAGTACATTACAGACAACCATGACTTCCGGATCCAGTTGATCATAATATATAGTAAAAGCAAAATGGGTAATGTATAGCTGGTGAGAAAATAATTTTGGAAAATTCTCTACAAGAACTGAACTCCGAAGTCTCTTGAATGATTCCACATTTTTTCATGTAATAGTTGTGATATTCTATACAAATACATTATCGGCGCATGTAAGCTAAACACATCCTTTTCACTTGGAGCGTTCACGTTTGCAGCATGAAGTATAAAAATTTTACTTCTAATTTAAATGTAAATAGTTGTAAAAACTAAAAGTGCCCACCTCATCAACCATATAAACCTTGAGTTCCATCTAACAAAAATTTCTCTAACCAAATTTTCTCATGTACGTCTCTTACACAACTTTTTCATGCCAGTCAATTCCTTCCTTAATAGTGCTCAGAAGCAAATGGCAATCGTAAATAGCAGTTATATTTGAGCCATGCCTGTTGTTCAGTGATCTTATACCTCTAGATGAGAGTAAGCTGAAGTTTGGGACGGTTAGGTTGAGGCTCCACAACCTCCATGTGAATTTGGACTGTCTGCAAAACGCTGTATGAAAGGCTACCATCCATCCTTTTTATTTTCTGCTGTTGCTCATCTACATACCATTCTCCATTTCCCTTTCTGGCTTTTGTCAAATATATAGGTCCTTCTATGCCATATCTGTGAACGGGAAAGGATCAGGCAAACTATAAATAACAAACTAGCCGAAAGTAGAGATAACATATAGCTTCTTCAGTGGTTAACATTATTGACAGGACTATCTCCTGCTCAGATTAAATCAAAAACATTCTTCCCTCTTTTTTGTGGTTCACCTTTACAACTGATATATCACAAAGGAAATCAAAAAAGAAAGCAGCAAGGCACGAATAAGATACTTTACTTGGGAACAAACACAAAAAAGCCATTAGATCTTATTTTCACTATTCTAGCCTCCGTGTCTGTAGGCCTGCATAAACAAAGATAAATAGGTAAGAATAGGCTGCAAACTGTGTATAGATAAAAATAACAGCAACAGAAAGCAGAAGTTATGTTGCATACCTATTCCTGAAATAAATTAGAGTATGTAGCTCTACAGATGCTCGCCCTGCATGCTGGGCATTCCTGTGCCGATAATTTAAATCTGAACCATATATGCCCAACAAAAGAATAAGAATCATGAAGTTATTATTTGATTAATAAAGTTAACACAGACAAAATTTCACTCTAGGCATTGAACATAATTGAAAACAGAAACATAAATGATCAAGCTCTAAGCATGAAGGAGATTTCATACTGTCTGCAATACTACTGAGCTGGAGTCTGTCTTGAAATACAGACGGTAACTTTGATATTCCTAAAGAAGCAGCAAGTAGCCTGTGCACAATGACATCTACAAAAAAAAAAAGTTTCATCTCACATTGTGCACAATTGACAAAGAACACATTTTATTAAAATTATAGCATAACTACCTGCATATCTTCTAATAGGTGATGTGAAATGGGTATATAAAGGAGCTGCAAGCCCATAATGATGATATTCTGGAGGGCTAAGATCCCCACTGCAGAAATAAACTGCCTAAAAAATAACAAGAACTCAATTTTACTCTGTGAAATCTAAATATGGATTCTCATTCAAATTCAATTTACCTGACTCATGCACCTAGTTGCCAGTATACGGATTAACTTATTGAAGTATGGATCATCGCCCTGAAAAAGGCATTTTGTACAAGAGTGAAACCAAATAAGACAATATGCTTAAGCTAGCGATGTGTGTAAGCTAAAGAAAGTAAACCATTAAAGATAATGCTGCTGGATATCATTGTAGCATCATAGCTAATAATCATGCATGAAACATAAAATTATGTTTGATGGAAAATTATTAAGAAACAACAACGCAAATAATTAATAAAAAATGCAAGGCACAATATTTACCACAGCATGGTCAAGAGAATCAGCCAATGCTTTTGATGATGAAACATCCAAGTGCAAGCCAACTGCAGCAGCGGTCTGTAATAAGGGTTCAAGCATCTCTCTGGTTGGTGTTGGATGACGCCTAAACAGGAACCAATAAACAATTACCAGAATAACTATTACACCATCTTGCCACATGTAGTTGCTTTTAACAGTTTCAATCATGTAGAAGCGTTCAATGCAACACTTTCTAATAAATAATCTTGCAAGCTTGGTATTTGAAATGCATGAGTCTAAACCTGAAAAAGCTAACTCAAAAAGAGAGGTTTGCCTAAGTCTTAGTAAGAGTATCAAAACACACCCAGCATCCCCACGACTATATAGAGCAAGGAGTTTTCAGGCCTGGACATTGAAAGGCAGCCCAATACAAGACTGAGCCATCTCAGAGAAATGCATCATGACTGATTCAACCCAAAAGACTAGCTAAGGGGAGAGAATTACCTAACCCTTAGGGGAAGTATTTTGGCCATATCACTAGCCAATATAGGATATACTAACACACCTGTTGAAAGGATTAGTGATAGAACAGGTTGTAGAGGATGTTGATACCATGTTGAAAGGATTGGTGACAAAACGTGTCACAGAGGATGGTACGCTCTAAATACCATGTTGAGAAGAGAGAAATTGAGGTAGAATATTAATAGTACAGAAGAAATACAATAATAAGGAACAAAAATTAATATATAATAATCAGATATATTTGGTAAGATTTTTTAATCAACCTATCTCTAACAACATTCAGGCCCACGACCGTACATCTAGCCAATATAGGTCATGTTGTAATTAGATAAAATATCTTTAGAATCTTCCTAATTAGAGGAAATAGATATATAATCTTTTATTTTATTTTGTTTTCCTAGTTTTCCTATTTTCCTTTTTAGGAGAATTAGATTATTACAAATAAAGGATATGAGAATGTATTTTTCATGATTGAGAATAATAAATCAGTCTTATTTTCAACTTGGTATCAGAGCCATGAAAGAAGAGATGAATGCATTAGAAAGAAATTCAACTTGGGAGATTGTTGATAAGACAAGAAGCCAGTAGGGTGTAGATGGATATTCACAGTGAAACATAAGACAGATGGGACAATAGAAAGATATAAAGCTAGATTGGTGGCAAAAGGATATACCCAAACATATGAGATTAACTATGAGGAGACATTTGCCCCAGTGGCAAAGATGAATACAGTTCGAGTTATTCTCTCTTTGGCTGCCCATTTTGGATGGGACTTACACCAGCTAGATGTAAAGAATGTCTTTCTTCATGGAAATCTAGACGAGGAAGTGTACATGGAGATTCTCCCAGGTTTTGAAGTGAAAAATGAAAGAAACAAGGTATGCCTCCTGAAGAAAGCATTGTATGATGGTCTTAAGCAATCCCCTAGAGCATGGTTTGGAAGATTTACAAAAGCAATGGTTTCCTTGGGATACAGACAAAGCCAAGGAGATCATACTCTATTCATAAAGCACGGTAAACTCACTCTATTACTTGTCTATGTGGATGAGATGATTATTGCAGGAGATGATGAAACAAAAACATTGGCATTAAAAGATAAATTGGCAGCTCAATTTGAAATGAAAGACCTAGGGAAACTCAAATATTTTCTTGGAATAGAGGTTGCCTACTCCAAGAACGGAATTTTCATCTCCCAAAGGAAATATGTACTTGATCTCCTCAAAGAAACACGAAAGTTGGGATGTAGAACCTCAACAGTTCCTATAGAACAGAATCAAAGAATTGGAAGTGAAGAAAGTGCTCCTATAAAGAAGACCCATTATCAAAGATTGGTAGGAAAATTGATTTAACTATCACACACAAGACCAGACATTGCTTATGCTGTGAGTGTAGTGAGCCAATTTATGCATGATCCAAGAGAGAGACACATGCAAGCAGTTGACAAAATTCTCCAATACTTGAAGTCAAGTCCAGGAAAGGGGTTATTATTCAAAAGGGAAGACACATTGACTATGAAGGGACTATGCAAGTTCTATTATTGACAGAAAATCTACTTCTAGGTATTGTGTATTTCTTGGAGATAGTCTAGTAACATGGAGAAGCAAAAAGCAAGATAGAGTAACTCATTCTAGTGCAGAAGCTGAATTTCAAGCCCTTGCTTAAGGAATGTGTGAAGGACTCTGGATGAAAATCATTTTGGATGATCTTAAAGTCAAAGTGGAGAACCCAATGCAACTACTCTATGACAATAAGTCTGCTATGAGCATAGCCCATAATCCAGTACAACATGAGAGAACCAAACACATTGAAATTGACAGACATTTCATCAAAGATAATCTTGACAGAGGATTTCTGATTACAACTCATGTTCCTACAGAACTTCAAATAGCAGATACTTTTACAAAAGGGCTTCCTCTAAGTAGATTTCAAGATCTTGTAGGCAAGTTGGTATTGATTGATATTCATTTACCAACTTGAGGGGGAGTGTTGTAATTAGAGAAAATATCTTTAGAATCTTCCTAATTAGAGGAAATAGATATATAATCTTTTTTTTTATTTTGTTTTCCTAGTTTCCCTATTTCCCTTTTTAGGAGAATTAGATTATTACAAATAGAGAATATGAGAATGTATTTTTCATGATTGAGAATAATAAATCAGTCTTATTTTCAACTGGTCATTTCTGGAGTACTTGTCTCTCTTGGGTGTTGCGCTGGCATAAAATCTCTTACAGAAAAATATTTTTTTGGCACTAGCCCGCCCATGGAATCAAAACTATTTATGGTGCTAATTGCATATTGAATTGCACTTGTAATCCTCAATTCAAAAATTGAATTCCAATAATTGACATGGAAAAAAACAAACAAAAAAAAGCAGGACAAAAAACACGCAAAATAACAAAAGAGGGATTAGAATTTAGATATATAGTAAACCACTTAGCAGACAAATAAAGGAAACCCCTCCCAAGAAAACACCATATCAAAACTAAATTTAAAAAAAAAAGAAAAAAAAAAGAGACCTTAATAATGAGCATAACGAAAAACTTTTAAGAATTTGTTGTGCAACGGAAACATTAGCAGCAAGCATAAACTCCTCCACCATTTGGTTGGCCTCCCTGATCTGGTACATTCCTGCACATAAATTCAAACAGAAAAAATAATTTTAAGAAACATAAAAGGAGGAAAAAAACTGGTCTCTCCCTCTCCTTCCATGAAGGAATATCCAAAAGCAAAGTAAAATGAAAACCATCAGCCCAGGCACTCTTCCTTATAAAATATCCAATTAACTGTAGGGACACCGAAACATACTTTAAAAAACCAAATCAAATACTGTTTGACATTTTAGAGAATAGAAGAAATGAGAAAAAGAGAAATATATTTCAACAATAAAATTAGACTTCGAATTGTTATACAAAAGTATAAATCAATAATGCTAACAACTTACCAACAAAAAATAATTTAAAGACAATATAATACTTAACATGTCACTCTGACATGTCTGTTAGTTAAGGGCCTTGTTTAGTTATTGGGTTACGAATGATGTATATAAATAGGAAGAAGGGCAGAGGGGGGAGTCATTCATTATGAGGGAATTAGTAAAGCAGTTGGGGAGACTTGAAACTCTCAAAACTCCACGGGTATTCTTAATAAAATACATTCCATCGTTAGTATCAGAACCAACCAGTTTCTATCACGCTAACATTGTGTGTGTGGAGTTACGAATTACATTGTCAAGCAGTAAAGTTAACTGAGACATAAATTCAAAAATCTATATTCATGAGATCTCACCAGTATGTACAAAAATGGGTTCACAAAACATTATTCCAAAACAAGGACCTAGACAACAGCTTTAAAGTAAAAAGTTTTAGCATGGATCAAAATGGAGAACATATATTGAAAGAGATCTAACATCCTTCAGCGAATTCATAATTACAGATCATTTATTCAAGGTCTGCTAATAAAAATGGTTTAATCATAGACCTGATATGTCCCTTGTCCAAATGATTTAATCCCATAGAATGAATAATATAATGACACCAGCAGAACTTCATATTCAATAAGTATACACAATTCCCCACCTTCTACGACATTGAAATGAAATAAAAAATACTAATAAAAAGAAAGAATATGGTACCAATATCAAGAGGGTCGTGAGTCTCTGTGTCAATTTGAAATTTGACTTCAGCAGATGCAAGAGTCAAAGCTCCTCTCTCAATGCGCCTCAATCGCATTTTCTGATAGATCATACACAAAGCTATACTTTTCAAATAGTTCCTTATATAATAGCAAGCAAATATAACCATACTTATAATTGCAAGAGTAGAACAATAAGCCTGCGTCCACAGAATCCATACCTTAGCTAAACTATTCATATTCCTCAAACCTGTAGTAATGGGATCCCTCAGACGACTGTACAAAGAGGACATAAAAACACAGTGACTAAATTACTTGATGAAAATAATATTGCCTCACACAATGTAATACAGTAGACGGAACATTTAGCAGTCCACAAGAAAATGACCATCTAAGCACATAAAAATTTGAACAAAGTATCAATCAACAAACAGTTTGAACAACATGAATGCCGGCTTTGGTTTGATATGAATAATACACTCCTTCTAACTCGTGATTTTGTCTAATTTACAAGATTAACATTTCATAAGTAATTAAAGCACAAATATACTCTAAAATAACAGAATCCCAGAAAAGAAACATCAGTATCTCATTCCAGTCTAGATTATGACTGAGTGCTAATTAAAGACACACCTCAGCCATTTCATTTTACAAAGGATCTGAGAGAAATAAAAGCACACCTATCATCCATCCTTGCTTGTGCTTCAACATAAGACAATGCTGCAGAAGATTTTATGACACTTTTTGTATATCTGGTGGAAATTACGTCGGCTTCAGGTGTCATTTCCTGAACACAAGTAATTCATTTAAGTTCAATACAGTGAAGAAAATGAAGAGTAGTTAAACATAAATTGCTTCAGATGACATCCTTTAGGAATATTTACTGTATGCTGTAATCATATTATTAAACAGAGTAGATAAAATAATCTTGAAGAATATCAAATAATTAATATAAATGCATGATATGCACTTTCAGCATTATGCACACTCGATACCCTAGAGATATGCCAGCAATAACTGATAAGGGTTGCAGATGGCAACAAAATACACTAATTTATCATCTTGGAAAGTAAATATCCACACTCTAAAATGCCAAAAAAGAATTACACAGACAAATCATTTTTTTAAAAGCTTAAACAAAGGAACCTTGTTTGTAATGCCTGCATTACATGTTCTTTAGCAATATTGCGCCAATTCAATTAAAATTATAAAGCCATGATAAAAGAAAAGAGAAAGGAAATGGTGAATTATGGCTGTCTGTAATAATGTGATAACATGATGGTAATAGTAGTAATAGTGTGATAATAATGAAGTGTGGATGGGGAAGGTAGTAATAGAAGTTGGAATAAAAGGAATATTACACAACACAATGCAGACAACAAAAATGGTGAAGATAATCTCCACAAAAATGGGTGAAGTGGCACTTGTGAATCTAAATTTTAGTGTTCAATGTAGACAAGAAAGCAAAAAAAAAACAGTCATGTGGTGGTTGCATGTTTTGTAAATGAGGTTTATTGTGGACATTCAGTGAGAAGTGAAGTAATGTTGCAACAATGAGGTAAAAAAAAGCATAGCAGAAGTACAATGTGGAGTACCAAAACTTTGAACAAAGAAATGGAACTTGAAATATTTAAGTGATGTTTGTGATTCTTTGGTAAATATTTAGAAGATTCAACAACCAGATAATAATATTTACCCCATACTTATGCACAGGTGAGTACAAAAATATATACATGACAGTAAATTTAATCATAGTAAAACTATGTCAATGCACATACCCAAATGACAGAGAATGCGAGCCTTTCCACATCAGAACGAAGTGAACATATGTCTGCTAGAAAAAGGTTTATCAATAAGGAAAAAGAATATAGAACCACAGCCATCCCATTTTTTTCAAAGTTAAAAGAAGGTTAAATGATATTACCCTCCGTAAGAGGTTTGGGAAGCATGTCTATACGCCGCTCCACAAGGTAGACAGATGTACCCCTCTGGGAAGCCTCATCATCAAGTGGAGTACCAGGATGAACAAAATTTGTAACATCAGCAATATCTGACAAAAATTCATTAAAGATGAACAATTTAAAGGGATCACATAGCAAGAGCTAGGGGGAGAATGAGGAGACATGGGAAAAGGATGGAAAAAATAATGAAGCAAAGAGAACCAGAGGATAAAGTAGCATCCATAAAGGATGGACATTAATGAATTGTTCAGAGATGCAAGCACTTAAGTGCATCCTCCGATAACTTCAGTTGAGACATAGAAAATGTTTTCATAAAAGAAACCCTTGCAAAACAGCATTCAGGTTGTCTAAATTGAGCCAACAAAGCAGTATCATATAATAGGATCTGGCTCCTCTAAAGTGAGCAATTAACTTGAGAGTTAAAGTAAGCACTCAATTGTTCATGAGAAAACCAATGTCTGGTATTATATGCATATGCAGCACTTAGATTAGTCAGTTTACCCTCCTTTACTTTTGGGGAGCCAAAGTTCATACGATACTTCATACGTGAGTATATAATACAAGTATAGTAGAATAAAGCATTAACAAATTTTGAAAGGATACAAGAAGAAGTTAAATAGTAAGCATACAACCTAATTAAAATTCCCACATGCAGAACTAAAGTTCCCATGGTAAGCAAATAAATTATTAAACCATCACATCCATCCAATTGTAGTAACAAATTCTAATTTGAATACATGTAAGCCTATTGACACAAGCATCGTCAGTAAAATGTATGTCCTCAAACAAAGGATACGAACTCCAACTTCAAAGTTTCCATTAGGAAGAGCGTGGCAATGGAGTGCATCATCAATATCCTTGCAGCCTGCAGAAAGGTAGCAGTAGAAATACAACAAAAGCCTTAACATTGCCATATTTTCTCCTAAAACAAAGTAAAACAGCTACTTCAAATAGTTCAGTATCAAGTTAAGTGACACTACTAACGACAGAAATCGGTAAACATAAAATAAGGTTCTTTCATGATGCAAATTTACATATCAGAAAAAGGAAAAAAGAAAAAATAGAAACACAAACAGTATTCCAACATGTCAATATTTGTACTAATTCCACTATTTACCCTATTTGGATTTATATATGTATTATAATAGGCACGTTTTTATTTATTTTAGTATCATATCTTTATAATCAAAGGATATCAAATTTACTCCATTAATTGTAATTGAATTTGTTTCCTCAATATAAATAAAGCATTCGTGCTATCTCACAAACAGATGATTCCAACTCAATATCTCTCTCTTGCCTATATTTTAGCATGTTACTTAAAGTCTTTTTTCAAACCATGTTGACCCAGTAGACCCCATGTCTCCAAAGGGATTTTTTCCAAACCTTTCTGTCAAGTTTGTGTATATAATATTTCAACATCATCTTTGTCATTGACACGCTTTTCGATAGTATCTAGCGCCTACATTTGCTCCAATGAGCATAGCATTAGTATCACACCACACTGATCTATACAAACAACAATGCGAACCACCCATCCACAAGCCCTCACACTCATTGGAGCATGGTGGCATGTGCAGCAGCATCTGATGGCCAACCATTCTGAGCCTAGGTCACCTCTCCATGCACTCCTAACTTATGGTGGTGGCTTCATCAATGTTTGTTTGGTGGTCCATTCTACTTTTCTCTCTACTTGGAATATAATTTTTATTTCAAGAAAAAATAAAACATCTTCCAGCACCCCGCCAACTGTTGGGTCTATCGAGGAAGAGGCACCCCGTGGGTTACACAAACATCAATAACATCTGAGCCAACTATATAAGGGATCGACACCACTCTTTATCCAAACCTTAAGGCAATGGGTTAATGGGTTTTTCATCTTTATATATTGCTCTACTTTCTCATTTTTATCCAATGTGGAACTTAGACTCACACTTGGATTCCCAACAATCTCGTATCTTTCCAAACCATATTGTTAGCATTGAGAAGATGGACAAATCTAATTCAACTTGGCTTTTAAAAATTGGGTTAAGTGGGTTTTGACCACAAAATCCTATCTCTCTATAACTGCTGAATCTGTTCCCACAAAACAACGTGAACAATGAATAAAGATTGATGTTCAATTATGTAGTGTTATTAACATTACTATTCACACCTCATTTAAACTTATTTTTCGTCCCCATGAGACTAGTGCATTAATTTGAAGCGAGACTCGTGCCATTTATACCATTGACACAACACTTGTACGGCACGTGCCAAGATTATTCACACTTCTTGCTACACAATGATTTGAGGGTCCCATGCTACGTATCTTGGGTGGCTCCAGGCTGCCATACATGGTTTATTGAGCTCCTCCCACCATTTTCTATTTGAAAAGGTACTCATTCTACACAACCATTTTCCCTATTATACTATCCTCATTTATCATCAACTTTCCACCATACATTACAGAGTTGTCTATCCACATTATCTTTTGTTCCTATTTCTATGTCACCCAGAGTAGCGACAAGGGATGATTGATGAGATTGAGCACTTCAAAGTAATGAACTTACGAGTTGGTTTCTCTTCAAGTTGGGAAATCAATTATTGGTAGATGATAAGTGTCAAAATTTGGTATACTTTGACCCTATTCTTTGCTTATATTTTAGCACTTATCATTCTTTTTTGTTGTGTCCTTAGTAGTTTTTTGCTTAAACTCAATTTTTATAATTTTTTTTTTTCATTTTAGGTTTTGGCTGTTTTTTGTTTATTTTTTGTAGGAAAAAGAGAAGATCTTATCACAAAGTGGAACCAAAGATTCTCACTTGAGTGAGTCATGTTTGCTCAAGTGAAACACATGGCATGCAAACTTTAATTCAACAGTCATTAGGGCAACATGGACACTCTATTGCTTGACCTAGGATGCACTTTGTGAGCAAGTTGTTAAGAAAAAGTCCAGCTCCGTATGTTATAAATTCAGAGACAACAAACAAAACACAATTCACATAGAACCTTGTACCCCAGTAAATCTAGGCAAAACATCAAAATATTTGTGTACTCTAAGCGCTTTTATTTTCTTTCGCTTTTATGTCAATGTGAAGTCATGAGTGGATAAACACTTTGTTGTTAGAATTTGATGTAGCTACCCGACTTGTGTAATTTATCTTCTCCTTTTCAACATTATCTTGGGAGATACAGAGGTTAGTTTGTAAGTTAAATTGCCTCATTGTGACTCCTCCTGACATTACCTTTACAGTGAGCATAGTAATTCAGTTTTTTAACTCTCGTTGTCAAGACCACTGGGATGCAGTCGTATAGATCCTAAAGTATTATTGATAATGCTCCTGAAAAAGGTCTCATTTATAAAGATAAGGGAAATACTCATTGTTAGGTGTTTTGACACTGATTGTGCAGAGTCAACAAGGGATAGACAATCCACTTCAGGGTAGTATTCTTGTTGGACGTAATTTAATATCATGAAAAGTAAGAAACAAAATGTAATAGCAAGATCAAGTCAAAAATACAAAGCAATGGCATTAGTCACTTATGAGCTAATATGGCTAAAGCAAATCCTCAAAAGAACTTCAATTTGAAGAAAATTCTAAAATGCACCTTATATGTGACAATCCTATAGCTTTATGCATTGCCTCTAATCTTGTCTTTTCTGAGATGACCAAACATAGAGGTAGAATTTCATTTCATAAGAGAAAAGTAGACATCACAACTAGATTTGTCAACTCTAGTAAACACATAACAAACATATTCAATAAGCCTATAAGAGGAGCACATATGATAAATATGCTCTAGCTCGAGGGAAGAGTTTTATAATATAGAAATGAAAGGCAGATCCAATATAATAAAGACTTTCTAGATTATATATGTATTATTACTAGGAACGTTTTCATTTACTCTCGTATCATAATTACTAGAGGATTTTAAATTTTCTCTACTTATTTTATTGATTTGGTTTTCTAAATATAAATAGGTAACACATTATTTCAGCTCAATGTCTCTCTCTTTCCTATATTTAACAGTAATATTCAATATCAAAGGTTAAACAGTTGATGACCAATAACATTTCACGCTTTGCTTATACAAATGGAAATTAAATAAAACCATACCTGGAGGATCGACACTGAACACAAGCAGATGACGCAAGTCCTGTCTTATAGGATTGGACAAATCTTCAGAAGAGACCAACCATGGTAATGGTGGCAAGCACGCCAGCACTTGCGAAGAGAATGGTCGAGTATTTATATCATTTTCTATCAAAACCACCTAATTTGAAATAAAAAGAAGAGGCACCATATCATTAATTTGGTTTAGTTGGTTAAACATATAACAAATACCTGGATCATAGAAGTACAAGGAAAGAAAAACACAATATTGTCAACTAGCATGACACAAGTACGACATTTGGTAAAGCATTAGAATTCATGTACTGCAGGATTTAAAACAATGACAAATAAATCATGAAACGCCATGTAAATAATGATAATATATAAGAAAACATAGAAAATGATGAATAGGTCATTCCATAAGTGGAAAAAGTGAGGTCTTATTACTTGGTATTAGTCATTACAGACACAATGTAAGCTAGAATTTATCGAATTCTTGTGTACCAAACAATATTGAAATAAAAACCAAATCAAAACAAATGAAAGTTAAGGAAAACAGTGCAGGAAGCATCTAATGATGTCTGCACTCTGCAATCCGCAGCATTCAACATCCTACAGCAGGGTGGCAAACATGTTAAATGCTTCCTTGCTTGCACAAAAGTTATTTTCAATTATGAATTTCCTTGCATGTATTTAAGGGAAATCACAATTATGTTTCCTTTCCGGTTAATGAAATCATCAACAAAATGGAACAAGCTGAGTAAGTTGCAGAGACTATAAGCATGTGGGCAGGTTCTTGATGATTTCTTCCCTTGACGTATGATTATATTAGTTTTCACAACTTAGGTTAAAAATTTCACATTTTAATCATCAAAAGACAATGAGATGAAAGGAAAAGACATAACTTCCTAGACAATTTTACATGAATCAGATTCATCAAGAACATAATAGCAATCAAGCAGAAGGTACCATACCTCACTTTCAGTATCTCTATCACCTATCTCCCCTATAGTTCGCACATAATGGCCAGATGGATATCTAGACTGACGATCCCAAGAATCAACTGCAACAATAATCCTCTTATCCAAAAGGTTATCAAGTTGGCGTGTTTGGATTCGAATCTTGGGAATTCTGCGATCTTTGGAGATAAACAAGGCATGAGCAATTCCACCACTCCCTGCTGGCAAAGGCATTGGCTCCAAAGATCCACAATACCTGAGAAAAACAATTTAAATATACCAACTGTCAAACAGAACATATACACCTAAAATATTCAATACAGAGACCCACACTTAATGGTTACCATTTCAACAAACAAAACATTCGGATCAGTTAACAATGCTTAACATTTATAGCACAAATAGCAAATCTATTTCAAAAAAGAATCTATATGCACCTTTATCCTCAAAGACATGTCAAACTTTCTGGTTCATTTCACCTCAAATGTCATACCTAAAGCTAGCTCATGTATGTAAGAATAGGTAACCAGTGTGTCACAATCACATCATGGAAATCAGCTATATAGTTAACTCTCCCTTTTGCATTGACAATATAATATAAACAGTAAATGTACGTTGACAGTTACAAATATATTACATGTCAAATAATGTCCTATAGATAAAGTTGCTAAGACTATACAATGTAAATATTAATGAACCTACACCAATTTGATCAAACAATTTAGAATTTGTTCACATAGCAGTTAGCTTACGACACTAATAATTTCCAATGCAATTTTAAAAAATGAGAAGATTCTTGTTGTTTTTGTGAAATAAAGTTTACAATAATCATTAATGTGAAAATGGTCACCCCACACCCTTAAACAATGGTAGATTCAAAACCATTAATTAGGTCCCCAAAAGAACACTTGTTTGAGGAAATCGTGTTAGATATAAAAAATATTCATTAGGTCTCAGCCTAAGAGAGTAAAGTTTTGGGAAAGTTGATTAGACAAAGACCACAAAATTAGAAAGAGAAAAAAAAGAATTTCTCAACCAAATAAGGATAGCTTGTACGAGGGCAGAGTGCTAGTCCAATCTCTAACAATTGTTAAGAAGTAGATTTTAAAATCTAACTCAATCCTACAAAATCTACAAAATCGGTTTATAATATGAGATTTGCACCTACTTATATACTATAAATTGACTTTATCTCTAGTCGGTATGAGACTATCAATACATCTCGCTCACGTTGAGGCATATACATCTTAAGCATAAAACTAGACATTAATGGATGATCAGATAGCGGATGGAACAATAGACTTAACAAATAACAAACTTTGCTAGGAATAGGCTCTAACCCATGACTCTGATATCATATTAAGTAGTGGACTTTAAGCCTAAATCAACATATTAAGTAGTGGACTTTAAGCCTAAATTAACCCTGCAAAGCTAGTTTTATAAGATTGAATTAAGCTTAAAATCCACTTATTAACCTAAAACCAGCAGACCTTGAAGATTGCTCATACTTCAATTCCTGTATGCTGCGGTTCAACTTGCCTTTCACTAACTTAAAGGATTAGTTGATGGAACAATACTCATGAAATGATTAATCATTTTGAAGAGCACTACATTCTACGGCGGTAATCCATATTCTATTGTGACACAACTTTGTAAAGGAAGGCTCCCTTGCCACCATAGTTACCAAAGTTGAGGATTAAAGTTATCGTTCTATTGGTAGAGGAATTATTAGTTCAAGATTGAGGCAATACAAAGTAATGGCTGTTCAGAAGGTATAAAAACAGATCTCATCCCAGTTAAAGTAGTTAAATGCAAAAAATTGTCCACAAGAATGAGAGAACACCTTCCTTTTACACTATTTCACTTTATAAATCTTTCTTTCACCAGTCCTTCCAGATGTATCCTCGTGATGAAAAAATTTATCATATATAAGAAAAGATGTGGAATTCACAAAATTGTTTCTGCAAAATGGCCCATTATCTACATTTAAAATAGGTTTGTGCTAAAGTGATATAGAAAGTAGCGTATTGGTGCTAGTAAAATGAATGCACCCCATTCACATATAGTGCAATTGGTATTTAAAAAAAGCTAAAAATATTATTGGTCCACAGCTACTGCTGAAAATTCAAAATTACAGTGCAGCTTCAGTGAACATCATATTTTTGTAATTATGCTCATATCTCCATCTACATTTCTCTACTACTTCTTACCAATTCACAAAAAACTAATAAAACAATGACAATATCAGAACATCCCTTAATTTACATAGATAAAAGAGATATTAGTTTCCTCTACTGAAAAAAGTGAATTCAATTTCCAATAACATTAATACCAGTCTGCAAATAAAACAGAAATACCTTGTTAAGGGAAGCATAAATAAGAGCAGTTCTATGAATTCCATGTACCTAAAGTGTAAACTATACAGCAGAGCCAAATTAAAAAACTAAGATATTAAATACGTAAATTAGTTCATGTAATTAACATAATTAATGATTTCATTAGCCTATATAAAATGAACTTTAGACACTAAATATATCAAACATGCTCGACACAATTAAAAAGATACTTACGAATGCCAGTTCCTCTTTATAATACCAACAATGCGACCAGAAGGACGACTGGGTACAGCATTTACTTGTTCAGAAGAACCCTGCTGAGGAGTCCTAGGTGCAACATCAGCACTATTAGGAGCTAGATGAACATCTTCGTCCTCGTTCTCATCTTCTGCAAGCAAATAATATTACTTGATGGGGACAGTGAAATTAAAAAAACAAGCTGTAACCAAACAAATAATATTGCATAGTAGAAGAAGCTCGATTTACAAAAATGTGTCGTGTGGCAATTTGTGTAACCAAACAAATTAGAAACTCTAATGACCTTCAAAACTAGTAACTCATTTTGTAAGAAGGCCCAAAGTATCTTAGTAAATATCCAATGGCTATATGATTGTACAAAAATAATCTCTGGTAAACAAACCAATCATATGATTTAGTATGTCACTCAAGCTCAATCGGCTAAAGAAGAATTGAAAATATTCCTGGCAAAAAGCTTTAGAAAGTTTAACAATATGAATGTCTTAATTTATAGTGTAGGAGAGGTTATCTTCCCCTCCAAATTACCCAATGGCCATATATGTAGAGTTTGTATCCTTGAACCTTTTGATGCACTGAGATTTAACAGTAAAGATTTTGTATTAACTTTCAATTAAATTTCTCTCATCCTCAATTTTAAATTTTGAATATTATGAATAACATCTAAGATAGAAAATTCTATAAGAACTGACCAAGTTTATTACAGACACATTTTTAAAATAAAATTTCCAGAATCTAATAATGGATTATATTTCCAGATCTATGAACGCAACATCCCTTTCTAAGCTAAATTAAGTAATAATACTAACTTTGCAAAGAACAAATTCTTGCAAGTGACAACTCTGACCCATTGCACACTACAAATAACCTAACAATTAAAGTACCTTCACCGGCTATAGATAGAGATGAGACTTCTTGCCACTGGTCCTGTGGCAGAAGTTCAGCTGCCACAATATCTCCATCAAAAGCTCGGTTCATGTTTGAGCGCCCATAAATAACTATTTCATCACCAATGCTCTCCCTCCCAACATATGCTTCAAATGGATTGTAACGGTTTACACGAAGCTTCCCTTGATGATATATTCCACGATGCAAACCAGAAGTGATTTCTGACATTGGCTTATGCTGAAAATTAACACAGCAAACACTTCATCTTGTCATTTTAACCAAATATACAGACACAAACTCCCAGATACAAATGACATTAACTTCATACCTCTGAATAGATCACTTTCCTCTTGGATGGTCTATGATCTTCGACATCTTGCATGTTCACATCTTCAGATGCAGGCCGCACAAGAAGATCAAGTAGATCAGGTTGGCCTAAAGACTTGACGTATGACTCAACTGAAACAAAAGACAAATTGGATATTCACCAAAACTTTAATTTTGATATTCAAAAAATTAGTTATGATATTCCTCACAGACATAGATGAAGTGCAATGGTATTTGACATACATTTCAAATGCCAAGAAATATAACTACCTGTTTCAGCAAAAATGCCCTCTTCACTAGCCTTCCTTCTGTTCTCTCTATCATTAGTTATAAGCAAAACCTTTACTGCACCACCAAGATGGTTCTGATACCACTGAGTAGCCACTCGGATAGCTGCATTACCACTAGTTATAGTTAAAACCTCAAAACTGTTTTATCTCCATTGGAAAATCGCGTTGCAAACCATCCAAGTGAACCACAAAAACAAATAAAAGTATAAGAAATAAAGAATAAATTCAAAGCTCATCAGAAAAACCAACCTCTATCATTCCTATCATTTTTAGTTTCCCCACTCATTTCCTTAACATATGTATCCCTGCACAGAGAAACAAAATATCAAATCAAATGAAGTCTGTCTATATGCACTCATCCACAATCAAAAAATATAGGCATCGTGCCCAAAACAAATTCACATGTGTGAAAATTAGAACCACTTCACTAAATAGAAATAAATAATATTAACTCAATAAAAGAAACCAAGCCCTCAAACTAAGTCACTTACAAAGGTCTATTCAACAGAGATGTCTTTTATTCCGACAGCAATGATTAATACTTAATCAATTTAGTTGAGCTAATATTTAGTCAATTTACCATGAAATGGTTTCTTTTTCAGTCTACAGACCACTTTCAAAGCTATTTCCCACACTGTCTTGCTAATTTTTAGATTTTAGAATACAAGCAATTTAATTTCACACTGTCCACCTACTAAAATACGAATAAAGAGAAGCTTATAGGTGGCCATGTGAAGTTTGTTTATACAATTTCTTTATGTGTCAGTTTAGAGATTTAGAGAACAGTACATTAGACAAGCTGTAATGTAATGCACAAATATGATGCTACTAGAACCCACTTTTGCAAAGAAATGCCACATCTTGCAAGGAAAAATACTTTCCACAGCACCTTCAATAGGAAGACATGGTTTTCAATACCAAAATTTGTTGGAGATTTCACATCAGCTAGAGATTAGGCCAAATAATAACTTATGGAAGCAAACCTCATCTTACTAAGTTGATTTTATGACGTAGAGTTAGGCTTAAATTCCACTACCTTAAGATGGTATAAAATGATTCAAAGTCTATCCTAGTACATATTTGAGCCTATCAGGCTACTTGTTATCGACCCCTAAATTCCCACAATCAATATCCTCGACATAAATGCTCAATGCCATCTGTGTAAAGGGTGTGTATCTCACATCGGCTAGAAATTAGACCAAATAATAATATATAAGTGGGGCAAACATCACTTTATTGAGTTGGTTTATGAGATTGAGTTAAGCTTAAATTATACTTTCTAAAGCTTGCATATAAAGATGTCAAAATGGGTTCTAACTTGCGAGTCATCCAACTCACCACAGGTTTGAGCCAGGTTGGATTGAAAAAAAATTCATTTTTTTTAAATGTGGGTCAAATTGAATTCGATTAACTTATCCCTCGAGTTTAACGGATTCGAGTCAGGTTGAAGGTGGGTTGACCCATGACCCACCAACAACCACTCTTTATTATTTCTTTTACCATTTTTTTCATAAGGTTTTTGTTACAATTATTTACTAATTCTAATTATGTAGGTTGACAATTTGATATTTTAAAATATTAGAATGATGTTCAATAATGATTAAATATTTTGGATATTTAATTTATTTGTTTGTCAAGTTACATAGGCTAATACTTTAATTTTCAATTAATATCTTTATAATAATGTTAGATAAAATAGATGAATACTTTGATTGTACTGCTATACAAAAATAAATCAAGTCAATCTACTATGATTGTACCACAATAAATATATAGAATAAATTGGAAAAATAAAGTAAGTCAACCCACCAACGCGTGGTAGGTCAAGCCCTATTACCAAATTTCTTACTGTTAGGGGTTGGTAGGTATACGAGAGAAGAA
Source organism: Vigna hirtella (assembly GCA_027742795.1). Lineage (NCBI taxonomy): Eukaryota > Viridiplantae > Streptophyta > Magnoliopsida > Fabales > Fabaceae > Vigna > Vigna hirtella. Next base: position 404,483 of record JAHCHA010013367.1, on the reverse strand, counting down.
GAAAGCATATGAGAGAAGAAGAAGGACACCGAACAGTGGAAGGCGGGGGGAGGTCGAGCCAAACTGTGGAAGGCGTGGAGAGAGAAGAAGAAGGGCACCGAACGGTGGAAGGCGGGGAGAGGTCGAGCCAAACGATGGAAGGCGGTGAGGAATCGAGCCGAACAGCGAAAGGCGGTGAGGGCTCGAGCCAAACGGTGGAAGGAGGTGAAGAACCAAAGCTGATCGATTAAAGAGTTACTATCCTAACTGTTGTAGTAGTTATGATGGGCGGGAAATAATTATAGTAAATAGAGCTATATTCTAGGGAAATATTCAGTATAAGATAATTATAGAAAATAGAGCTATATTCTAGAGAAATATTCAGTATAAGATAATTATAGTAAATAGAGCTATATTCTATGGAAATATTCAGTATGAGATAATTACAGGAAATAATGTTATATTCTAGGGAAATATTTAATATAAATAAAGCTAGATGCTATTGTTAGGGGCATGTTTCGATTATTGAGTTTATTGACAGAGGCTACAATCCAGTGAGGGAGGTTATGCTCCGAATTATCCTTATTTACTTTTGTTTATTCAAAGATTTCTATTAACATTAATAAGAGAAATTCATTCTTTGATTATCTTTTCTGCCTACTGTGATCGTGGTTAATTAGGTTTCTTACTCAGAAACCTAACACTTACTCACTAAAAAGTGAGCTAAATTGAGTTGACTCATTTTTAGCTCAACTCGTGGTGAGCCAACCCGTGTGAGTTCAATTGGCTTACTTTGACACCCCGACTTGCATAGGCTTAACTTGGAAGGGTCTCAAAGGTCAATATGAAACAAGATTGGTGAGGCCTTTGGTTTGTCTTTCTCATGTTTCTATGTTTAAGTGTTTTTCTTTTACTTATTTTTAGAGAGGAGATATCATCCTACTTCATCACCTTCTTAACCTAATTGTTTCTTCCTTAAACAGAAACAAAACAATATCAACTTAATGAGTGTGGGGTTTGGCTTTGTTCTTGGCTTCCTTCAGATTGGGTGGTGATAATTGTCCTAACTTTAGGAATGGATTTTGGTAGGGAAGTTTCTTGTCTAGATGTTTTCACTCATAGTTTACACCATTATATTGTGTACAACTAGCTCATTCATTCATTACTATTTCAAGCTCTTTCCTTAAATTGGGACTTCTAATATTGATGAGATTTCATTGAACGAAAAAGAAGCAAACGTGATCTTTTGGTGTTACATGACCCCATTTATTCATCAGCAATTAATATAGAACTTGGATTCTTCTAGTGAGGAGGTATTTAAGTCTTTCTTTCACTTGTTAACCAAAAACATGGTATTCCAAGATTCACACTTGAAACGCCCACTTGAGGTCAGGTCATTTGTTTGCCAAGCAAGTATTTAATAGGGATACAAATGAACTTGCTACCGATTTATAGACCTCTTTTGCAGTGTAATATGGATACTTACCTATAGAATAAACTTTCAGGATTATCTCGGAACATTGGAAGTGTGCCCTTCAAACATGGTGATGGTTCATTAAAAAGGCATAAATAAAACAAGGACACGAAAAGCTTATACTAGAGTGTAGTCTGATGTGCAACAAAAAATCCATCAGCCATGTTGCATTCTCAACTTCTTCCTTCCTCTCCTCTATAACAATAATGGTGTAACATAATCTCACCAATCTAGTAGTGGGTCGTTAAAAAAGGGCCAGAAAAAAGCATACCTGTGGTACTCATTGGAAAAAACATAGAACTTCTTCGTGGCATTGCTACAGAGGGCTCTTAAACGGTTGTAAACAGCCATATTCTTGTTTTTAACCTCTTCCAACACAATGGACAACACCACAATGTTATCGAATGCCTGATTCTCCAGCAAATCAATCTACAACCACAACAAACTTTCATTTAATTCACAAAAACACGTCTTCCTTGGCCGCATAGCAAATAGCAATTTAAATTAAAATTAGGACGGAGAAGGAAGCAGACCTGGTTGAGCACGACATTGGTGTCCACGACGAGAATGGTGGTGGAAGGAGAAGCGTTGAGGCGAGCACCCAAAGTATCGCAAACGGTGCAAAACGGTGCGCCGCAGTATATGTCGTCGCGCAGGTAGTGCTCCCGCACTTGCTACTCCCAACCACAAAACAAACAGCAAAATTATTTATTTATTATTTATTTGTAAAGAAAAATTAGGCATAAGAAAGAAACAGAAAAAGGGTAGAGTCAGTTAGGGCTAGAGAAGAAGAAGGGTGCACCTTCATGACTTTGCCTGCCCTGGTTTTCTTGACAAAGGACTTGTTGTGGAGCATGTTGGCGGAGAAGAATATTGCTTCGCTGGTGATCCTTATTGGAGAGTGCGTGAGTGCTTATATGGACGCTATTTGTACTTTGAAAGGAAGAAGATGCTAGCGTGTGAGAGAAAAAGTTTATTCTCCTGAATTTTTTTCCTTAGCGCCTAGGAAAAGAACAGTGGTGTTTAGCGGCGGTGGCCAAAATCGTTGGTGCTGTGCAGAAGCAGGACGCAGGAGCAGGCGAGCGGCGGCAGCGGGTAGCAGCGACACTGTGGAGGTAGCAGAGGGTAAGCAGTTGAAAGAGATTGTTAAACCAAAAGTTTTGAAAATTTCAGGGAATTGTTATTAATTGTTAACTAAACATATAAATTTAACCTAATACTTATGTATTAAGGTATATTTTTTAACTAAACAATTTTATCTTTACATGTGTATATATATATATATATATATATATATATATATATTTTTACTTGATAAAAATAGAACACTTTAATAGTTTTACTTTGTTTAAAACTAGTTAAATGTTTTTTAAATAATGGTTAAATAAAATTTTTAAACCATTGTACATATTTTAAGTTTTTTATTAAATTATTTATAAACATAATAAAATAATATATTTTTAATATAATAAAATATAAATATTGTGTTTCCACTTATTATTATATTACACGAGTAAATAGTAATATAATTTTTTTATAGATTAAATTATTAGTACACTATTTTTTTTTGCTAGTATTATTTTTGTTTTAAGTTGAAAAATTTTTAAGATTAATATATATATATATATATATATATATATATATAATTTGTATGCTTAAATTTGTTTTGTTTTTATCTTTATATTTGGTAATTGTTTTATTTCTAAGTGTTAAAAAAACTAATTTAATTTCTACACCTTTAAATTTTTGATATTAGTATTCATTTTATCTTTGAAATCAGTTTTAAATACGAAATATCTTTTATTTTATTATTCTTAAGTTTGAAATATTAATTTCTTTTTTTAACATTATGCTTTTGTAAGACTCCAAAATTGAGTATTAGATATCATAGAGTATTTTAAATAATGATATTTTTTTATTTTATTTTAAAAATATCAATTGTAAAAATAGAATGTTCTAGGAATTTCATTATCTAATAAGTTTTGTCTCTTTAAAACTCTCTTCTTTAAAATTTCATCTACCTTCTTTCTAGAAATCATAACTCTCTACTCATCTACCTGAAGATCAGAGACCGCCTTAGGGTTCCTTGAGACGAGATCTTAATTTCTAGCCGATTGATTTCGATTATTGATAACGGTTGATTTCACCGTTATTTGTGATTCAATTTTGATACTAAATGAGCCCTTTATGACTTAGAAAATTGCTTAAACTCTTGTTTTTAGTTAAGTTGTGAATAAAGAGAGTTGAGGTTAGAACTTATGATTTTTATCACTAAATTCCTTTGATCTTGTAGGAAGTTGGAATAATTTGGAAGAGGAGTTAAAGTACTAAGGAGTTGGAATCCACAAAGGATAGAAAAAGCATTAGAAAAGAAGGCTACAAAAGGTCGCAAGAAGCCTAGTTGCCCCTTTTTGGGGCCCTCAACGCAGGATGTCTCGCATTGGCGCCTGACTGCCCTTTTCTTGGGCCCTCAGCGCAGGATGTCTCGCATGGGCGCCTGGCTGCCCTTTTCTGGAGCCCTTAGTGCAGGAGGCCTCGCATCCACGCCTGAGCGCATTTCCAGGGGCGCTGAGTGTCAGACTTCAAGTACCGCTTCACGCCTGGGCGCCCCTCCTAGGGCGTTGAGTGCCACTTCTCTCGCAAGCTCGCCTGGGCACCCTAAATTGGGGCGTTGAGCGTTGGCGACGTTGGCCCACGATCCAATTCAGCTTTAGATAAGGACTTGCACGTTCTAGAGGGAGTATCTTTTGACAGAAGGGACGCAAATTCACACTTGTTCGACTCTCTAGAGGCAGAATTGGATGCAGAAGCTCTCCTTTTCGGTTTTTAGGGTTTATCTTTCATTCTCATTCCATTGTACATCTAGTTTCTCCATGACAATGGGAAACTAAATTCATTTGTTGTTGGAGAATATGTAACCTCTAAACTCTCATGTATTTGAATTGATTTTGATTTATATATGCTTCTTTCATTAATTGTTAGGGTTATTCTCCTATGCTCTATGCTTGTTATGTTAAACTCATTCTTGGCATGATTTTTGATTTTTTTTTTGTTATTAACAAATACCTAGAAACCTAAAACTGGGGAATTTCTCCCAAGAGAACTATTGCCTAGACGTAGGGATAGAACGCTTGGTTGTCTTAAGCTTCCATTCGTAATGCAAAATTATTTATTAGGCATGCAAGACATTGTGGTCTAATAACTAAGGATAGACTTCTTTTGCCAAGACATCGGGTTCTAAGTAATTTAGAAAGTGACATTGACATTTAATAAAGAAGAAGAATTCTTATATGCATGAGAGTGATTAGGTGAAATCTAAACCCCAACAACATCTTCATCTTATAGTACAAACATCATCATTCACTTTTGTGTTTCTCTTCAATCGATCAAAATTGCATTCATATTTACTTTCTGGTTTTTACATTTAAAAAACCCTAAATTGTTCTTCAAAGTCTTAATTAGTTAAGTAATTACATCACTATTTAGTGTCGTGACTCTCTTGGGAAACGATACTTGGTCTTACCATTTATTATTACTTGATATGATTCGGTACATTTGTCGAGGTTTTAACAAGTTTTTGACGTCGTTGCTGGGGACTTGTGGTTTAAACTATACTTTTGTGTGATTCTTAACCGATTAAACTTTATTTTTTTTATTGTTTTTAATTTTTGTTTTCATTAATTTTTTTTTATCTGTTGGTGCTAATTAGGTGCTCTAGTGTTTTGTTATCTAGTATATGCAGCGTACAATTCAGACTAGAAGCACAAAAGTTTTTGAACCTCTTCTTACAAGTCTGGACAATAGTAGAAGAAAAAGGACGAACAGGACGTCCAAAGAACTTTTCCCTTCTCTTGAGACTCTTCAATAGCCTTCACCTCAAAGATCTGACCAGGAAACAGAAAATATGGCTGAAGAGCATAATGGTAGACGTACCCTGGCAGATTATGCAACAATCATTGGCCCTCATCATTTTAATAGCATTGCAAGGCCGATGATTAATGCTGAAAATATAGAGATGAAGCCTACTTTGACTCAATTGGTGAAGAGCAACCAATTCAATGGATTATCACATGAAAATCCATATGAGCATCTGACCATATTCAATGAGATATGCAATATTGTGAAGATCAATGGCGTGCCAGATGAAGCTATTAGACTTAGCTTGTTCCCTTTCTCTTTGGGAGGCAATGCTAAGATGTCGTTGAACTCTTTTCTAGAGAATAATTTTACTGAGTGGGAAGCAGTAGTTGCAAAATTTCTGAACAAATATTTCCCACGATCAAAGGTGAACAAAGGTAAACAAGAAATGTCTTCTTTCAGGCAGGGCATGGATGAAACATTAGGTCAAGTTTGGGAACGATTCAAAGGTTTGTTGAGGAAGATGCCCACACATGACTTTGATGATCCTAAAATAGTCATTCTATTCCTTGGAGATCTAAGCTTGCAGACTAAATTGATGTTGGATGCCTCAGCTGGAGGTAATATCAAGTGCAAGACTCTAGAGAAAGCCTATGAGTCGATTGAAAATATGGCTACCAATGATAATGAGATGCATAGTGAAAGAACTCAACTTCAACATAAATGAGTTCTACAACTACAATCTCAAGATGCTCTATTGGCGCAAAACAAGATTATGACTCAACAGCTCGAAACTTTGATGAAGAAAATCTCTCAATTGCCAAAGGAGTTGCAGAATGTTTCACAAGTTCAATAACAACTTTGTGAGTTATGTGGTGGGGATCATATTAATGGTCAATGTGTTATGCCAGAAGTTACCCAAGAAGAAGTTAATTTTATGGGTCAAGGTAATCAATTTCGTCCAGGTAATTACAACCAAGGGTGGAAACCTCACCCAAGTATGGGTCAAGGGCAAGCTGGGCAATTCAATAGACCACAACAACAACAATGGCAAAAACAACATTCTTTATTTGAAAGAACTGCAAAACTGGAATAGACACTTCAACAGTTCATGCAAGTATCTATCTCCAATCATAAAAGCATTGAAGCTGCCATAAGAAATTTGGAGATACAGGTTGGTCAATTGGCTAAAAAGTTGGAGGAGAAATCTGAAAAGCAGTTTGAGGCTATTACTGAAATTAACCCTGAAGAGGGGTGTAATGTTATTATGAGCATAAGTAGGGAGAGGTTGGAAGAGAGAAAAATTGAGAGAAAAGAAAAAGTTGAGTTGAATGAAAAAAAAGAAGAAATTGAAGAGAGAGAAATTGAGGTTGAGAGGAAGGAAAAGAAGAAAAAAAAGGGAGAAAGAAACGAAGAAGAAGAGGGCGAGAGAAAAGAGAGAAAAGTTAAGAAATCTCTTCCTTACCCTAAAGATTATTGTAGAAAGGAAAAAGAGAGACAATTAGGGTGTTTCAAGGAGATTTTCAAGAAATTGGGGATTACTATTTCATTGACTGAGGCATTGCACCAAATCCATTTGTATGCAAATATTTTGAAGAAGTTCCTAAAAAAGAAGAAATATGTAGATGAGGAAACGATTGAAAGGGCAATTGTAGTATTATTCTGCAAAAGACGCTTCCTCCTAAAGTCAAAGATCCGGGAGGTTTTACTATTCCATGCACTATTGGGAATTATGATATAAGGAAAGCCCTAATTAATTTAGGGGCTAGCATCAATTTAATGCCTCTATCTATGCTAAAAAAGATTGGTGGTCTTGAGGTCAAAGCCACAAAGATGGTGTTACAAATGGCGGATAGGTCTACCAAGAAACCCTACGATGTAGTGGAAGATTTAGTGGTTCAAATTGATAAACTAAAATTCCCGGTGGACTTTGTAGTGATGGAGATGGGAGAAAATGTGGAAATCCCGCTCATTCTTGGAAGATCATTCATGAAGACAGCTAAGGTTATCATTGATGTAGATGATGGAGTGTTAACACTGAGAGATCAAGATGAGGAGTTGACTTTCAATGTCTTCATTGATGAGTAGCCGATTCAAGTGAAGAAAACTAGACTTAAAGTTACAGATGAAAATTTGTCAAAGACTCGTGTATCTAAACAAGCTGCTGATTCAGTCAAGGGAGGTAAAAATTGTTTCTTGTCACAGGTAAAGAAAGAGGAGAAAGAGAATAAAGAGAAGATAGTTTACTAAGACTCAGAGTGTGAAGATGAAAGGCTCAAACCTAGCAAACCAGTCATATACAGGGACAAGTTATGGGTGATTAAGGAGATTAAAGTGAATGGTGTTATTGAGATTGAAGCACCATATTCTAGAAGAGTCAAGAAGGTGGACAGGAAGTTGCTTAAGATATGTTGGTGTGATGAAAGCAAGAGCAACACCAACATCAAAGATTCAAACTAAGCATAGCGGTGTCAGGCTCGTGACGTTAAACAAGTGCTTGCTGGGAGGCAACCAGTGTTTTAGAAACTTTTATTTTAATTTGTTTATTTGGTTATGTTTGGTGTGTTTGCTATTGTGTGATATGATCTAGTTTGCATTAGAGATGTTGTTGTGGATGTATGGTTATGATGTGCATCAGGAGCTTTAATTATTTTAAGTGTGAGATGTTTAAGCTTGAGTTGGAAAGTGGAAAGTTTTGAAAGGATAAAAATCTAAAAAATTAAGGGTTGAAATTGAGGGCTCCTGCCTAGGGACGCCCAGGGCAAGCAAGAAAAGAGGGGAGAAAGAATCACCGCGTCGCGCTCAGCGCCCCCTCTAACGGGCGCTCAGCGCCAGCGACGTGGGTTAGAATCCTTTGGGCTTTTTAAAGCTCAGCGTCATTAGGCCCAATCTACTTTTATAACCCTAAAGGGCGCGGCTTATTCCTCTCTTTTCACTCTTGCATTCTCCAGCCGCACAAAACACTTGCTTAAAGAGTTCTCTCACTTTCCCCCTTTCATTCTCCTACCAAAAATCACCATTTCCACTCACTTTGCTTCCATACATCCAAGTTTGGGGTGGTTTATGAGTTGTTGTTGCTAGTGTCTACAGAAGCCCTAGACTTTCCTACTATTTTGTGCATTTTTCAAAAGTTTGGCTCTTCACTCAAGTAAGCATCTTGCATTTTCAATTTTTATTGTTGAAAGTTTTGATTTTTGATAGAGATTGATGTCTATGCATGATATGTTGTTGATGTTGCTAATAAAACTGTGTTGGGATGGATTATTGATGAATATAACATTGTGTAAGGTACTTGTGTGAGGCATTAGGCAACCAAAGGTCGTGATTTTGATTTCTAGTATGGTGCTAAGGGCCCCCTGAGTGGCGCTCAGCGTAGGCGAATCGGCCTATGCTATGGTTTCTGAATTTGTTGCTGTTTTTGGTTGTGTGCAGGTGACGTTGAGGGCCCCTGAGTAGCCCTCAACGCTGACGAGAAGCGGTTGATGCTTGATATGTGCTTTAATTTTAAGATGTATATGTTTGATGTTTGTTGTTGAATTGTGTTGTGAACATGAGAGAGCATATTTGTAACCTATAATGAGTACGTGATTGATTGGAGTGTTGTTTGGATTGCTCATTAGAATGGATGTTGTGTAATTTTTTGTTGCAGATATGGCATCCACATCTGGTTCCAATCGTATAAAGACCATTGTCAATAAAACAAATAAAGGGAAAGAGAGGAGAGAGCATGCATACTTCAACAAATTCCTTTCACGCAATCATGAAAGGCACTTTGAGACGGTTCAGAACCGAAGACTTCTGATGGAGAGGAAGGTGGGGCTAATTCCTCTCAAGGCTGCACAATTCGAGAGGGAGTTACGGAGACGACAATGGGTTCATCCTTTGTGAAGTATTCAGAGGAAGTGTTTCATCCTTTGTGAAGACTCAAAGGAGGTACAAGTTCATCTCTTGTGGTATCAAGAGAGGTGGTTTCTAAACTTTTACAAATTGTTTCTTTGTGATTGTAATTTGTAATTATTTTGTGAGTAGTAAACTGTTTATCTTGTTTTGAGATAAGCGACTGGACGTAGGATTGGTAAGATCCGAACCAGGATAAAATCATCTGTGCAAATTTCTCTCAACCTTACTCTTGTTATTCATTTATATTATTTGCTTGGTAAGTTTAATTGAGTAGAAATTAAAAGGCACACGTTCGTATTAAAAACCCTCTTGGTTTGTTATTCCACGCTAACCATTCCGCTGCAACCGCTCTGACAATTCACATTAGAGCTCAATTTGATAGTTATTCAAATGGCAGGATCATATCAAACTTTTGTAGAGGGTGCTTCTATCAATAAGCCACCTCTATTCACAGGTGAAAAATTATGCATTCTGGAAGGTTAGAGTGAAAATATTTATTGAGTCTATTGATTGTGATATTTGGGAAGTTATTGCATTTGTTCCGTCTGTTTCTACTGACAATATGCAGGAACCAAAGCCCCGTGTTCAGTGGACTGCTGAAGAAAAGAAAAGGTTTCAAAACGATGTAAAAGCTCGGAATATTATTTCATCTGCTTTAATTGTTGACGAGTTTTACAGGATCTCTGTTTGTAAGACTGCTCAAGAAATGTGGGAAGTGTTGAGAGTAACCCACAAAGGTACTGATGACATAAAGAGAGCTAGAAAGAATACCTTAATCCAGGAATACGAAATGTTCAGGATGAAGCAAGGAGAAACAATTTCAGACGTCCAGAAACGCTTCACCAACATTGTTAATCATCTCATTGGACAAGGTAAGTCTTTCGAAAATGATGAGCTTAATATTAAAATTTTGAAATCTTTAGACAGGTTGTGGCAACCAAAAGTGACTGCAATTTCTGAGTCACAAAATCTCAACACAATGACTATGGCGGCACTATTTGGAAAGTTGAGAGAGCATGAGCTTGACCTCGGAAGACTAGATGAAGAAGAAGCAAAAGCAAAAACTAAGAAAAAAACTCTAGCCTTAAAATCTGAGGTAGAAAGGAGCAAGAGTAAAATAGAAGATGAGGACTTAAAAGATGAAGAAAATTTGAGACTCGTGATAAAAAGGCTCAATAGGTTCATGAAATCAAAAGACAAAGGAAGAGTCAAATACGAAAAGAGAGAAAATCAAGGATCTTCCTCAAACTATAGATGTTGTGGTTGCGGAGAAAGGGGGCATTTAAAAGCTGACTGCCCAAATCAAAAGAAGGATGAAGAAATAAAAGAAAAGAAGTTCTTCAAGAAAAAGAAAGCCTACATCGCATGGGACGATGACAATGAAACAATTTCTGACTTAAACAATTCTGATGAAGAAGCAAACATCTGTTTAGTGGTGAACGACGACGCTGGAAGCCAAGTAAGTACATCTAGCGATTATGATAATTATAGTCAAATTAGTGAAGATGAATTGCATGAAACTTATGCTGCTTTAATAGTAGAATCAAAAAAATTAGATAAAGCTCATAAGAAACTGAAAAAGAATTTCAAAGAATTAAAATTGAATTTTGAAAATATTCTTGAAGAAAATGAAAATTTAAATTTGAATTTTGAAAATATTTCTGAAGAAAATAAAAATTTAAAATTACACTTTGAAAATATTTCTGAAGAAAATAAAAATTTAAAATTAGACTTTGAAAATATTCTTGAAGAGAATAAAAATTTGTAAAATAAAATTTTATTTTATGAAAAAGGTAAATTTACTAGTAGTGATGAATGTGCATCTTGTGAAAATTTTAAGAAACTACTATAACAAACAACCTTAGGAGAATGTAGTAAAAATAATGAAAATAAGGTTGTTAAAAATAAGTATGTTCCTAAAATTAAAAATAAACATAATAATAGAACCCGTAGAACGTGGGTAGAAAAAGGAACAACTTATAGGAACATAAACATTGTATCATGCTTTTATTGTATGAAAAAGGGTCATATTTCAAATAAATGTAAAATTAAGCATTATGGTGTTCCAAGTGGTAGATATGTTTGGGTTGTAAAATGATTTCATTTTTCTAAATCTAACCCAAAGGACCCATACAAGTAGTTGGGTACCTGATGTTTAATATTTAAGAATATTTTTTTAAAAAAAATTTAAGAAAATTTTATTTTAAGGTCGATGAAACTATTTTTTTTGGATATTTTCTAACATACAAAGCATATATAGTTTTCAATCGGAAAACATTTGAAATAGAAGAATTTGTGCATGTTGTCTTTGTTGAAATTGTAGACCTTGAGGCGAAACCTCTTGAGTAAGTTGAATCAGATGCAGGTAATGATGAAGACTTGTAGAAGACAACAAATGAAGTGAAGAATGATGACAATCCTCAAGATGAAGATCTAAACAAAATGTGAAAACAACCTAGAGGATTATCATTACGAAATTGGAGGCATATCTAAAGGGGTAAACATTAGAAGAGATCTAAGAATTTTTAGAAATCTCTTAGGATTGCATTTTGATCCATTTTTGTGCATTTCTTTAAGTGTTTTACGAAAAATAGTGTTTTTAATCGATTACTCTTCAAAATAATCGATTAAAGCTAATCGATTAAATGTGTTCCAGTTTCGCAATTTTGAAAAACTAGCCATATTTTTGTATGCTTTAAAATTCCTATCTTGTATAGTTCAATGTATGTTTAAACAATGTTTTATAAGTTCTTTATCCTAAAACTATTTGCTTTAAATCTCCTATTGTGTATGTCTGAATGAATTTTTAAATTTGAAATATTTTTTAGCTCATATGCATACATGCTTTTATTAAGGGGAAGCATTATCTTAAGGGGAGAACAATTAAAAACAACTTTTTAATTATGATGAAAAAGGGAGAGAAAATGTTTAAAGCTTATTTGTGTTTATTCACTAATGCTCTTTTCTTCCATAAGTTGTGTTTTTATCCAGATTATTACTAAAAGCTTTAAATCAAAGGAGTTTTTGATCATCATCAAAAGGGGGGAGAATGTTAGCAAAATGATGAAGATGAAGTTTTGATGATGTCCAAATCAAGTCAAGAGAAATCAAGATTCAAGAAGATGTTATGAAGACTTGTATTGCAATGGAAAGCTTTTGTAATAATTGTATTTCAGTGTCTAGGACTTAGATTTTCAGTGGTTTTGATTCCATGTACTTTCATTTTATATAATTGATATCTAGAGTCAAAATCGCACTATTTTAATCGATTAAACATAGTGTTAATTGATTAAAACAAGTAAAAGCTGAAAACTCAATTTTTTCCGATTTAATAGATTACAATAAATTTTAATCTATTAGCTAATCGATTAAAATACATTTTAATCGATTAAAAGTGAGCGTTGGAGTTTTCTACCCTTAAAACTAGTCGATGTACTCATTTTAATCGATTAACACTAATATTAATCGATTAAAAGCATTAAATGGCTGGAAACGAAGAACAGAAGAGTATTTGATTGAGTCTATAAATAGGCTCTCATTTTTTATCAATAACAAGTCTTCCTTTGTGCTTTAGTAATCAAAAATCATTGAGATTTGTGTGTCCTTGTTCGGCTTGTGAAACTCGTGTCTGTGGAGCTGGTGGAGTGTTGCTGCGATGACAGAGGAAATAGCCGGTTCATCCTTCGTGTGTCTTAGGAGGTGTTCGGAAGGGGAAGTTCATCCTTCGTGAAGTATTTGGAGGTAGTGTTTCATCCTTTGTGAAGACTCAAAGGAGGTGCAAGTTCATCTCTTGTGGTATCAAGAGAGGTGGTTTCTAAACTTTTACAAATTGTTTCTTTGTGATTGTAATTTGTAATTGTTTTGTGAGTAGTGAACTGTTTATTTTGTTTTGAGATAAGCGACTGGACGTAGGATTGGTAAGATCCGAACCAGGATAAAATCATCTGTGCAAATTTCTCTCAACCTTACTCTTGTTATTCATTTATATTATTTGCTTAGTAAGTTTAATTGAGTAGAAATTAAAAGGCACATGTTCGTATTAAAAACCCTCTTGGTTTGTTATTCCAAGCTAACCATTCCACTGCAGCCGCTCTGACAATTCTTTCTTGGGCACTGTATGGATAGGGGAACAATGCAGTATGCTTCTGCAATTGAAGAGGATATAAATTATGCAGAAGTAGAAAGGACTTTATGCATGCATGGGGGTCATTTTCAAAGCAATAGGCAGGATTTGCCTATTCACATCAAAAGATCTTTCTTAACCCCCTAGGGAAGTATTGGATGGCATTTACACATGCCAACATCCAACCATGCTCTCTTGTGTCAGACATTACAACACATAGAGTTGTCTTCCTATATTGTGTGCTCAAAGTATTAAACATCAATGTGGGGCAAGTGATAGCAAATGAGATTACACAATGTGCTCATGCTGCAAGCAACAAGTCTCCTCTTGGGCACCCATCTCTCATCACACACCTTTGTGAGCTGGCAGGTGTGAAAATGGAATATTAGAAATGGTAGAGTGTTTGAAATAATGATACTCCATTATTTTATTTTAGAAAATATCAAAAGTATAAATAAAGTTTTATAATAAGGAGTTACATGATTTAAAAGTTTTATCTCTCTATAACTCTTTTCCTTGAGTTTTCTTTGTCATCTCTCAAGGATTTCTCACCTTTCTCATCTATTTGAAGATCAGAAACCGCACGAGGGATCCTTGAGGCAAGATATTCCTTTCAATCCCTTTGATTTAAGTGAAAGAGAAAGTTGAGTTTGACTCTTTTCCTTTATTTTCTAGTGTTTTGCATGTGAGGGGTTTTCTCCATCTTTGGAGGTCTAAGTCTTCTCTAAGGCTTTCTGTTGATCAGTGGTACTGAGGGTATGCTTTGATCATGTTATTGAAAATTGTAGGAGTCAATAGAGATCTTGGAGCTTTAGAAGGAACTTTAAAGCTTGTACAACCGTAGGAGCATAAGAAAGGTAAGGAAAGCTAGTTTTACTTGATTTTTTTTATAGACGAGTTCTAATTAATGTTTGTATGGTGAATTATTGATTGAATTATGAAATTGTATTAAATTGAGAAATCTAGTATGTTGAGTTGTTTGTATATGTTGTGATTGGATGTGAAAAATTGTTCTTTGGATGTGAATTGTGTTTTTGTTGTGAAAGTTAGGTGTGATGAATTTGAGGAGCTAATTTGGGTAAATTATAAGTTGTCAAAATGTATAAAGTTGTGTTTGTATTCAATAAAAGAAAATGGGTAGTTTTTGGGCTAAAAAAGGGGTTTTTATAGGTCAAAAGTTAAGATAAGTGCTACTTTGGACAAACAATTTTTCAATAGTGGTCTAAGGGTTAATTGAGACTTGTTTGAGTTATTTGACAACATATTTCTGATGTAGAACTGGTTTGTCATAATTTGGATGTGTTTTGTATGGTTTTTAGTTTATTTTTAAGGGTTTTCACCAGTGGTATTTTGATCTAGGAAGTCTAGACAAAATGTAATAGTTTGGGGGCTATCATTAAGTCTATTAAAACTTGTTCAAGTTATTAGTTGCAACAAATTGATATTGAAAGGTATATAATTGAGTTTGAGTAGTTTAAAGTAGTTAAGTTTGATTGAGGTAACAAGTTTGAGCACTACTTTTGAACGAACTGAGTGGCTCATTCCAATGGGTTCAGCGCTGATCGTTGGCTATCTGGCATTGAGCGCTGACTATCTAGCGTTGAACAATGTCATTCATATGCTTATGACGTTTGGCGTTGGCCATCTGGCGCTGAGTGTATTGTCACTAGATGGGGTACTTTCTTATTTTCCGATTTTATGAGTTATGTTAACTAGTTTTTATGCTATTGTTGGATTGTGACCAATTTGTATATATGTGTAATGTGATATGAGAATGAGAAAAGTATGTTATGATAAGAATCTCAAGGAGAGATTCTATATTCTTGAAAGTTGTAAGAAAATGTTTGATAGAGAGAATACAGTAAGAGGGTACCCTGATATTCTACCAACCATTGGACTCGTGTAGAGTCGAATGAGACTATAGAGAGAATGAGAGGAGGTTTTTACCCTAGTCCTCTGGGTTGAGGGAATGGAAGATTCACCTCATGGTTAATAGGTCGAGTTACCTTTGTTTATAACTTTGCAGAGTATGAATACTACCATGAGTGCATACCTTCAGTAGTCTATATCAACATTATATCCAGATGAGTGAGTATAGTGGTGTTGTGGTAGTATGATATACTTGTTTTTTTATTATTATTAAATGTTAACTTAAATTTTATATGATACTTTATTTCTTCGCTAGCTTACCCTGTTTGCTTGTTTTATCTTGTGTGTTTGCGTAAATCCTTGGCTATGATCACAAATTAGTGTGAGTAGAGGATGATAAAGAGGATGTTTAGAGCCTTGAGCTGGAGTAGATATAGAAATGTTATAGTTGTAGATATTTATATGTTTTGTATAACAACCTACTTCTTTTGAGATACTCTTCGTATTAGAAGGTTGTGAATATGTTTTTACTAATATAATTATTACCTTAGATAATTGTAATGGTAAATTTCATATTTTAGTTTATATGCTATATTCTATTAATCTTAATGTTTTGTTTATGTTTTGCTTAGTAGATTACTCTATTAAATAGGATGTTACATTTTGTAGGTAGTTTTATTATTAAAAGAAATTGTTAAATTTTAAAGAAATATTCACTTAAAAAGTAAAATTGAAAAAATATATTTTAATTTAAATAAAAGTTTTAATATTTAATTGATAGTAATTTAAACTTCACTTATTTATAAATCAAAAATGCAAAAAAGAGTACATGAAACAGATAGAATATAAACATAACTAAAATCAAATAAATATATATGGTGTGAATCTTGTTTGGTGTGTTGATTGATGTAGGTATTGTTTTGTAAGTCATGAATTGTTTCGTTAGGTATTCTTTTACATATATATTTATTTAGTTTCTACAAAAAGTTTAGGGTTATAATACCTTGACACGCTGACGTGGAGGTTACATTCATTTTACATGCTCCACATTATTGTTTTGCAAAAAAAATTGCAGAGTGTGTGAGGGTAAAATGGGAAAAAGCAAATTTTCGATAACTTTTCTTTCGGTCCTCATTGTTCTCCATTGTTCGAACACCCCATTTAAGTTTTTTTTTCTCTCCGATTGTTCTTCGACATTCATTGTCGCCCTTCATTCCCATTTTTGTTGTTGAGCTGGTTCAATCGGTGGTTATGGAGTTTTTGGTGGGTGTGAAAGTTTAGCATCATTGTGTTGCTCCCAATCGGTGGTTGTTGAGGTTTTCGGTGGCTGTGAAGTGGAGGCGTTTTGCATCATTGTGTCGCTTGTGAAGTTTAGGGGTTTTGCATCATCCGTAGGCGTTTCGATTTTTTTCGCGCCTTTCGTAAGTGACTTTGAGGTAGGGGAGCTAATCCTTGTCTTGACTGTATGATACCTAGAAATATTGATTTGTGATATGTGTTTTGGTCATTCGGTTTTTTGATCTGACTCTCATATTATACAATGACTTTGTTTGTGTTTTGAAAAATGTGCAGGATATAGTAAAATGGACAAAGAACTTAGTGAAACGGTAAATATGGTGTAAGTGTTTAAATTTAATATTGAATAGGTAGAATGTTGTATTCAATTTACAAACATATGCTTTGATTTATACTTGCAAGGTACACTTAGAGCTAGGCACCGAGACCAAACCCAACATATACTTGAATTGAATGGTTGCCTATCATCCTTTCAAAAGGAACGGTTAAAGTCGACACCTTTCAAATGGTTAGTCGATATGGTTGAGCATATGGTTATTTCTAGCCTCATTCTTGTAGAGTTAATTAGTAGGTGGGATATGGTTCATAAGGCTTTTAGGATCAGGGAGAATTTAGTCCCTTTTAGAGTTGAGTATGTTTGTTTTATTTTAGGTTTACCCAATGTTGGTCAAAGTATTAATTTGGAAAATGATGTTGGTGGGATTGTCAATAACTTGTTTAGGGATGAGGACATCACAATTATAAGTATAAAATTTAAAACCAAAAAGAGTGTTGACATTTTTTGTAGGTTTTATATTTTGTTAGCATTTGGAATATTTTATTTTCCTAGGAATTGTAATGTCATAAATAGTGTCCCTTTTTGTAAATTAGATAACATTAATGAATTAAATGTATACAACTAGGGTGATGTTGTACATAGTTTGAATCGGGCATCCGATAAATACAACCACAAAAGTTACCACGAAGTTATACACATAGCTGGTTGTGCAGCAATTTTACAGGTGTGTTTTTACATTTATTTATTTTATTCTTACGAAATAAATGTTTCTATTTTTAGAAAGATTTTTAACTATTGTGATGAAATTTACAGTTGTGGATTATGGAACACATAAGTTTGTATCATATTGGTGGAAGGTGTATTTATCCTCGATTTCTTGATTGGGTTGTAATTAAAGATAAAAGGAAAAAAATAACATCAAATTTTGAACGAACTGAGGTAATTCCATTTCTTTTGATTTGTTGGTTGGATTTGTCGTGTTATGTTCTTAATATGATTTGTTGGTAATGTAAAATTATATTTGCTTTTGAAGATATTATGGGATTGCAATTTGACTGAAGAACAATTACACGATGACGAAATAATATAATCAATTACTTCTGGTAGGGAGACAAATCCTAAGTCAAATGATGACAATTTTGATTTTGCTAGAGTTGTGCAAGAGTAAAGGGTGTTGAGGACAAGAGTTGATAACCATGCACAACGGTTTGAAGAGTTACAAATGAAAATAAGACGTCTTGAAGAAGAGGTTTTCAATGAGATGCCATATTTTAATGATGGTATGGAGGGACCTTTTACAAATGACAAAAATAGATTTAGCTATTGTGAATTTTGTGGATGGGGGTAACATAGACTGTTCAAGTGTTTACACCACCTGCACTTCAACACTTTGTAATGATGGTGATCAGTGAGTTATACGCAGAACAAAATAATATATATAAATTATATGATTTATAAATGTGTTTGAAATGAGCATTATCATGAAGTTGTTTTCTACATAGAGCGCCTATGGAGGTGTCAAACAACATCTTGACCAAAGTAGACTTGTAATGCTTACGACCTCGTGGAAATATTGTTAGTATGGTAAGTTTTGTTTTGAACCAAAACTTGTATAATAAGAACCATTTATGTGGGTGAATAAGTTTGATGAAGTTTTTGTGTATGTTATGTTGTTTGCCATTGGTATGATGATGTATAATCAATTGCACAAAAACATAAATTATTAGTCGGTGTTGTTTCAATCCATTTTTTGCGGTATATTAATTATTAATTTTTATTTCATTATACATTTTACATATGTTTGAAGTAATTTAACATTTCTCTTCCATGAGAGAATTAAATAAGAATTTTTTATGACATAGATGATGACGACAAATGCATACTTAATGTGTTTTGGGTTGATGCACGAAGTAGGGCAATTTGTGAGTATTTTGGTGATGTAATATCTTTTGACACAACATACTTAACGAATGAGTATGACATGCCATTTGCTGAGTCAACCACCATGGTCAATTTATATTTTTAGGTTGTGGTTTGTTATCGTCAAAGGACACAGTCATTTGTTTGGATATTTAATTCATGGCTTTGGTGCATGTCCAACACAACACCCCAAGGAATTATTACGGATAAGTGCAAAGCAATGAAGAAAATAATAGAAATCGTGTTTTCTAACACTCGTAATAGGTGGTGCTTGTGGCATATAATGAAAAAAATACCTGAGAAGTTATTGGTTATGCCGCTTACAAAGATATCAAGCGATAACTTAAGAAAGTTGTGTACAATTCTGATTCAGTTGATAATTTTGTTTATGGATGAGAAAGGATGATAATAATATTTTCACTCGACAAGAATAAATGACTTTCTTCACTTTACGAAGAACGACGCAGGTGAATTTCTTTTTACTTGAGAAACAGTTTTTGTGTTGGCATGTCAACAACTCAAAGAAGCGACAGCGTGAATGCATTCTTTGATGAATATATTAACTCATAAACTACTCTTTAAGAATTTGTTAAACAATATGACAATGCACTACAACACAAGACAAAAAAAGAGACCTAAGCTAACTTCACGTCGTTAAACACAACTGTTGCATGAGAGTCACAATCACTCATAGAGCGACATTTCCAAAAGCATTATACACATGCTAAGCTTGCAGAAATACAGTCAGAATTTAGAGGTAAAATTAATTGTTTCGTAGATGGTATTGTGGTAGGCGAAAATTCGTCATTGTACAAGGAAATGGAGGACTCCATTAATAATGAAATAAGGCAAGAAAGGATATTCATGGTTACATTTCAGCAGACACAATGAATGTCAATTGCAGTTGTTTGCTTTTTGAGTTTAGGGGCATTATATGTAGACATCGTGTATGTGTCCTGGCACAAGAGCGAGTAATAGAGCTTCATGCTAAGTGCATACTCACAATGGTGTAAAAATGTCCGCGAAAAACAAACGTATATTAGAGTAACATATAACAACAAAGAGAAGGATCCACATGTTGAACACTATGATAACTTATGCAAGACTTTTGGACATATTGTTGAGATTTTCTGTATGTTATTATTTTATTATGCAAAAGGCAGTAGTCGAACATCCATTGATATTGATGTAAGTTATTATTTTATTATTTCTTAGTGTTATCAGTTGCAATAAACATTTGGTGGTGTTAAAATTTGCAAACGAAGGCAATTTAAACTAACTTCATACCGACTACTTAGAAAGGAAACTATGATGGACGTACCGAATACAACATTCAACAATAATATCAATGTCACACTAAACACTCATTACATAACAACCAACTCAATTGTACCAGTAAGATTTAATTGTAATTTCATAGTTTATTGATTTCACATTTACTACATCGAACATTAATTTAAATGTCATGCATTGGATGTTGTGTCATGCAGCTATCAACTGTGTCATCCCCTAGGTTCATGTCACTACTGACATCATTACACAATGACATGCAAAACACCCAATCATTTACAACTAACACCGACAATGTTTTTGGACAACATATTTCACAACAACGTTTAAATTCCTTATATGTATGTAATGACATTTTTTTGTCATGTGATTTGAAAGATGTGGTGCTAGTTCAAAAACAACGTATAACGTCACGCGTTTAACGTCGAACCACTCAATAACCAATGTTAAAAATGATGGTGAAATTTTGGTAAATAAAGAATAGGGAACCACTATAGCTATGAGTTCTTCTTACCACCCTCAAAGTGATGGGCAAACTGAGATCCTTAACAAAACACTTGAGATGTATTTAAGATGCTTTGTCTATGGAAATCCTAAATCGTGGTATCCAATGTTAGCATGGGCACAATATTGGTACAATTCTTCATTTCATCATAGTATAGCAATGACTCCCTTCAAGGCTGTATTTGGTTGAGAAGCTCCTTCGGTCAATCCATATCAGGTGCATTATAAGGATCCTACATCTTTACAGGAAACGTTGATCAACAAAGACAAATTATTATAGCAACTCAAGATTAATTAACTCAAAGCTCAGAATTATATGAAGTCGCAAGCTGATAAGAAGAGGAGAGAAGTTCAACTGGATGTGGGTGATTTGGCTTTGGTGAAATTACAATCGTATAGACAACATTCGGTTGCCCTTAGAAAGAATCAGAAACTGGGCAGGCGTTTTTTTGGACATTGGTCAGGTGTCATACAAATTGGAACTACCGAAAATTGCACGTATCCATCCAGTCTTTCACATTTCTTTGCTCAAGGATATAAAACGTCGAATGCCCCAGCCAGCGTTAGACATTAAAAGGTTAGTGAATTCAATAAAAAATTGAGCGGGAGATTGGAAATTCATTTACTCTATCTTAGCGCGCGAGACCCTCTTCTCTACTCAAACTTTTCTCGAACGAAGTTTGACGACCATCACATGTCATCTTTCTTTCATTTGATACAAATGCATGTTAATTTACTACTTTAGGTATGGTTTTCGTTTGTTTTGACCGATTATTTTCGTATTCTTGTCCTTCATAGACGCATTCTGCTTTCTCTCTCACTTGTGGCAACACTTTATTCCGATGAACCAAGGTTAGTTTTCGTTTTTGTTTTCGTTTTCGTTTTGAAGAACTTATTTGTTGAACTTGTTTGCTGTTATTTTTTGTTGAACTTGTTTGTTGTTGTTGTTTGGTTGAACTTGTTTGTTGTTGTTGTTTGATTGAACTTGTTTGTTGTTTGTCATTGTTGTTTGTTGTTGATACTATATTACACGTTCATAGTTCATGCTTTACAAAATTCTAAAAACTGAACTTTGTTGTTTTTCTGCTTTTCAAGTTTCGTAGAGTTGTAAAAAAGGATCACAATTAATTAAAACAAATAAGAAAATTGATTAACGTCGTTTATTGATAAAATTCGACGTCAATTTAATGTGTCCTCATATGATGTCATTCTAGAATTCGACGTGAAAGGTCCAAAACATTTGACGTTGTACGTTGTTTTTGTACTAGTGATTTCAGTGAAAATGAATGCATATTTACCCATATTCTACACAAATGTTATATTTATGTCATTCTATAAAACAATTTTTATACTCCGCCAGTTATATCCATTTTAGCTATTTTGGTTTTGTACAAAATTACTGTCACAACCAACCACAAAATATGAATTGAATAACCACTTACTAGAGGAAGAAATCAGACCACTTAAAATGACAACTTTGTCATTGTGCATAATACCAGTCCAACTTACCACATAACGTGATGCACATTAACTGGTTACTGAACCCAAATGTTAAAGCACTTGAAATCATGTTAATCAATTTATTGTTGCACAAAATGTGTATAAGAACTTTTACATCAAGTTCATTGTATAACCAGTTATTGCACCAATCAATCTGGCCAATTGTATGTTAACCATTTTGTTTTAAAACACAATTATAATTTACGCACACCAATCAATCTGACCAGTTATATGTTAACCATTTTGTTTTAAAACAAAATTATAATTTACGCACACCAATCATTTATTTCATTGTGTATGAGGCTTTTGTGTTATGAATATCAAGTAATGTCCATCACTCACTTTAATACTTTCTAAGTTATTGGTTATCTGTTATGAAGGACATGGTTACATTGGATTGACATTCTAAACAAAAACAAAATCATAAATAATGAATTCCCAAATCAAATTGATGTAAATTAAATAACCAAAATTAATGAAAACTTGATCATGGCAATTGTGGGACAAAAGTCATGGTGCATCAAAAGGAACTTGGAAAATTAAGAACTCACTAACAATTACAAATGAATCATATATTCATCAAAAAAATTGAACATTTAAGGTCATTCAAAATTACAAATGTGTTTCGTAATAGTACATATGAATTGAAACATATATTCCAAGACAATGAAGTTCATAAACTATTCAATGGGCCTACGATTTTTTCTATCTAATCTTGTCCAAGGGGTTCTCAAAGCAACACTTTTCAAACGCTTCCTAGGTTGAGCTTTTAAATGCATGTAGAAGTCAGAATTTTGAATATCCATGTCTTCATGAACTAAAACATCACTAGTTTTTTGATTGTAACTTTTACCAACAACATCACATACTATGTCATAATCTTTCTCTGAATTTGACTTCCCAACATCATCAACTACTATGTCATAATCTTTCTCTGAATTTGACTTCCCGAAATCATCACCTACTATGTCATAATCTTTCTTTGAATTTCACTTCCCAACATCATCACCTACTATTTCATAATCTTTCTCTGAATTTGACTTCTGAAATGGAGTAAACATATCATATACCTTCCATTGCCTCTTCTGTGCAAGAAACATTTCTAGATTCTCTACCACTTTCTCAAGCGTGGCAACGAAATCCTCTTGGTCAACAATGATACCAACCAAAGCTTTATTTTCTGCAACAATATCTGTCAAACATTGCCTTTGGAAGTTGTCCTTTACTCTACCATTATGATGACCATCAAAGGCTTCTTTAACAATGTTAGTATACATCTCTTCATTTGATACAAGTACCTTAGTAATGACCTATACAAAACAAAATAAGCACATAGATCATATTTAAATCAATACAAATTTCATAACAACTCATTACTAGAAGCAATTCTAATCTCATTTCATTAGCGACAAAGGCCTTTTGAACTTCTGCTTCACCAACTTTAACATGTATCCAATGAAGAATTCTAGGAAAACAACTTTTTCTTTTAGCCGACTTCTTCTTACCAAATAAGACATGTTCCATTGCATAAATCTGTTACATACAAAATTCAATTTCAAATAACTAACAGTAATAAATTATAACATAGTAACTTTTGTAACTAACATCAAAATATATCTGTAATGCGAATACACAACCAACAACATGACAATATGATCTTTTTTGTTTCTTCCTTACACACAATGCAGCATCACACAAACTAGAAACCAAATACTCATAAATAACGCCCCCTAGTTATACTTTCCAATACATGATAAATCATTTAATAATTCAAATAACCCAACATGAACTTTTTCACTTCTATTTGGAAAGAAAAACTCACTCAATAACAGTATGTATAATCTGCAAACATCAACCACTTCGTCTCCTTTTATACGCTTTTAAAGTTCTTCATAAACATTGTGTACACTTACATCAATTGTATCAAACAATCTTCTAGTATGACTAACAACTTCCTCTTTAAACAACTTAAACATCTCTCCCTGAACCCTAACCCCTAAATCTAATCAAACGTCTAACTTTGTAAATGGAATAAACACAGACCTAACTTCAAATTCGCCCTTCCTCTCTAACCATCTACTACATTACTCTAAAAGTAGTGTCCTACTCATTTCACATCCACAACAATGGACAATATCCATGCAAAAAGAGTATGCATGACTTTTGCACATCGATTAATAATGTGTTCACATGTGCCAAGTAATTTGTCCTGCATGAATGTCATGCATAAACCTATATATTAGAGTAAACAATTCAACAAGTAGAATACACCATATCAGGAAATCAATTATAAATAAATAATACATCAGCATGTGCATTCAAACCTCTTTTCCCATAATGATTGTTCGAAGTATCTTTATGCTTTGACTACATGTCTATAAAATAAAAAGTTAGAGTGTCACCAAAGTGCAATATATATTAAGCAACATGTAATTTGAAGTAATCACTAGTGCAAAAATCACATTTTATAACGTACAAAAATGACCTATTATAACGTACAAACCGGGGACATAGTTCTGGACGTTATAGTAGGTCTGCGCATTTTATAACATAGCAAAAAAGTACGTTATAATAAATTCAACCTATTATAACGTAACAAATAAAGTACGTTAGAATAGATTTAGCATATTATAATGTAGTTCTTTTTACCTATCATAATATCAGAATTAACATATTATAACATATGTTATCATGTACGTTATAAAAGGTGGTTTTTTTTTTAAAAAAAAATTATGCTTACATTTTGACATCCAATCAAATTTCCTGGTATTATCTTTTTATGTAATCAATATATAATCAATATAACATGTATTATAATCAATTTATAATAAATAAACAAAATGAAATTCATTTCATACATTAAAATGTCTAATAATTTCCAGTTCATTAACCTCTAGTAACATTTCCGGTTCTTTCACATCATTTTCATCTAAACGAACTGTTGCTAGACTTGCTCTAGTGGCTCTATATATCTTTGATCCAATGGTGGGGAGGCAACAAACCAATTTGCAGCACCTGATCCACTGACGGGTGATGATGAACCCCTTTTTCTTCACAAGAATCAGGGAACTACTAATTTCACAATCTTCACCAAGTAAAGTATGAACT
Source organism: Vigna hirtella (assembly GCA_027742795.1). Lineage (NCBI taxonomy): Eukaryota > Viridiplantae > Streptophyta > Magnoliopsida > Fabales > Fabaceae > Vigna > Vigna hirtella. The sequence continues at coordinate 379,385 of JAHCHA010013367.1, read as the reverse complement.
CAATATGTTTGATGCCTAAAGCAAACCTAAAAATACACACAAAAAAAGAGCTTGAGCAGAATGACAGTCACCTAGTTTGAACTCAATATAAAGACATACTAGAATAAAATAATATACTCAAGTAAATAGCCAAAATAACAATTAGCTCACAAGATAAAAATAGAAAAGTATAGTTTGAAACAGCTGATTTGTTAGGAATCGAGATATTTAACAGACAATGAGGAGTATAAAAAATCATCATAAAGATATAATGAAACACATGAGCTAACCTTATGATGCAAGGCATCACGTATGAGAGCAGCTAGTGGTAAGAGTGAATCCAAAACCTTGCTTCCACTCCTGTAGGGAGAGGATTTAAGGTGATGAAATAAAGGAACATAGCTATCAAATATTCACATTTTTATTTTCCCCTTTTCTTTTCAGTTTACATTTGAGGAAAGGCAGAGAAGGGTGAATGAGTCAGGGGTTAGTAATACATACTTGTTTACGGCATACATCTTTTCCTGTTGTTGCTCTAGCAAAGAAAGACCCTCTTCAAATTTTCGTAGGTGAAAGTAGGCTTTAAGCATCATTGAACATCACCAAATTCTGAAGTAGAAACCTTTTGAGAGTTGTGAATTATCCAAATCTGTGACTTCACAACCAACATCCGATGGACAAACATTCTTCTATGCAGAATCAAGGGTCTTGTCACATAGCTGAATCACCTCGTCATATCTACAAAGCTGATACGTGTGGAAAAAGTTATCCAACACAGACATAACTGGTACAAATTGTAGCACAAATAGATTCAAGACAAATTTTGAGAGTCATAAAATCATAACCTAAGCTTAGTGAAATTCCATCTTATTATAAGAAAGAGTCACTAACCATTAGCAACACCTCCGCTTTCATTTCGAGCAATTTTTCAGAGTATGAACTTATCATTAGCGCCTCATCAATATGTTCTAGTGCTCTCTCTGCATCAGTTGATGTTCGTCTTAGCAAAAGCTGAGCTGAATGATTGATGACATCTGATACTTTCTGTCATATGCATTAAAAACACTAATCAGTTCGAAAGTGAGGGACCAACATTCACATCAGACACATAAAAAAGTATAAATTAAAAATATTGAAATCTGGTTATGGTGAATAGAGAAGGAAATGCCAAAAATGTTTAGAAAAGGTAATATTAATGCAGATCAATAAAGAACCGAACAAACAGATCAATCACCTGACGCATATTAATTAGTATAAAGTAAACACTAACACCAAGCAAAGAAGCAAGAAAATAAAAACATGAAAGAAGGAGCGTCAATCAAGAACAACGAGCACAGACCAACAGATAAAGAAATGAAACGATGCCGGTTAGATCAGTATCGAGGGAAAATGGTAAAGAGAATTTAAGTACCTTGGGATCGTCCTGCTTCTTCTGCAGGAGCTGGTTCAAGACCTCGACGCACTCGGCGAACTTGCCAGACTGAAAATGCAACGCGGCATCTTTGGCGAGTGTCACGGCGACGGTGAAAACGCCGTCCTTAGTCTCGGTGCCGGAGGAGGCATCGCGGTTGGTGGTGGACGACGAGGACGACGACGGTAAATCTCGGGATTCCATGTCGAGATCGAGTAATCGGATTGCAAATCGTTTTGGAAGAGGGTTTTGGGGAAGAGAGCGATGAAAAACCCTAAAGTTGAGTGAAGAGGTGCGAAGTGAGATGAATCTGAATTACATTCAAAATCAAAGTAAAGAAAGCGCTATAGTTGACAAATTTGAAGTGAGAAACCCTAGGATTTGCTTGCTTCGATGGTATCTGGTTTTCCTGTGATAGAGAGAGGAAAGAGTGATAGAAGGAAATGAAAACCTATTCGCCGAATCGGGGGTGTTTCAGATAGAAAGAGAGTGGAAGGTTTGGAGAAGATGTTTCATTTTGTATACAAATCACACAACAACAAGCAAGATGTGGTTCGGTGATGGTGAGGGAGGAGTGTTCTTCGAGGAGTGAGGAGTGAGGAGTGCGCGGTTTAGAGAAGAAGAGATGAACGAGAATGATATTATAACTGATTTTTAGAGCTCCGTTATAATAAATCAAGAAAATTCTAACGAGTTTGTCACCGCATTTCATATTATAACTGATATACAAAACTACGTTATAATATGTCTTAAAATTATTTACAAGTTTGCCACCGCATTTCATATTATAACTGATATACAAAACTACGTTATAATATGTCTTAAAATTATTTACAAGTTTGTCACCGCGTTTCATATTATAACTGATTTACAAAACTACGTTGTAATATGTCTTATTTTTATTACTATTCTGCCACCGGTCAACCTATTATGATGGATAATTTTTATCCGTCATAATAGGTCTGTTATAAAATGTCATTTTTCCACTAGTGAATGTATTCCTTTACAAACATGCCCTTACCGTTCTTCAATTGTACAACTACAATGCGAGCTTAAACAACGAACGAGTTGAAGCCATCAAAGCTTGACATCCAAGACATATCTGAACATATCTCTCACAACAAAATCAGATTTAAAAACCAGATTTAAGAATTAAATTTTGCAAAAAAGTTTTACTACAACATCATAGAGGTTTTCATTCAATCTTCCTTTGGTTTAATCCTATTTTCAAGACTTGATTTCTTCTTCATAATATAAGGATAAAGGATTGTGATTGTCTACATTAACATACTGGAAAATGCATATACCATTTTCTATACATAGCAGAATACAACAACGTCACGTATAACAAAAAACAAAAATCTCATCATTCTAACACAATCAAGACATTGCCATTATGTTTTATTAACCAATCACCATTCATTTACAAACATACACGTCTAAAGTAGCAACACTTATAATAATATTCTTTCATTTAACAATGTTTCTAAAACCAACAATTTCTGCAACATGTCTATTTAAGGTCCAGACACATATTAAACCTTATCTGATTAAAACCTTTACTTTATCTTTACTGCTCATTATAGATCAGAGGTTAATAATGGAAAAAGGTTTGTCTTTTAACCAAAACTAAGTAAAACCTTACTGATACAGGCTGTCGCAACCCGCCAAATTTGATTGCACGAAAATAATGCAGTATAGTGCTAGGAGGTGACTCCTAGGTCGTCTCTCAAGGACCAATATTTGTGGTTCGGTCTTAGATTTTAACACGAAGTGGGGGGGTGTTTTTGTGATTTTGTTTGGACGCGATAAAATTAAAATGGACTGGAAATTAAATAGAATTTAAAAAAAACGTTGAAATAAATTTTAACCACAATAAAAGCATACGGTAAAAACGGAACAGTAAATATGCAGAAACGGTAAAATTTAACTATACATAAAACAATAAACGGTAAAATAAAAGGGAGAGTAAAAATAAAAACACTTGACTGAAAATCAAATTCATCAGGGATTCAATATTTAAATTAAAATTTAACACTTGAAATAAAATGAAAATGAAATGAGCGTAAAAACTTGAACTACACACTTCAGAAATGAAATTAGTGCACTGTTTGGAAAAATGGAAAACCCGAGAGCCTCCTGGAAGAGAAGAACGTGAGAGCCCCTTCCAGGCCTCCAGGCCCTCTCCCTACTTCTACTGGAACGCTTCTTCTTATAGAAAAAATTTCGGTCCTACTCCAGTGTGCCCTCATTCTTTCCAGCCAATTTTTCCACCCATATTACAGTGTGCTTGTCAAATAAAATAAGCAAGGGCCCTTCATTTGTTTGTGTCGTGTGCTTCTCTGCTTGCTGCCAAATTCTTTTGAAGTGTGGTGCCCACATTCCAAGCTGCTGCCAAAACAGAGAAAACCGTGAACTCCTACTACCGTGTCTGTGGCTGCCTCCTGCTTCCAGCTCAGTTCCCGTGAAGCCATTTCTCCCTGCACCTCCTGGACACTGCTCATAGATGGCTGCTGGAATGATGCTTCTTCCTCTTACTTCCAGCCATGCCTCCATCTTAGTTCCCTTGCACATGACAACATCTTCTTCTCTGCTGGAATGCAAACGCTGGATATAGCTTCTTCCTCTAAGCTCTGGACGTTGTGTGGAGACCATGGATGTGACACCTCCCAGCTGGATGTTGGAGCACCAAGGACGTGAGCTTGCTGGAACGTCCCAAGTGTGGGCTGCTGCACCTCTCAAAGCACCTCTTTCTTTGCTGCTGGAATGTACCGTGAGCTCAACAACAAGAGAATGGAAGAAGTCTTCTTGGTGGTGTTGGTTTCTTCTTCTCTATTTGAACATAAACCAGAAATGAAGGTGTGGTTGGACTCCTCTGTGTGCCACTTCAAACTTCTATTTCATTTAATATTTATGCCAAGCTTTGTAAAAGAAAAACCTTGTGTTCACTTGTTGAATTGTTGGATGGGACAAAGGTGTGAAAGCGGTCCCCTCATCATTTCCCATATATGGTTTGGTGTTTGTCACGTGAATTCTCCATATTGTCTTCAATAATTTTGAGAAACTTACACTTGAAGGTGGTGGTCCCTTCTTTCCATTTGCTTAATTTATTAAAGAAACCAAACCTATTTTTCAATGGCCGTGTGGTGTTTTTCTTCAGCCCATGCGCATCCTTTCTCAAATATTCCCTTCTCAAATTGGTGGCCCCTACTTTCTTATGTGCTTGATTGCCAAAAAATGAATTGGCCGTGACACCACTTTGTTTCCAGCCAAGAACCAAGAAAACCAAAACCAAGCTTCATTTATTATTCACTTTAACACCCAAAATAAATCAATGCAGTGTAGCTTCTTTCAATTAAATAACACAGTGTGAAAATGAATATTCTTCCAAATGTCCCAATTTGTATTTCCAAAATTTTCCCTGCAATTACTAATGCAAATAATTAGCTCAGATAGTTCAAATTAGTTAAAATAAGAATTTTCGATCAAATTAAGCACAATTAGTAAAAACGGAAAAATACCGGACATTTAAGCACAATTCCTCGATTAATTCTAGCACAATAAACTAAGTGAAGTGAATAAAATACTGACTCATCACTTACATACCTTCAACAAGTTTTTATTCCAAAAAATCAATATATACATGATTCACACTACCCATAAGTACATACATATAACATCTTGATCATTAACAAAATACCCATCCACTCAATCACATAAAATTGTCATAACTAGCATTTCCCACATACACACAATCCAGATTACTATCCTGATCCAGATTATACAAAATTCCCTTAAGTTCAATTAACTTTGGTTCCTTAAAAACTTAAGCAACAAGGTAAGACCTTTACCCCTATCCAGAACCATTTCAATCAAGCAAATTACTCATATAGTGAACCTTAAAGAAGCATAATCTATTGGACGAAATTTCATTAGTTTATTCCCAAACATTGACGTTAACAACTAGTTGGGAGAATCATTAACTTTGAACAAAGCAGTCCATATCATCAAGCATGATGGAAAATTAGTACATTTAGAGCAATCAATAATTTCTAAAACTTATTTTAGTTGTTCCTACTTTATGAAAGTAGAGTAAATCTAGCATGGCAATATTATTAAATTTAGATAGCCATACAAGCTTTCAACAGGAATCAAAACACATGAAACCAGAATCAATTGAAACAACACAACATATATACTTCCAATTTCCAATCCACATATTTAGCTCAATTATTATCTTTGCAAAACTTGAAAGCATCGAACATAAATTTAAGCATCCCATCCTCTATTACTCAACTTCAGACAGAGCACTACCTTGCTTCTTTTCACTCATTTACACACCTCATAACTCAAAATACCTAGTAGTTATGCAGTGCCTATTAGTTAATTCTTACCACATCTACAAGTCTAATAAAATTTACACTTAACCATGTTTTAACTTTTCTAATTTATGCACTATCAACACCTCCTAAACACCATCACTCTTATCTTAGTACATCCTGAACTTGATTCTACAAAAAAAATTCACATACATTATATTTCTCAATACATACCACGACCTTATAAAAAAATGCAGCATATAGTATAATATACCAAACCACTTAAACAATCATAAATTAAAGCACTAACACCCACTAAAGACACCTATGCCTAATAGTTATTGACGAAGTCATTACATCTAAGAATGATGAGGACTATTGCTCCTTCTATTAATCTTTGAGTTTGTTCAGGTCCTATAAGAGCACTCACCCTCTGCTGGTATTCTTCCCAATACTACATCTGTCTGTATATTCTGATTATGTTTACCTACAATTCAATATTGTAAATAATCTCTCTCTATATATAGTCAATTTTTCCTTCGTTTTTTCTTCCACCTTTTTTTGTTTATTATTAGTCAATTACAAAAAAAATAACAATTTAGTCTGTTTTGTACACCTTGTTAAATTGTTATCCATCTCAATTATTAAAAGAACTGATGAAGATACTACACTTGTTATTAATATATAACCATATCATGTATATATGATCCAAATCTTCCAGCTAATTTCTTGTACATAAATAAATCATTGAATTAAAGAATATCTTTATGTTTGAAAATTTGGACACTTTGAACATGGGTTTTGAACAAAGTTGGAACTCACAAGCAAGTGATGTGAATTACAAATTGGATTCCAGTGTCATTGATAATTCCAAGTCCAATAGAAGCAAAGTTGGCACCGATAACCAATCTTTCCCCGTTGGGCTCGGGATCTAAATATGGCAACATGGATTCGCTCGCCCCAATAGCTTAACCTACACAAGAGAACAATAACTAGTACATTATATTATATACATTCAGATAGACATGGCAGAACTAAGCATGCAGACACAAATTCAGAAGACAATTTTTTTTTATGATAGCCTCATCATATTTGTGGTGTCAAACACTTGTACAACTTTTCACTTGTACAAGTTTTCCTTCTTGTAGGCCAAAACACCTAAAATAAAACATAATTGAATTTAAGCAACTAATCTAAGAGTATCATCTATCAAATCAAATAAGGCAACAAAACAGTCAAAGACTTCTTGTAAGATTCAACCCACTTTGGGGTTTTTGATTTCTTATTTCAGAACTTAAGTTGGTAACTCTAACTCAATTCTTCATATCCATGTTTGTTCAAGTCAAAAATATATTATTAACCCCACAATCATCAGATTGAAAACAAAACAACTACTTATGGTATTATGAAAATGTACATTTAGATTTAACAAGGATCAAACCAGAAGCTAAACTACTACACATTATAGAATTTATAAAAACAACTAAACTGGACAAAAAAAATCAAAACCTACCATCTAAAATTTACAACCAAAGTGAAAGTATAATATACCTAAACTAATTTCACCAAATTCAACAAGCAAATATTAAAGGTGCAGACCAAAATAAAAGGAAAACGAATCAGAAAACTAATTGTACACTATGTAAAATGAATCAAACTGGACAAAATCAGAAAACTAATTCTACACTATGTAAAGATTCATTACAATTTCAAA
>JAHCHA010013367.1:282059-371952 GCA_027742795.1 Vigna hirtella | reverse complement strand
CAACTCTTGTAGCTTGATATTATAGTTTATGACGTATTAACCAATGTTTCTCCGACGTTGGAAGGGTTAAAGAAGCCATTAGTTATGTTGATGAAATTGTTAACACTTCGGCAAGTGTACCAACCGTATCAAGTAATAATAATTGGTAAGACCAAGTATCGTTTCCCTAGAGACTCACGGCCTAAACATTCATATGATTTCTTGATTAATTAGGACTTGTAAACAACATCATTGTGTTTGTATTACGGAAAATAAATATGCATGCAAGTTTGATCAATTGGATTGAAAGATGCAAAGGTGATTGATATAAAATAATGAATGATTATGTTGTTGGGGTTTCCGACTTATCTTATCCACTCATGTATTTATGAATTCATCTTCTTCATTAATGTTAATGTCACTTTCTAATTTACTTTAAACCCAATGTCTCGGTGAAGAAAGCTTACTCCTAATTACTAGTTCACAATGTCTTGTCTCCCTAACAATTAATCATGCATTACATTCGTACAGAAGCTTAAAGGCAACCAACCCTCCTATCCTTATGTCTAGGTAATATTGCTTTTGGGAGAATTTCCCTAGTTCTAGATTTTCTCATATGTGTCCATACTGACAAAATCAATAATCATGCAATTGAATGAGTTAAACAAAGCATGCATAGAGTATAGAGGAAAAACCCTAACAATTAATGAAGTAAAACATTTTATAATAAGAATAAATTCACTACATGAGAGTTTCAAAGGATTACATCGTTTCCGCAACAACAATGGAGGTTTAGTTCACCATATACATGCTGAAACTAGATGAAAATAATGAAAGATAGAACCGTAAAAGTTGAAGATCGGAGCTTCCGCATCCAAAATCCGCCTCCGAGGGGTGAAAGGAGTATATTTTCGCCTCTTTTTGTCCAAAGATCTGAACCCTAGAACGTCCAAAACCTTAAATAGTTTCTTAAAAATACAGAAAAATGGCCCAAGCCCAAGTCGTCAACGCTCAGTGCCCCAAAAGGGCGCTCAACGGTAGCTGCGACACTCTTTTGACGCTCAACGGTGGCACCCAAGCGTGAAACAGTGCTGTCAGAATCAAACCGGCGCTCAGCGGTGGCGCCCAAGCATGAAATAGTGCTTTCAGAACTAAGTTGACGCTCAGCAGTGGCGCCCAGGCGTGAAATAATGGTTGCACTTCCAGACTAGCGCTCAGCGGTGGCACCCATGCGTGAAATAATGGTTCTTCTATGTGCCACTTTCCAGCCGTTCATGACTCCAGCTCCTTGCTACTTCAACTTCTTCATCCAATTCATCTTAATTCCTGTCAAAACAAGGAAAAACAAGCATAAAACCCATTCAACTCTCTTATTCTCACAACTTAATCAAAAACATGATTTCAAGCTAGCTTCTAAGACATAAAGGTTGTTTTTAATATCAAAATTAAGTATAAAAATACAATTTTTTCGACATATCACAACTCAAACTTATAACTTTGTTTGTCCTCAAACAAACAAGATATAACTCAATCTTCCACCAATCAATGCAATGGTTCAACACATTCAAAAACTCTTTCTTCCAAGACAAGTAATTACTCAAATCAGCTTATAAAAAAGAATTCAGTAAAGATGTGCACATGCTTTGATTAATAATCACTCATCATGATGTTTACATAATCACATAATATCCAACAGATGCTATCCTCATGAATGATCAATTAACTAAGAATAGATGTAATAATGTATTCATGGAACTCTTCCTCACTAGACAAAGTGTTTCACTCAATCACACAGGTGTATATATAGAGGTCACTCCTTCACTCTACTATCCCAAAGTCACATAGAACAAAATTGTCTTTCATTTACCACAATCAATCATACTCACAGACAAGTATCATCACAAGGACTTTCTATGACTTGTAACGTGGTTGGGCTAAGAAGAAAAAATGGTTTTTCAAGATCACAAAATACTTGAGTTAAGAGAGTCATTCATAATTTTATCATTCAAGTTGAATCTCTCTTTGGACAACCAATCTCACTCATTCCCAACTTTCCCCTTTTTTGCATTGAGTTTTTCTTTCTTTGCATTTTATTTTCTTCTCTCTTTTTCGTACTTGCTCAACACTTGGCTCAATGCTTTTCATTACTTTCTTTGTTAATTCCCCCAATCAACCTCAAACTTGAACCTTTATCAATACCACACAATGGATAAAGGAAAAGATTTTCACAAGGGATCTGTTTAAAGCTTGAGGTTCAAAAAGGGTAGAACACTTCGTGCTCTTTTTCATTTGGCTAAAATCATGCATTGGCTAAGAAAAAGGGTAATCAACAATGGCCTTGATCATGTGACACAAGTAAGCAAGTAGTTCAATCATGGAAACCTGGGTAATATCATTCATGCTTTCAAAAGAATAACATCCATTTAAACAAATACTCTGGAGTTCAAAACCTTACACAAGTTAATTCATGTTCCACATACACCAAACACACCCTGCTTAGCATCATAACCACAATCATAACATCATGCATCTGTTCACAAGTTTGTAAACAATCACCTGTAAATCAAACATCCTGAGCAACATCTCAACATCAATCAATATTAAAGCATCATCAAGCAATACTCATCACACACAAATCAATATCAAACCACCACATCAGATATAGGTTTCAAACTGAGTACAACAACACCTATTCTAAAAATCGAAGCAAAATAGTGTTCATAAGACAAAGATAAGAAACATCTTGTTCTACTGTAAATAACATTCATCAGTAAATGTTATCATCGTCAATCCGACTCCTCCTCATCATCATCTTCCTCTTCTTCATCACCATCTTCGTAATCATCATCTTCCATAGCTGAAGCTTCAGCTGCTATAGCTCCACTAGCCTGTGTCTGATCCTCTGGCCATCCCACCACAGTGTTGAATTCATCCATCGTCCACTGCCTACTAGGGGGTGTATCATATAACCCTATAATCATCTCTACAGTGGTCACCTGCCCTCTATGCAATGCTTGCATCCTAGACTCCATCAGGGACATATACATATCCCTCATCTAAAAAGGCTGTGCATCATGAGGTGGTTCTTGTGTTGGTGCTCGTACCCTCCTATGAACTCTAGGAGGATGTGGTGGTGGCACCTGCTGGGCCGCCTCATCCACCAGGCAATACTGGCTATAGTAGGAAGCATCAATCTTCTTTCTTGATCGCTCCATCGGTGGTGTAGAAGTATTCACCCGAGCTATCTCACACAAATGTGTAATCAAAGATGGATGCCCCATAGGTGCTTTGTTGTTCACAGAATTGGCACAAGTCTGAATCTCATTTGCTATGACCTGCCCAATATTAATATTTAGCCCTTTCATCACACAATACAGGAAGATAGCCTTGTGAACAGTAATATCAGACACGTGAGAACACGGCTGAATATTGGCATGAGTGAATGCCATCCAGTATTTGGGCAAGGCAGTCAACTGTGATCTCCTAATATGAACGGGCGCATCATTCCTGTTCCTCTAGAAATGTCCTTCAGGTACACATAATGTCCTCTCCACATCATCAAAATCTACTCCCTCATCCATACTCAATGCAAACTGACACTGTTCTCTATCCCACTCAGCATGCATAAACATGTTAATAGTCTCAAGGTCATACCGAATGATTTTTCCCCTCACATAGCTCATGTAACTCTCTGTATGAGTATTGCCAAATGGTCTTGCATCGATGTAGAATTCCTTGACCACTGCTATGTTTGCTGGTTTAGGATAAGCAGCTAGTTTCTCCCATCCTCTTCTTTCTACTTCTTCTCCAAATTGTGGTGCCAAAGATGGAATCCATCCCACTTTTCTTTCCATCAAGAGCCTTCAGTCTTGGACTATGTGAAAGTGTCGCTCATGCTTATTAGAAAGGAACTTATTTGAATAGAACCTTTATGGATTCTTTCTATTGTTTCCCAAGGTTTTCACTCTCTTCCCTAATGATGAAGCCATCTCTGCATCAACAACAATTCACAAAACCACAAGAGGCATTATCAAGCATTAGTATATGAACCATCAAAACAATCCAAAACTACTCCTCTCATCACCGCTGAGGGCAAAATAGGAGCCCTCAACGTCACCTGCATCAAGAAACATCCAACCAGACAACCACAAAAAGCCTAGAAACCAGAAAAACCAATTTTGCATAATCGTGCTGAGCGTGGGCCCTCAAAGCCACTCAGTGCAGTTTTCAAAAATGGCCTTGGTTGGCCTTCAACACAACCCTCATGCATTTTTCAGAGTTCCAATCATCAATCAAGCATTTTAATTGGTCCAAACAATGATTCTTTCAACAAATCATGCATAGATATCAAACTTCTTCAAAAATCATGCTTGGACCAAAACATTCATTCAAAATCATAATTCAAATGACCTAAAATGTAAAATGCATGCACTTACTTGGTTGGAGATGCTCAATGTGTGAAGAATGCCAAGTGAAATTGAGGAAATCAAACCCTAACAGCAGTGCTATCAACAAAGCCCCAAACTTGGATGAAAAAGTGATGAAAAATGGGTAGAGAAAGGGTTTTGTGGAGGAAGATGAAGGAGAAAGTGGAGAGAAACCCTTTGGGGAGTGTTTTGAAGTGGGTAGAAAGAGTGAAGAGTGAAAGGTGCGGCTAGGGCGAGACCTAGGGTAAGCAATGTGTCTAATGGGCCAACTTGCGCTGAGCCCAATTCTTAAAACCTAAAAAACCCAATCTGCAGAAGTCGCGCTGAGCGCCCCTTTACTGGCGCTGAGCGGTAAACGCGACTTCTTTTCTCCCCTTTTCTTGCTTTCCTTTAAGTATTCAACCAATATTCACTCAACTTAAACTCTCAATTTTTTCAACTTTCATGCTTTTTCCACTCAGTTCACATACTATCACTCAATCAATGCATTTAATCTCTCATACCACTCAAACATTCAACAAATAACATCCTATAATGCAACTAGAATAGGAATACACTCAAACAAACAAAATAATTCAAACAACTGGGTTGCCTCCCAGGTAACGCTTGTTTAACGTCACGAGCCTGACACCCCCAAAATCCTCCAGCATCCTTCAGTAGATGCATATCTTTCTTACCAACACCCATCAGTAGGTGTGTATAAACATAGTACCCTTCAGTAGATACTCAATCCCCTAGCATCCATCAGTAGATGCTATACCCAAATAAAACAATGTTCCAAAGTTTCAAATTACATTACCAAAATAAACAAAATCAAAGAAATTAATGTTCTCAAATCACTGGGGTGCCTCCCAGTAAGCGCTCTTTTAACGTCATTAGCTTAACCCAATAAAACTCAAGTTCCATCTTTAATGTTGGTGTTCTCCTTGCTTTCATCACACCAACTCATCAATTGCTTTCGGTCCACCTTTTTGACTCGTCTTGAATATGGAGCTTCAATTTCTATCACTCCATTCTCTTTGAAGTCTTTCACAACCCACACCTTGTTCTTGAATCTTACTGGTGTGCCAAGTTTGAATTGTGCATCCATCAAGTCATCACGAACCATCCTTCCTTTGTCATCTTTTTCTTCTTCCCTAACCTGTGACAAGAAACAATTTTTACCTTTGATGACCAGCTTGACAACTTTAGGACTAACCACTGGTGCATCCTTACATGCAGCTTTATGATCAGTCTTCTTCTCTTGAATCTGCTGCTCAGCTTTGAAGACATTAAAGGTCACCTTTTTCCCTCGGTCTTGAAGCACTATCATCCCGTCTTCCACATTGATGATTACCTTTGCAGTTTTCATAAACGGTCTTCCGAGAATAATTGGGATATTCTCGTTTTCCTCCATCTCCATCACCACAAAGTCCACCAGGAATTTAAGTTTGTCTACACAAACCATAAGATCTTCCGCTACACCATAGGGTTTCTTGGATGACCCATCCGCCATGAGCAAAGTCACCTTTGTTGGCTTGACTTCAAGATCACCAATCCTTTCAAGCATAAATAAAGGCATCAAATTAATACTTGACCCTAAATCAATTAAGGCCTTCCTTACATTCACCTTCCCAATGACGCACGAAATAGTAAAACTTCCTAGATCCTTCACTTTTAGAGGAAGTTGTTTCTCCAAAATAACACTGCAATCTCCCTGTTCATCCATAGTCTCCTCATCTAAATATCTCTTTTCTGTAAGGAATCGCTTCATGTGCTTAGCATAAGCAGAAATTTGCTGCAGTGCTTCAGTCAAAGGTATTTTAATCTCCAATTGCTTGAAGATCTCTTTCAAACGCTCATATTGTCTCTCTTTATCAAAATTTTCTCTCCCCTTAGGATAAGGAAGAATTTTTTCACTTTTCTCACAATTTTTCTCTCCCCTCTTCTTTTCTTTTTTTATCATCTCACCCTCACATATTCTCTCTTCTCTTTCTTCTTTCTTTTCTAACTCAAGTTTTTCTTTGCTCTCTTCCACCCTCTCATCATCCATGCTCACAATAGCTTTACACTCTTCTTTAGGGTTAACCTAGTGTTAGCCCCAAATGGCTTTTCTGCTTTATCTTCCATCTTCTTGGCCAGCTGGCCAACCTGCATCTCCAAATTTCTTATAGCAGCTTCAGTGCTCTTGTGATTGGAGATAGTCACCTGCATAAATTGTTGAAGAGTTTCTTCTAGCTTTATTGATCTCTCATTTAATGCAGATACTTGTTGCGATAGTGATGGTTGTTGCTGTGGTCTATTAACTTGTCCAGCTTGTCCATTTTGACCTTGACCCATGCTTGGGTGAGGTTTCCACCCTTAGTTGAAGTTCCCTTGGTGGTATTGGAATTGATTTTGGAATTGATTGCCCATAAAATTGACATCTTCTAGGGCCTCCACTGGAAAAGCACATTGACCATTGATATGGTCGCCACCACACAATTCACAGAGTTGTTGATGAACCTGTGAAACGTTCCTCAGCTCCTTTGGCAACTGAGCAAGTGTCTTTGTCAAATTCTCCAACCGTTGAGTTATGATTTTATTTTGTGCAAGCAAGGCATCTTGAGATTGCAATTGTAGAACTCCCTTCTGTTGAGGCGGAGCTCATCTTTCACTATGCATCTCGTTGTCATTAGTAGCCATGTTATCTATCAATTCAAAAGCTTCCTCTGGAGTTTTACACTTGATATTACCTCCAGCTGAGGAATCTAGCATCAATTTGGTTTGTGAACCAAGACCTCCAAGGAAAAGAATGACTACTGTTGCTTCATCAAAGCCACGAGTGGGCGTCTTTCTCAATAAGCTCTTGTATCTATCCCATGCTTGATCTAGCGTTTCCTCCATACCTTGCCTGAAAGAGGAAATTTCTTGCTTCCCTTTGTTGATCTTAGACTGTGGGAAGTACTTGTTCAGAAACTTTGAAACCACAACTTCCCACTTAGTAAAGCTATCCTCCGGGAAAGAATTCAACCATAGTTTAGCATTGCCTCCCAATGAGAAAGGAAACAAACTTAGCTTTATAGCTTCATCCGGTACACCATTGATCTTTACAGTGTTGCAAATCTCGTTGAATGTAGTCAGATGCTCATATGGACTTTCATGAGACAGTCCATTAAATTGGTTGCTCTTCATCAATTGTATCAACGCCGGTTTCACCTTCATGTTTGTAGCATTGACCCTCGGCCTAGCAATGCTGTTAAAGTGATGAGGGCCAACAATACTGGTGTAATCTGCCAGAGTGCATCTACCATTATTTTCTTTAGCCATCTCTTCAGTACTCTGGTCAAATCTTTGTGGTGAGGGTTGTAAAAGTATCTCCGGAGAAGGAAGTAATTCTCTAGATGTTCGAATTCTCCTTCTCCTTCTACTCTCGTCCAATCCTTCAAGAAGCGGTTCGATTGTTTTCTTGCTTCTAGTTCGAATTATACCCTGCATACACAAGAAAACAAACCCTAAAAAGCACTTTTAAAAAAACAAAACAAAAACAAAAATAAAAAAAATCAAGTAAAAAATAATCAATAATCACATGAATAGAATAGTTAAACTACGAGTCCCCGACAACAAGGCCAAAAACTTGTTAACACTTCGGCAAGTGTACCGAATCGTATCAAGTAATAATAATTGGTAAGACTAAGTATCGTTTTCCTAGAGACTCACGACCTAAACATTCATATGATTTCTTGATTAATTAGGACTTGTAAACGAAATCATTGTGTTTGTATTACGAAAAATAAATATGCATGCAAGTTTGATCAATTGGATTGAAAGATGCAAATGTGATTTTATAAAATAATGAATGATTATGTTGTTGGGGTTTCTGACTTATCCTATCCACTCTCATGTATTTATGAATTCATCTTCTTCATTAATGTTAATGTCACTTTCTAATTTACCTTAAACCCGATGTCTCGGTGAAGAAAGCCTACTCCTAATTACTAGTTCACAATGTCTTGTCTCCCAAATTGATAAGCATCTTTCTTGTAATATGGATGAACATAATCTTCTGGGTTTCTAATTTATAATGAATGGCAGCCACAACATGTCTACAAGATATTCCTACGAAATCCCAAAAGTAACAACTACAAGTATGATTACTTAGGTCAACTACAAACTTGTCCATGGTAAAGTCATGAGTGACTTCAAATTTTGCAGCCCCTACCCAAACTAGAAGCCAATTTCCACTCTTTTCAATTTCCCTATCCAGCATTTTTCTTTGTTTAGGCATAACATCACCAGGATATGTGTTTACTTTTTCTCTTAGTGTTGCAAACCTACTCATAATGTATGACCTAATCCATTTCATCATAGTAATGATAAGTTTGTCTCTTGCCAATAAAATTGTACTATTAAATGACTCGGACAAATTATTGACAAACACGTCACATTTAGGATAAGCACTAAATGCATGTTTAAACCAACATTAAGTTGGAATTGTCATTAACCAATTATAAGCATTAGTATTAACATTCTTCAACTCACATTTTTTTCCCACTCGTGAATGTATGTTGCCTTGGCAACCCCCATCATAAGGTCTCTAATGAGCTGGTCTCCACCAAATTTCTTCTTATAGTTGTTGTACAAATGCCTTAAACATAGCTTGTACTCCACCCCATTCAAAATATCCTCAAATATTGTCATTAATCCATGTAAAAGGCATAACATCATCCTTTACTACATAATAAAATTACATGTAATGAAATTACATAATAAAACAATTTGCAGCTACTTTTGCTTATTCGAAATAAATATCCAGCGTTGACAATCTATGCCCCCAATATCACCTAGCAACAGTGTCAAAAACCACCTCCATGTTTCTTTGCATTCATTTTCAACAACAACAAAAACTAGTGGGAAATATTGGTCATTAGGGTCTCTTGCCACTACCACTAACAACTGACGACCATATGTTGTCTTCAAATGACAACCATCTACCCCAATGAAGGGCGTGCAACTACCTAAGAAGCCCTCTTCACAACCCTCTATACACATGTAAAATGACCCAAACCTTAGTGGCAAAGTGGGTTGGGGTTGATTGACCTTAATATTGAAGGTTCCAGCCTTCATTCTTAACAATTCATTCACATAATCATAGAGATGAGCATGTTGTCGTTCTCCATCACCAACTAAAGAATCCATTGCAATTTGCTTTGCTCTTCCATATTTTCAAGGACTTATTCTAACACTAAATGACTTCTGGATTTCATCAATGATTTGGTTCACTATCATGCCTCCCACATTTACAAATTTGTCTACTAATACTTGTGCAATCCATTGTACACTTACACTTTTGTTACCAAAAACCCTTCCACATTTGTGACGCCCAAGCAGAGTTTTCACTCTAAAAAAGTGGTTGCCTCATACCTTGCTAGCCATAATTAGAAAACCCCATTCCTTTTTACACACTGCCCTTACTCTCTTCAAATCATTCTTCACAAACTTCACTTCTTTTCCATTTAAAACGCTATGCTCTAGTAGCGTAATTTTTAAATCTTTCAATGTCTTAAACTCCATCCTCAATTTAAATTTGAAGCTCTTGGTCATATCATCTGCTTTATACTTGGAAACTTCCTCTTATTCAAGCTCACACCCCCGTCATTATCTACATCTAAAGACAACTCATCTATATTGTAATCTTCATTTATCCCATGGTCTCCAACTTCTTCGTTAATCATAAATGACCCTTCACCACCAATGTTTCTTCTCCTAACAGTTTTCTTCTTCTTTTTCATTCTATTCCACCTCTCCAAAACAAGATTAATATTTCTTTGATCTTACTCCACCCTCTCATTCTCCATCCCAAACCCATCATCATCATTTGCCATTCTTTCCTCTTCATTGTAATCCACATTTTCTTCAGCTGAAGCTTCAACTTCGCCCATTGACACATGCCCTCTTCCTCTTCCTCATCCTCATCCTCATCAACATAAGGCTGTTCCTCACCCATCTTCACATCTTCGTCAATGACATTCCCCTCTTCTTCTTGCTCATCCATGTGGACGTCTTCTACTTCCACATTCCCCTCCACCCCACCAACATAAGCATCTTCCTCATCCACATAACCATCTTATTCAGCAACACAAGCATCTTCTTCATCCACATAAGCACCTTGTTCTCCGAGATAACCATCTTCTTCATCCACATAACCATCTTGTCCACCAACATAAGCATCTTGTTCATCCACATTAACCTCTTCTTTGTCACCCATCTTTACCTTTTCCTCCATCTCCTGTATGTCTACTTCATCTGCCTATTCACCAAAACTAAGAAACTTAAGTTCAAATGTCTCACTAGGAACATGTTGCATATAGATTTCAACCTCGTCTTTATTTGCCTCTACATAGTTAGCCAACAACATTGCTTCCCTGTCATCACTCCGTATTCTCATATTGTTCATCAGCTTTTGTTTTGACCCCTACTACCATAACTTGAACTCTCCATCATATTTGAATTCTTTAACAAATCTCACTGCTTCAAAGTAAGACCACCTTCCTTTTATAACGTGTATTTCTCCTCCCACATATTCTAGTCCATTATTCTTCATGAACTTCCCCATGTGATGCAAAGAAACGTTGAAAACCATTTCTAAACCTACATTGTAACATGAAAAATTTGCACCCAAATCAAACCAACAGTAAACGAAAACCCAAAATTAAAAAATTACCTTCTTCGAATCGCATTTATTTCGCACTGAATGCAACAACCACTGGACCCACAACAAGTGCTCAAGCAAATTGATGGAACACAAACCTACTCACGAATTGTAATCGCGATTCTCGATTTACCTTGAAGATAAAAAGGGAAAGAAAAGTAATGTAACTCTTACTATTATGTTATTTACAAGTTTAGTTATTTACAACTATGTGAATTCTAACTACCTTACTCCTTTGACAGACCACAAGGGCAAGTGCCTCTGTAAGAACTTCTGGAACAACACAACCTGGAAGAACATCAAGAATTGCTAAGGGACCACTTGAACGTTGTAGGTCAATGACTTGTTCTATATAATGGTATGAGACCACTTTTTCATTGCTCTGTATTTGTGATTGTTGTCGTGGAGTGATTTTAACTGTTCACAGTCCATTTCATTCATTGTGCTTTAAATTGGTTCTTGGAGTTGTTATTTAGAATGCATTAGGGGGGTTCATATCTCATAAATTGTGAATTTGACTTGTAAAAACACCTATTGTTGGTTAAAAGTCCAGGTTCATCAGCCAAGTCCACTGCCTCAACCTGTTATTGTGTTCAATTTGAGATAAACTTATTCTTTTTGACTTAATCCTATCAAGGAACCTTGGTGGTGGTTTTTGGTATGAGATTTGGTATCACATACAACATCCACTTATATCTTCAAACTGTTTGATTTAAAACCATAACAATAATGTTCATACAAATGCACATAATTCCTTCTCAGGGCATAATTGAACTCAACTTGCAATATTTTATTGAATTAAACACTTTAAATTTATGTTACAACACAACAGTACCATACTAATTACAATTTATCTTCAACAAAAACATAATACAAAACATCATTGTTAATGCCTGATAAACAAATTTTTAATCCCCGAAAACGGAGTCAAAAACTTGTTAAGATCTCGGCAAGTGTACCGAATCGTATCAAGTAATAATAAATGGTAAGACCAAGTATCGTTTCCCAAGAGACTCACGACACTAAACAATTATGTGATTACTCAACTAATTAAGACTCTAAAGAACAAATTTTGGGGTTTTGAATGCAAATGCAATAAAATAAACATGAATGCAATTTGATCAATTGAGGCTAAACACAAGAATGAATGGATGAAGTTGATGATATTGTTGTTCGGTTTTAGATTTCGCCTAGTTTACTCTCATGCATATATGAATTCGTCTTCTTCATTAATGTTAATGTCACTTTCTAATTTACCTTAAACCCGATGTCTCGGTGAAGAAAGCCTACTCTTAATCACTAGTTCACAATGTCTTGTCTCTCTAGCAATTAATCATGCATTACATTTGCACAGAAGCTTAAAGGCAACCAACCCTCATATCCCTATGTCTAGGCAATACTGCTTTTGGGAGAATTTCCCCATATCTAGATTTCCCCGTATGTGTCCATATCGACAAAATCAATGATCATGCAATTGAATGAGTTAAACAAAGCATGCATAGAGTGTAGAGGAAAAACCCTAACAATTAATGAAGTAAAGCATATATAATCAAGAATCACTTCAATACATGAGAGTTTAAGAACACATAAGGTTTAGTTCTCCATCGTCATGGAAGAACTAGATGAACAATGAAAGAATGAGAGAATGAAAGAGATAGAAAAACTCGAGAAAGAGAAGAGGAGAGCTGCCACCGTCTCCAAATCTACCCCCAAGGGGTGAAAAGTGTGTTTCTGTGCTCAAGCTATCAAAAGATACCATCCCTAGGACGTGCTCAAGCTATCATGGAAGAACTAGATGAATAATGAAAGAATGAGAGAATGAAATAGATAGAAAAACTCGAGAAAGAGAAGAGGAGAGTTGCCACCGTCTCCAAATCTACCCCCAAGGGGTGAAAAGTGTGTTTTTGTGCTCAAGCTATCAAAAGATACCATCCCTAGGACGTGCAAGTCCTTAAATAGAACATAAAAATAACAAAAAACATATCCAAGCCCATAAAAATAATAGAAAACAGGTCCAAGCCCATAAAAATGGCGCTCAACGGCACTTTTGCCGCTCAGCGATAAGTGCGACTCTTCAGAATGAAGCTTAGCTGCATTTTTAGCCCTCAGCGGTGATTTTGACACTTCAAAACTGCATTTTTAGCCCTTAGCGCAACTTTTTCTGCACTCTGATTGACTTTTCTGCATTCTGGTTGACTAGTTGACTTTTCTGGTTGACTGGTTGACTTTTGTGGTTGACTTTTCTGCATTCTGGTTGACTTTTTTGCATTCCAACCATTTAGTACTTTAACTCTTCTTTCAAATCATTCCAATAGCCTACAAAATCAAGGGATTCTAGCACAAAACCATTAAATTCACCTTCAACTCTCTTATTCACAAAACTAAAGCAAAAACATGAGTTCAGGCAAGCTTCTAAGTCAAAAAGGGTGTTTTTAATATCAAAATTAAGTATAAAAATAACGGTTTTTCAACCGTTATCAATGCCCATGACAAAACAAACAAGACCAACATCATTTTCCAATATTTTCTCTTTTCCTCTAATTTCCTCTTCAACTTCTCGTTCTTCTTCCTTAGATCCAATACAACCTTATCTTTTTCAATGCAAACTTCAACTTCTTCACTCTTCCTTTCTAAGGTTCCTTGAATTTCAGAAACTCCTTCATCAACCCATTTAAAGTAGTTACAACTTGAATTACTCTACAAAACAAATTACAAATCATTAATAAAATATTCATCAGAATAAGTAAAGCATTTTCCCACTTACTGCCCAATTTCTACATCTAAAAAATAGTCTTCCTTTGTTCTTCAATGTAGTTGCCTTCAACAGTAACAATCTTTCCCACAACTACAGATTTTTAGGCTAAGTGAGACGACGATCCACATGTTTGGGACATTCCTGAACCAATGCTCCTTCGTGTGCAACCAATTCCTCCATTGTTAGCTTTCATCTCCCTTCAACACTGATTTCGAAAGTAAATCAACTTGGTTCCCTTTAGTCCCAACAAAACCCTATATCCCCAATCCATGCCTCTATTCCCATGAAAGACAAAAATGAACTTGTACATGACCAAGTAGACCAATGCCTAAGAAGACCAAATCCAACATTTTGCTCTTCACCCTTCTTTCCAGCTTAAATGATGATTTTGTATTTGCCCCAACTGCATACAGATCACACTTCTAAGCAAACTTTGGTTGACATTGGGTTCAAGCTAATAAACCATTGTTCTGACTTTGCATTGAAAAATACCAATGTGGCAAACGTTAGCAATGAAAGATGTCATCACACGTGGCCAGACGTTAACAACCTCAGCCTAATTTTAACGATGTTGGTTTTGGGGGACGAAAATTTATAGTTTCTTTAAGGACAATGATCAAAGTGTACCAAATTTTAAAAGAGAGACTAAATCTAAAATCGTTTGATAATTAAGGAACTAAAAACATATTTAACCCTAATTTAAATTATTGTTGGTATGATGCAAAAGTGGTTCATTTGAAGATCCATGGATATCCACAAAAATTGTAAGAAATTGTTTTATAGGTTTTTAAAATGAGATCAAAATAAAATTACAAGAAAAAAAAAATATAAATTCAAAAGACAACTAGTTAAAATACAAGTACAAAATAATAGTAATTAAAACATATATATAAGTAATTTTAAACACAATTCTTATAAACATCATACTAATTAAGATTTATGTTTTCTTCCTAACTATCTTTACTTTGCCTACTTAATTTGTAGTACAAATGAAATCATAAACATAGTAATAATATTTGTAAAATTAGTATGAAATATTAAAAAATAAACTACTAATATCATTATTAATTATTTCTTCTGGTATTAAGTTTCATTATGTCCATTTTCAATTTTGAATAACAAGGAAAATCAATTCATTCAAATGTAACAATTAATTAATTTGAATGAATATTAATATATAATTTGAATTGTCAATTTAATTATTTGTTATAATTTTGAAGACATGTCAATGTCTCCAATGTTCGTGTGTAATATATTGTGATGTGAAGTAAATAACTCATCATCAATACTAAATAAAGTCTTAAAAGCAATCTTTGAGTTAGGAATTATTAGAAAAATAGTTCTAATAATAATTTACATGATTGGATGTTTTTAACAAATTAACATTTCACTAAACTAACATGCTAATAATAATTTATAGATGTTTTAAGCAATTTAACCTTTCACTCACTACTAAAATAATATATTTTAGGAGGGGATATCTATCGGCGGTTTGTGAAACCCCAAATAATTTCTGCGGTTTATACTTAAAACCGCAGTTATGTTTATTTATTTATTATTTTCACTCAGTATCTAAACTCATTTTCACTCAACTCTACTCCCCGGTTATTCACGAGCCTTTGTTCACGTTTTTCTCCTTCAGCATCTCTGTACTCATTTCCCCCAACCCTATTCCTTCAGCTTCTCTGGACTTCAAACAAGATGTGGAGTTGTCGCGCAAGGAGCATGGTAAGGGATGAGGTTTTTCTCTTATCCGTTTCGGGTTCGGGTTCGTTTTTGGTAGAGAGGAGAGGCAAGTTTCGGCGGCCAGACGCGACCTCCATCCTCACGGCACGGTGGGTACCACGGCGGTGACATCTTCGCGGCGCGCGGGGGTCTGCGATTTTGCGGCGACGAGCTTCGCGTTTCTGATAGGGTTTGTTTTTTTTCTGATTCTTGTGATTTGGGGGATAGGGTTTCGGAGGGAATTTCCTTCCTGTGTCTAGCGATTTTGTATTGTGTCTTCCATAGTTGTTTCCCTTTCCTCTTGTTATTTCTATAATTGATTTTCATCCCTTTGTATTGTGCTTGGCATTGGATATAATCTTGGTTGTGCAGTCGTAGCTTCTTGAGATAAAACAACATGATGCTAGGCTTCGTCCTGTCCTTGATGAGTAATTCTTGTTGAAACACTAAACACTTTGGAAAGGTGTGCTACCCGTCAGACAAAAAAATTCAAAATATGGGAACTTCTCAATTTGTCCATAGCCTCCTTTTTCCTGGTCTGGGATCTTCCTTGAAAAAGAAATTGATATCAGCTCATATCAAGATAGTAATTTAATCTGATATTTTATATAGCATGCAAGTCCTACTAGCTTGCTTTTTCTACCTTTTTGTTGGTTTTTAGCTGTTACAGTTTTTTTGTTGAAGCTTGAATTTTGTGAGCAGGTAGCTTTGGCAAAACAGAGAGTTGATGAATATATTTACTCTCAGTTGATACAACAGACTGGCACCCAACAGTCAGCGTAAGTATTTTCCATATAAATTGGATCCATTTAAATTGTAAAATTTTCCAGTAAACAAGGAACATCTAGTCCATTGTAATAATTAAGATCTTTCTGTAAAAGTTTTTAACCCCATTCTAAAAGGTGGCATTTTATAGTTCATTGATAGTGTAAAATTGTTAAAGTGTGCATTGTGGATTAAAACTAATAAACTATTTTTAAACTGATTTATTACTTCAGTCTGAGATTCAAAATTTTTAATGAACTTTTCGTGTATTAAAATTTTGTGCCCCTACTAATGAGCATACAATTGTAAACTGCAAAGCAATTAGTTGTTTAAGTATACTTCAAATTTCTAGTTCTGTAATTTTAAATTGTTAGTGAGATGAAGAAGTTTGATCCTTGGAAAATGTTTGCATATCATAAGTAAGTACACTGTTAATAACGTTTCAGTGATTCATCATTTTATTGTCAGCTTTACATAATTAATGTTCAGTTATATTTAGGTGAAAATATAACTCTACCAATGACTAGATTAAAGATTTTTAATTAGTAAGAAAGAACTAGGTTATTAAATTGCTATATTTAAGTTACACTGCATTGTGTTTATGGAAATTGAAAAGAAAAAAGTGTTAGCACCTTATTAAATACTGTAAGAGAAGAACACAATATTTGTTAAATACTGATAAAATGGTTTGTGATACCATTTGTTGTCTCATGAAGTATTACAGAAGGTTACCTGATGATTGCCGGGAAAGAAGGGGATTTGGCTTAAATTGCCTTTAGAGAAGTCTGACCTAGTTCCAATAGCTATTAAGGTAACATAACTTCTTGATTGATTACTTAAAACAGATAATTAATTGGCTATAAAAGTGTTTTGTCATATATTAATTTCTTATTGTGCTATTAATTATAGAAGAATTGTTGAACCTATGACTCCTGCTCCCAGGAAGGCTTTGGATACCACCATGCAGAACCATGATATGCTAGTGCTAGTAAAAAATGTGCTTAATATGTATTATCTTAATTTGTAAATATTTTTGTAGATTTTCCATGCAGAATATGTTTCTTTGTTATTATTAACTTAATGCATTTTGTTCTTGTGAGTGGTTATTTATCATTATGTGATATAGCAAAATATAATTGCATTACCAATGACAAAATAATGCAGATTAGCACACGTTTAACGCCTGTTAATATATCAATCCTTCATAGTTTAGATTGTCACTAATTTGTGTATGTATTTTATTGAAAGGCAAAGAAGTGGAACACATTTGCTGGAAACTTACAAGATTGCTCCTGACTACAGGTGAACTGTAGTAAACTAAAGTTACCGCAGCTGCAGCTAGTTTATAATTCTATGCTTTAGCTGACTTGAATGGCTTAACTCCCATGCTTGTTCAGTTGAAACTTTATTTTCTGCAAAACAAAAGTCAACTAAACAGGTATTAAAATCATAATTTCTACTACAAGGCTAAAACTAATACCACTTTAGCGAAATAGCTAATTGTTGAAAACCAATATCTTTGATTAAAACCCTGCTGTTTTAAAGAGTTGCCAAGGCTTTTAGGTTATTTTCTGCACTAAAACACTGTTTCTGCATTATTTTAATGATTGTTTCTGCATTGTTTTATACTACTATTTTAACTGTTGTTTTGTATTGTTTTATATTGTTGTTTGATGGCTAGAGCTGTGCTTACTATATTGGTTGTACTATTTCCTTGTCACATTCAATAAGTTAGGTATCCAATGTTGGTGAAATTATAGTGTCATTTCTTTCCTTATTTCAAGACCAAAAGACTTTGATTTTCCAAAATTTTCGTCTTTCCTTTTAGTTTTTTGCTTTTATAATGAAAAAGTGATCTATATTTTAGTTTTCACTGAAAAAAAACTTTCAATGTGTTTAGCTGGAGGAACTTCATGCGGATATTGCAGACTTGAAGGAAATGTACAAAGAACAAGTGAACTTGCTTGTTAATAAGGTATTCTAAGCTGGACCTTTTACTCCTTAGATGACCTAGTTTTTTTTTCTCTTACTTTCCATAAAATGCTTAACCTTTTGTTTTCATCGATATACTTGGATTTAGTTTCTATTATATCATATTTTAACATTTTTCAACCATCAATAGTTCTTAAATTCGTCTAATAATTTTTTTAAAATATTATTAACTAATTATTGTTTTATATTGTAGGTATTTGAAAAAGGAAACATATCAAATGATGGATAAAATGAAGAAGTACCAAATGATGGATAAAATGAAGAAGTACAAAACTATAATTATTATTCATAACATGTTAATTTTAATTTTTAAGAAACATTAATTGTATTATTAATGTTTACAATTTATATAATAATATTTTGGTTTATATTTAATGTTTACATTTAATTTTGGTTTCATATTATTTAATTTTGGTTTATTAATGATAATCAAGTCATTTGAATAATAAAAAAAATTAAATTATTTACCTTTCCGGCGGTTTTGGAAAACCCTCAAAAATACCGGCGATTTTCATAAACCCTCACAAATTACCGGCCGTTTTACTAAATCCCGGTTATTTTCGACGGTTTTTTAAAATAACAATCGAGTTATAACTTATAATTTGATGATTTACTTTTTTTTTCACTGATGTTTTTGAAAAATATTTCCTCAAAGCATATTTTATTCCAACAACATATTGACTTATATACGTATGGTTAACCTAAATAAAATAATTTTTTATCTTTCATGCTCATTTCATACTTATTTAACATTTATACTTATTTAAGATTCACATTTTATCTTACAGGTGGTTTTTAACATGTTTTTATAATTAATAGTTATTATATTATTTTTCACAAGTCTATTTATAATATTACCATATTGTTGTATTTTTTAAATATTTATAATATAATATAAGTAAATTTAAATAACTATAAGTAAATTTTAAAAATAATATAATTATTAAGAATTTAATAATAATGAAGTAGAATTAAGTAATACATATGTCCACCTATATTTTATATTAGTGTTAAACATTATTTTGTAAGCGATATAACATGTGTATATAAACACAATATTTGTGATATATGACATTTATATACTACCCGCATTATTTATTAAGTCAAAGTGTTGAATGTATCTCAATCTCATCCTTAGAGTAATATTTTTTTTTTTCTTTTATAAGTTTTTCTTTTAGATAGTTCTTTTTGTATTTGTTCTATGATCATTATTCTTCCTTTTATCTACAACATTTAGTTTCTATAATTCTCTTTATTGTTCTAGTGTTACTTTTTTTTTGGTAATTTCTGTTTTTCATTTTTTTATTTTAAAAACAGTAAAATAATATTAAATAATTAATTTATATTATTTGTTTTGTTAAGTAAAATCATATTCTCTAATATTTAAAAATATTTTTATCCATTAAATTCAAATTCAAAAACTGAAAGTATAATGAAAGTGTAACTTTAGTTTATGTTTCATATTTATATTTTTTATTGAAATGTTTATATATCTTATAAATATTTTATATTAACTTTAGCTTGGATAAAGAGAAACAATACATTTTATTTGTGGCCACATTTATTAATTTATATTAAATAACTAATGCAATATTACTGACAAGATAATACATACATTTGATAAATTTATAAAGAACATATTATTACTAAAAAATTGAGAATATCACATGTCCCTCTTTTGTCAAAAGTTTAGATTCCATTTGGATAGTCCTTCAAATCAATCAAAGCAAACAAATAACAAGAATGTTGCATTAATGCTTCAATCTAAAAAGATGTCACGAATTTTATAAATTCAACTTATAAAAAATAAATATTTATACAAAATTTTACAATAAAAAATTACAAGTGTTGATAGAGAAAAGTGACCGAAAAAGAAAAAAAAAAGTAGATAAAAAAATTAAAACAAAATCACGACTTTGCGTGAAAGAAGAACCACTGGTACCAAGAGGAGAAAAATGGCAACAATTGAGTGAATAAAAGAGATAAAAATTATGAAAAAATAACAATGATTTTTGAAAATGAGTGACCGTTATAAAGTGTAAAAGAGAAAAAAAATAATTGAAAATAAGAGAAGGAGTAATGAATATGGGTCTGATAACATGATTAGTCAACAACCAAAGTAATTGATGATTACAATTGGGGAAATATATTACCTACTAATAAAAAAAAGAGAGATAAGAATTTTCATGTTAATGAATAAATAAAAAATGTAATAGAAAACTGGCGGGAAGGAACCACCCAAGAAGATTTGGCGGGAAAGGACGATATAAAACTGCTCATAGAGTCACAACCATTCCTCATTTCAATTCCACTCATTCCATCGTTGCAGAGTGTTAGTTTGCGCGAGTGAGCAATCCACGAGTCACAACTCAGCCATGGTGGGCCCACAGTACGATTTTCTGTCCAACCCTCTGGGCGCCGTTAGATCCACCTTCGACACCGCCATAGCTGCCGGTACTGATCCGTCCTCCTTCGAAGGCCGCGACTGGGGCGCTATTCCCCTCTTCCGCCGCTTCCTCTTCGACCAGTCCGGAATCTCTCAGGTTCAATCTTAAACCCGACACTCTTATCTTCAAATTTAAGAACGATTGAACCCTATTCTTTGACTATGCAGTTATATTAATTCTTATTTTTTGATTAATTAATTAAACAGGTTCCCCTTCTCACGCCTACCTCCATCAGATTTTCGAGGCCCCATACTCTCGTCCGGTATCGAGGAATGATACAAGACATGCCCGGGAATGAATTTTATGTTGGCGCTTATAAGGTTTTATTTATTTTTTTCTGTCGTTATTTTTAATATATGGGATATATTTGAGGAATAGTTTACCTCGAGTGTTAGGTTTAATTTAGGGCAAAGTGTAATTTTTCGTTTTGGGTGGATGATTATTGAAGGATGGTTTGGTGTGGAGGACAAACAAGTTTATGGATGTTTCGCAATATCCTATTGGTTCTTCGGCGGATGCGCGAATCTGGGAACGTAGACTGCTTTATTGTGTCCCGGTAAGGTGTTCGTTTACGGTTTACCGTGATCTCTGTTTGTTTTCTCACTATCGTTCAATTTTCCCATACTATTTTTTTTGTTATACAAACGATTAATGATCTGCTTAAACAGTAGAATTTTGAAGGATTAATTTATTTTATTTACTTAGGTTCCGGGACTGAGTCCATGGACTGAAGTTTCTGCTGAAGAATTTGGCAATCTATCTATGGATTGGATGTCGGACAGTAGAGAAAAGCGGAGGAGAGATGAAGAGTCTTCCGATACTCCTGTAATTTCTGGCTTTGAGTTACTGCCTTTATTGGCTTATTGCTTGCCTTAAATTATCATTCCAAGAGTGTATCAACCCTCAAATATTTAGTGCCCTGCATTTGTATAGTTTGGCCGTTTAGGTCCGACTGGTAATTGATTTTAAATGTTGAGTTGAGTTGGTTGTTTGATTTAAGCTTCTGGATAACTGTTATACTTCAGAAAATATTTGGTTCTTTTTATAAATTTTGGAATGCTTGATACAGGGTAATGCGTTTTTATTTTTTTTCTAACTGCTCTGTTTTTTTACAGGTCTCTTGTGATGAGGTTCAAGATTCTCCCAATACCAAAAGAATGGTACACTGAACTTTCATACGACCCTGCCTTTTTGTGTTAATGAATTTTGCTCACCATCCAAGTGTTGGTTTTATCAATATTTGGTTGGAAGTAGTTTGTAAAAAAGCAGTTAATTGGGGTTGTTTCATTGTGTTTTGCTTTTAAGTTTATTTTCAATTTCAATTTAATTCAAATCAAGATATTTGTTATCCAAATCTGAGTGAAGCTGGAATACAGTTAGTTAGCATCCTATTTAGATGACAAAATGAGGTCATGAGAAGTTAATAAGTTACACGAATACATAGGTGCAGTTGTGCTTTTTCAATTTATCACTTGAGTGTGTTTTTTTTGTTTCTCCTTGCACATATCTTATGATTCTTCTGAGAATTATTCTTGTATTGCAGAGAGAAGGTGAACACTCTTCCACTGCTCCTCATTCTTCGGGAGCTGCAACTGATATTGCCAGCTCTGCTACACGTTTGGGGTATGACATTGGTAGCAATTCACCTCCATGTCTTGTAAAGGTAAAAGTTAGTCTTTTGTACTTCTAATTTCTCGCATGAGATACATTTCATTGATGTTTAAGATAATTTATCGTTGCTTTTATTTTTGTGAAATTTTAACAAACCTGATTCCTCATTTTCCTCTGTATTATGTCAGATATATGATTCTCCAGAGTCCGAAATGAAACTGAATGACATTTTTGAGTTTGTGGGTATCCTGACATCTCCAGAGCTTCAGGAGGACAATGAAGATAGTGATTTATCAAATGGATTTTCTGAAGATCCTTTGCGCCATTTCCCACCTAACCAGGTATGCACATTGATATTTATCTGAGGATTTTGGCATACATTTGAAGCCCTGTATTATACCTTAATGACCACTGGCTCAATGGACTATAGTAAGAGGCTATGTTGCTCTCTTGGGAATAACCAAAAATTATAAATTCATGTGTTTCATGTCTGTGGCCACTCAGCATCTGCTTTTAAAATTTGTATTTTTCCTTCTCTGCTGCAGGTTCCACGACTTCATTGTTTTATTCACAGGAAACTAGGGATTCAAGACTTCCTTCAGAATAACCCTACTGTAGAGGTAAACTATTTTATGAACCTAAATGAATTATATTCTTCTGACACGATTGCTAGTTCTGTTTATCATCTTGGGTTGGATCATTCTACTTGACAACGCCTTGCTATGCACGTGTTTGATCTCACAGCCAAAGCTCGACTTGGTCAAAGGAATCAGGGAAGCATTGCTAAGACATCTCACGGCTATTCTTGGCAATGATGGCGTCACTTCTCATTTCATGTTGCTACATCTTCTATCCAAGGTATGCAGTTCTTAAAAGATCAATTTCCTTAGGTCATGCACTGTAAATAATTTTGTTATATTGTTCGTATTGCCTATTTCCTATTTTGCTCGTACTGTTCATTCCTAATTCCCCAACCCTCCATTCTTTAGAGTATTTTATATGCGGATTGTTGTTGACCAGGTGCATGCTAGAGATAATGATCTTGCGGTGGGAAAACTCTCATTAAATCTTACTTGCTTTAAAAAAGAAACCGTCTCTGTTTTTGGAAAACAACTAACCTATGTTCTGAAGAACCTCCTGCCATTCACATTTTGCATACCCCTTACAGTTGAATACTTGAACACTGTTTCACTTGCGCCAAAAAAGAATTATGATACTAACAGGTAAGCACATTTTATAATCCTTCCGAACATGGACCTCTTGCCAGCATACAAATATATTTACATCTTTGCCTTAATACTCCAGACTGGAAACTGGTGTCTTGCAACTAGCTGAAGGTTCACACTTGATTGTTGATGAGACCAAACTAGACGCTGGAACTCTCAACTCTGTAGGGGTTGAGAATTGCAGGCTGCTAAAAAATTTAATGGAGATGCAACAGGTAGTTGCATTTGGTTGTCGCTTGCTTATCTTACACGCTCACGAAGTGTTACATTAACCTGCTAATTTATAGAAACACTTCATCTATTTACAGTTGATTGTTTGCAGTTTTTTTGAGTTACGGTTAAAATTTGCATGATTGTTATGTGTTTCAGGTGGAATATGATTTCAAGTACTATAAAATGGAAATGAAAACTGATACCCAGCTGCTAATTTTGTCGGAGGGAAAATCAAATATCTTGCCAGCTGATGTAATTGTACCTTTCCAGCCTTCTTCAAACAGTTGCTCCGAAGCTGTTACTGCAGAAGTTTTGGAAGCTTGGAGGTGGTATCTAGCCACTGTTAGACAGCTACCGCACTCTATTGAACAAGAAATGCAGAAGGTATTTGTGACTTTGGCACCAGTATTTACGACCAAGTGCTCTTCTGGCTCAAACTAGTTGAATAATTCATTAGCCGTTATCCTGTACATAGCATTCTCAGCAGCTAACAAATTTCAAAGCAAGGCAGAAGTCATTTTGGGCTGATTCTGTCATTTTCCACATCAAACAATAAATATCTTTAACTCACTACTAATATTTACGAGAATACATATAAGGGGCAGTCTTTAATGTTGACATTATTAGTAGTAGTAGTAGTTTCTCTTCACAGATTTCTTTAGATCCTTCATTCTTATTTGTTGCAACAAACACCATCTTTTGCTTAAAAGTAACTTTAGAGTATAATTAAATGTTATATGACGGGAATGTACAACGGAACCTTAGGTCATTTTTGTTTTCAGGAGGTAGAAAGGGATTTAGTTTCAGCAAGACAAGAAGATAGGAGCTTGGGTACCCAAGATTTAAGCAGGTTAGCGAGTGACTATTCTAGATGTATTGATAGTATGCTTATTTTTCCATGTTGTTCCCCTGCCTTTGACGTCGTTTTTTTCTCTTTCTCCCACAGATTGTTGACAATGGGCCGTCTCATGTCATTGAGCTATGGTGAGACCAGCCTGTCACTAGAACATTGGCAGATGGTCAAGGAATTAGAGAGGTTGCGAAGACAGAGACTACAATGAAACACAATGGAAGTAAAAGTGGTTCCAATTTGTACAAGGTTTAACATTAGTCTTAATTTATGTAGATTCAGTGAAACACAGTTAGATATGTTATTAGAAGGGTCTGGCTGTTGGTTTTGTGATTACCAGAATTGTCTTATGGTTGCTTACTAGTACTACACAGCAATACTGCGTCCTGTAAGTTCTGCAATCTAAGTGTGTTTCTTGTAAGTTCTGTAGGTCCTGTAAGATCAGTCCTTGAATTAATTTCTTGAATATCTTGTCTTTAGATCCAAGTGACCACGACGTTATTCTGGAATGGAATTAAGGACTGTTAATTAAAATGTGTTTATTAGAAAACGGCAACCATATGCTGCCACGGGTGTTTGGAAGAAAATGAAAAATGTTGTGTTAACGGAAGTGGAAATTAAAAGAAAGAGAGAAAGTGACATTACGCTGAGAGTGAAAGTGAAAATGAAAGAAAGGAGATTGAGATTAGAGTTTTAAAAAATAAAATTAGTAAAAGTAAAAAAGGTAAATTTGGTTAACAAAGTAAAAAAAGTAAATTTGGAATTTTAAAAAAACCGTGGAGGGAGCATCATTCTTTCATTGTTTTCTGTTTTCTTCTGTTGGGCTGAGTAAAATGTTTTGATAGAGCAAACCCAAAGTAGAGATTTGTGCAATGGGGGCAGGTAGGTGAGGTCTAATTCTTGTTTTAAATTATTTTGTGTCTGAATTATTCAAGGATTTTGAAATCTTTATCTTTACTGCCCTCTTCATTAAGCCTAAGTTAGGGTTTACAGATTATTTTTTATAATTAAAGTGGCCCAGTTTGGTTTTCTACCACTAATCTTCTACATTTTCGAAAGTTGTCATTCAACTCAAATTTCAATTTCCAAAACATGCATAATTTCTAACTACCAGATGACATGTTTTCATTGAATTTATGTAACTATCTGACATGTTATCATTGAATTTATGTAATTTTTGTGAATTTCATTATTAAAATTTTAGTTGTGATATTTTATGAAACTTTTAATTTCTCAAATTTCTAATTAAGTTTGTAAATTTCACCAATTATACCATACGAATTTCAAAATGATACATATGTTGTTTGTTGATTGAATGTAAATATACTAATCATGTGATGATGATTAATAACAATGTTATATCTTTATATGATTAGGGAAAAGAGAGTAAATATGGAGCTAAATTCAAGTACAATTTTGTTAAAATAATAATGTGCGATTTTGAGTTACGTGATTATTTATGTATTATTTTGTTTGTTTACCACAATACATAATTTATAATTTTTAAGAGGTAAATTAATTTTTAAATTATCAATTAAGAGAAAATTAGATTAAATATTTGGAATTATTTTAGACAACCATATTATGCATTTTTTTTTGTATTTTAACATATACTTTTGTAACATCCCATTCACATAGTATAAATTTTACAAATGAACTATCACATATTCAATAAAATAGAACAATTAACAAGACAAGAAATAAAAAGTTTCTTTATAATTATACAAAATATAACCACAATAAAACTTTATATACAAACCAACAAAATAAAACTATATACACAACAACTGGTCTAAAAAAAGCTAAATGTCGGTTGCATCTCCATCCAAAGCTCGTTCGACAGAGACATCATCACCCTCTACTTACATCCATTAGATGATCATCATCAAAGAAACAAACAAGGTAAGGTAATGATACAAAACCAATCATAAAATATATTAACCTTTCATACATACCTCATATTTCACATAAAGTAAACCAAACATCTTAATGATGCCAATGACCTAGACTAGACTATTCGAATTTAGTATAAATGTCGAGCTATTTGAATTTAGTATAATTGTCGAGCTATGGTGGGTCGTGCACTTGTGGTGACCTCTACTGCTCTGCAAAGCCATTGTTAATGGGTTTCACCCTACCACACTCATAAGGTTAGTCTGTACCGCGTCTTAAGCCATACTGAACTAAGACCTCCTGCTACTCTCACCACATGTACCACTCATCTCTAATTGAGAATAAATGATCATTATAGTGTCAAGATAATCTCCAAGACTGAGCTCCCTACATTTATACCAAAAATACTTTGATACAACCATTAAGAATTCTCCTTAGAACTCTTACAAACCTCACATTCATCCAATTATATGTTCCAAACCATACCATAGAACATAACATAAACCATCATACCATTTAAAGTTATGCACATAAGAGAAAAGAAGCTAAATTACCCAAGAAGACCCAGACCCACTAGCCAAGCGCTAGAAACAGGGTTTCCAGCAAGCATAGGCTCACTCAGCTAGCAGCCTCCACTAGCCCAACGAGAGCCAAAAAAGTGATCTCCACATGCCCAGCGAGCTAGCTAGCCTAGCCATTGAAACCCACTACCAAGGCCCTAAAAACTCACCCAACGAGCCAACTCACTCGCCCAATGAAAGCATAAGTAGTGAGCTCCACAAGCTTAGCGAACTGGCTCGCTTAGCCTCTAAAACTCATTGCCAGAACCCTTTAAAACTCGCCAACAAGCCCCCTTGCTCGCCTAGCTACTTTGCAGAATTTGCACTTCTTAACCCCTCATGACCTATCCTAATCACTTTTACCAACTTCTACCACTCCAAGGTGGAATTCTAAGCTACAAATGACATATCTAAGAGTATATAACCCAATCCAAACCAAGTTTTAACTCAATCTACCATGAAATTCCAACTTAAAACAACTTAAACCTTACTTTATAGACCATAATTCAATTCTACATGTTTAAGCTAATAGTTAAGCAACTTAAGGGTCTGAACAAGTCACAATTGACTCAAAGACAAACCCAAACCACTCCAAATTACCTCAGGACATCCAAATCAAAATCTCACTACTCAAGACCCCCAATTTGCACTTAAAAACCATCCAAAATACTACCAATAGATTACTACCTATTTATATATCAGATTTCAACTAGTTCACAACTCAAACAAGTCTCAAATTACATCAAAACAGACTCTTAAACTTATTTACTCCTCTTAGCCCTTAACTCAAAACCCCATATACCAAAACCCCCTTATTAAAGCCAAAAAGACCAATAACTCAAAATACATCTTATTTCCTCCATGTCACACCAAATTCATGCCATAAGTCTTCACAACATCAACAAATCACAAGACAATGATCACATTACACTAGATTCATAAGACTAAATTAAATCAATCAAACACACATACTAGCTATAACAAAACACTCAATTCAAACACCAAGATTACCTTCAACTTATATATTGTTAATGATCAATGCATACTTTGTAACTCAATGTAAAGTAACACACTAACTTTCGTTACCTTAAAAGGAACTACCGCAACTCTACACAACTCACCAACCTTGCTTCAAGCTCAAGAAATCCTACAAACGCCTATAAAACACAAAATTGTGATCAAAGAGAGTCCTTAAAATCTCTTATCAACAAGAAACTAGAAAAAAAGACCAAAAGACACATGTGAGAAAGAATAACTATGCATGATCTCAACTTAAGAGCAAAAGGAAAAATGAGTCGAAACTTACTTGCTCTAGACTAGAAATTGATCGGTGAATGATGGTGATTGCACCGTTGATCTCCTAGACACTCCTGATCGTCAAACAGATGATTGAGAAATTAGAATTTATAAAGAAAAGGGAAAGGAAACTTAGAGATAAAATTTTAGAGAGATAAAAAGTGTTCTAGATAATGAGACGAATGCATAAAATTCTATTTATATTATCTAATTATTTAACTTTAAAATATTTGGTTTCATTATTTTAAAACATCAACTTTAATGTTTTATTTTCTAAGTTTACTTATGGTAATTATTTTTCATAAGCTAAGCTATTCAATTTTGCAAACTAGATAAAATATTGAAATTCGCTAATTTTTCTAAGTTAAAATAAGTAATGCAGAAATTTAAAAATTTAAATTGTTGACAAATGTAATACGCAACATGCCCTAGAAAAGTAATGTATAATATGATGGTCTGAAAAGAACATTTTGGTGTCGACTGAGCAACTATGAAACCAGAAGGATTTTCTGAAAGAGTCCAAAATGAGAGGTAAGACAAGCAGTTTAAAGCTTTATCTTAGAAATCAAAATAAAGATCTTATAATGAAATTCAATGATTGGTAGTAATTACAAATCATTATTTTTTTCTTAGTTTTGATTTAAAAGCAGGACTTCATTCCAAAGTATCACTAAGCTTTTAAATGGTAACAAATTTTGACCTTGAACGTCTCATGCACATGCCATGTTCTACAACACTTCCTCGCCATTAAAAAATGAAGCACAGCCATTTAGACGCCACCACCACCTCCATGATAACTAAAAAAAGTATCATATATTATAAATAATAACAATGTATAAAGAGATACATAGTGTTTTCTTTTATTTTTCTAATTTTATATATGTTTAAAATTTAAATAATTATTCATAATAAAAAAATATTTTTAAATTTATTACTTTTTTGAATTTAAATAATTATTTATTGTAAAACTATTATTTATACCTTTACCATTTAACTACTTTTATAAATTTAAATAATTACTAATAATAAAAAGTTTATTTATACAATATTATTTATAATTTTTTTAATTTTAATAATTAAAATTTATTTTATCTATAATTATATTTTTAACTATATATTTTTTTATCTTTTAGTTACTATTTGTAAAATTTAAATAATTATTTATAACAATATATAAGCTATGGATAAATATAACTTAATAAATATAAATTTATTTCATATATATATATATATATAAACTTAAGAACATTATAATATTATTAACTGCTAATATAAAATTATAAACATTTAAAAGATATACCTAGTAATAAATAATGTAAGGTTATTTTAAAGAGTTTTTTATCTGTTTATTTGTTATGTTTTGAATGTTGTAGAACTTTCTTCTATTTTATAGGGTAGTTCTAATAAATTAGGGATCACACTCTAACGTGTGATTCAATCGTTTTGATTCAGTGTAAATGGCTATAAATGATCTCCTTTATTATTTGAATGATAGTTTTGTGCGTTTTGTCTCTCTAAGCATTCTATCTATTTTACTTACCTTTTAGATTAACAATTGGTATCGGAGCTCCGTAAGGGGCCTGATCCAATCTGTGAGTGAGTGATTTCTTCCATCTCCCTCTTAGTAGAATGACAACTTCAGAATTTGTGCAACCTGCCATTCCCAAATTTGATGGTCATTATGACTTTTGGGCAATGACCATGGAGAATTTCCTTAGGAGCAAGGAACTGTGGAGTCTTGTGGAAGTCTGTATACCTACACCTGTAATTGGTTCAGGATCTAGTGAGGCTCACAAGGGAGTCGTGGAGGCAGCCAAACTCAATGACTTGAAGGTCAAATTTTTTTTCTTTCAATCCATTGATAAGGAAATATTGAAGACTATTCTTGACAAAAGTACATCACGGGCAATTTGGAATTCTATGAAACAAAAGTACTAGGGGTCTACAAGAGTGAAACGCACACAACTTCAAGCATTGAGGAAAGAATTTAAGCTACTCACCATGAAAGAAGGAGAAAAAGTGAACAACTTTCTGGGTCGCACCATGACTATAGTAAGTAAAATGAAGTCCAATGGAGAAGTAATGGAACAGAGTGTTGTGGTGAGTAAAATATTGAGATCTCTAACCCCCAAATTCAACTACGTCGTTTGTGCTATAGAGGAGTCAAATGACATTAATATTCTCAGCATTGATGAGTTACATGGGAGTCTATTGGTGCATGAGCAACGGATGATCGGGGTACAAGAGAAAGAACA
Source organism: Vigna hirtella (assembly GCA_027742795.1). Lineage (NCBI taxonomy): Eukaryota > Viridiplantae > Streptophyta > Magnoliopsida > Fabales > Fabaceae > Vigna > Vigna hirtella. The sequence goes on along the minus strand of JAHCHA010013367.1, from coordinate 341,288 downwards.
TGTGCTCAAAGCAACCCATGAGCACATCAGTAGTAGGAGCACTCAAGAGGAGAAGCCTGACATAGGCATATGTTGTTAACACTCGGCAAGTATACCAAATCGTATCAATTAATACTAAAATGGTAAGACCAAGTATCGTTTCCTAAAGGACTCACGGCCTAAACAGTTATGTGATTTGTTGATTAAATTATACTTGCAAACGAAAACATTGTTGTTGAATTACAAAAAATAAACATGAATGCAAAGTTTTGATCAATGGAATAGAAAGATGCAAAAATGGTTGATGAAGAATATGAATGATTATGTTGTTGGGGTTTCCGATTCATCTTATCCACTCTCCTGTATTCAAGAATTCATCTTTCTTCATTAATGTTAATGCCACTTCTAATTTACCTTAAACCCGATGTCTCGGTGAAGAAAACCTACTCCTAATCACTAGTTTACAATGTCTTGTCTCCCTAGCAATTATTCATGCATTACATTCGCACAGAAGCTTAAAGGCAACCAATCCTCCTATCCCTATGTCTAGGCAATATTGCTCTTGGGAGAATTTCCTCAGTTCTAGATGTACTTATATGTGTCCATACAAATAACATCAATGATCATGCAATTGAATGAGTTAAACAAAGCATGCATAGAGTATAGAAGAAAAACCCTAACAAATAATGAAAGAAAACATATAAATTAAAGAATCAATTCAATACATGAGAGTTTCAAAGGATTACATCGGTTCCCCAACAACAATGAATGTTTAGTTCACCATAGACATGGTGAAACTAGATGAAAAACAATGAAAGAATGAAAGATAGAACCCTAGAAGTTGAAGAATAGAGCTTGAGCATCCAAAATCCTCCTCCAAGGGATGAAGAAAGTGTGATTTCGCCTCTTTCTGTCCAAAGATACTAACCCTAATTCGACTAAAACCTTATATAGTTTCCTAAGGACTACAAAAAATAGGCCCAAGCCCAAATTAATGGCGCTCAGTGGCACTTTTGCTTCTCAACGGTAAGTGCGGGTCTTCAGAATTGACGCTCAACTGCAGTTTTGGTCCTCAACGGTGACTGCAGGACTCCAGAGTGTCGCTCAGCAGTAAAATTGGCGCTCAGCGGTGACTGCGGCTCTTCTTTTAAGCACTTTCACTTCCTTTCTTGAGTCCGGCTCCTTACTACTTCAACTTCTTTCATCTAATTCATCTTGTCGCAACCGGAATCGCGACGGGACGACGATCCAAAAAAAAAAGAACGACTTTGAAAAAGAGACTTGGAGTCGCCACCATAGTTTATTCTGGAAAACTACGAAAAAACCATAAAAGGATAAGGCATGGTCTGTGAAAACCAGATTCTGGGTTCGGGAGTCGGTTACGCGTAGGGAAGGTATTAACATCCTACCGCGCCTGCCCGAACGCAGTACCTTTAACTAAATACGCGAATGTGATGTGGTTTTCAAAATGTTTAATTATCCCCAAAAATAAAACTCTTAAGAAACAAAATATATTTTTTAGTTTTTTGGGCCCGACAAGGATTGACCTTACTCCTACGTATTCTCATTCAAAATGAGAAATCAGGGTTACGTAGTCCTTTTGGAAACTATTTGGAAAGTTTGTTTGGAGAATTGTTTGAGAATTTGTTTTGAAATGATTTTGGATTTTTGGGAAGTGAACCTGTCAAGGACTAGCCTTGCTCCTACGTATCTCCACTTTTGATGGAGAAACAAGGATCACATAGTTCTACCCTGAGAGATTGTTAGTTTGTCGGAAAATGTGAATGTTTTTAGTTTTTGAATATTTTATATTTTCTAATATTTTCGAGAAAAAAAGAAGGTAACGAGTACTAGGCCGACGCGAACGGTCACACGAGTACTTGTACCTTTGGAATGATATTTAAATATTTTTAATTATTTTTAAAAGAGAAGTAACGGTATTAAGCACTAGGATGATGCGAACGATCACACGAGCACTCAGACCGTTAATTACTTATTTAGGAAGACTTGAGAGTATTGAGTGTTAGGCTGATGCGGACGATCGCACAAGCGCTCATACCATTATTTAAATTTTATAGGTTAGGATACTAAGTACTAGGCTGATGCGAACGATCGCACGAGTACTCATATCATAATTTAATTATTTAAATAAGAGAGAAATGTATTGAACAATAGGACGATGCGGACGATCACACGAGTGCTCAACCTTTAAAACATTATTTTAAATATTTTTTATTATTTTTTCAAAGAGAGAGAAAAAGTTTTCAGCAAAAGGACGACGCGAGCGGTCATGCGTGTGCTTAACCCTTAAAACATATTTTTGTTACTATTATTTTAAGAGAAAGAGAAAAGGTTTTTAGCACAAGGACAACACAAGCGGTCACACGTGTGCTTAACCTTTAAAACATATTTTTTATTATTATATTTTTAAAGAAAGAGAAAATGTTTTTAGCACAAGGACGACGCGAGCGGTTACACGTGTGCTTAACCCTTAAAACATATTTTTGTTATTATTTTTTTTAAGAGAAAGAGAAAATGTTTTTAGCACAAGGACGACGCGAGCGATCACACGTGTGCTTAACCTTTAAATTTTTTTTTTATTATTTTTTTAAAGAAAGGGAAAAGGTTTTTAGCACAAGGACGACGGGAGCGATCACACGTGTGCTTAACCCATAAAACATATTTTTTGTTATTATTTTTTTGATAAAGAGAAAAGGTTTTTTAGCACAAGGACGACCCGAGCGGTCACACGTGTGCTTAACCCTTAAAACATATTTTTGTTATTATTTTTTTGATAAAGAGAAAAGGTTTTTTAGCACAAGGACGACCCGAGCGGTCACACGTGTGCTTAACCCTTAAAACATATTTTTGTTATTTTTTTTAATCTATTTTCTCCTTTTTTTTGTGTTTAGAGTGCAGAAAATAAACCAAGCCCAATAAATAAATAAAAATAAAACAGTAGATATAGGAGTGAGGGTTATCATACACGGGTTACATACAGTAAAAACTAATAACCAAACAAATAATAATAAAAATAAAGAAACAAAAGCATAAAAATAAAGCAAGAGAACAACCCAACAAGAATAGGGGTGCAGAGATAAAAACCAGAGGTGCAGAGTAAAGTTGAGGCTCTTTTGGTTTGGGTCAAAGCCCTTTTTCTCCAACTTTGTATGTGCCAAGGTGTAAAGATGAAAATGGAGGTGCATCCCGAAATGTTCCAATGCCCAATCCTCTCTCTTTTTGTTTGCAAACGGAATGGGCTTCAGCCCAAATGAAAGGGGTGTGAATAGGAACTGCTTCTCAACAGGAAGAAAAGAGACAGCCCACGCCAGGCCCTAGGCCTTATTCCCAGCAGAAACTTTAGGGGTCTGCCAGTAGTGCTCACATTCTTGATCAATTTCCCAAAGACCAATGGTCTCCTTCGAGGAGAAAGAAAAAAACTCCATGAAAGCTTGTCTCTCCCGCGGGTGCGTTCCACCATCTCCCCCACCGAATCAACCGTCATGAGCCGCGGTCTAGGGCGTCGCCGACGACACCATTCGCCGTTGGGGCCATCACCGGCCGGGGCGAAAGCTTCCCCCCATTTGCCAGCATCACCAATCGCCGCTAGGATCATCGTCAACCGCCTAGTAGCGCCACCTTCCTTTGGCTGACCGAGACCGTCACTGACGATGCCGTCCACGCCTGTCGGAGCAGTTCTACCCTCCGTCTTCCTTCCCACACGATGGAGAAACCCTCTTGTTCCACGACATGTCTTCACCGTCGTGAACGACGCCAGCCACCGCTTGCTAAAACCACTAGAGACATGCTTTCTTCCCTATCGAACCACTCCATCGTCTACTCCGAAAATAACCTCAGGGAGAATGATCTCCCTCGTCAACTTCCGATTTGGCGCGGCTCGAAGACAGGGGTTTCCGCTTCCTCTCCTTCTCTTCTTCACGCACGGCCCAGACTCACCGCCGGTACACGCGGCTGACGCCGCAGCCGCCTTGACTCCGCCACCAACAGCCTGGGATGCCAACCTTGACCCTAACTCCAACTTTTCTCTTTCGAGTTGGGCTTATCTTCTTACAGATCCACCGCCGTGAGACGCGGCTCCTTACCGGTACCGTTGATCACCATCACTAGACCACGACGTCGTGGCTGGAGATATAGTGTTTCTTGCTTGAGGATTCCATTTTGCTGATGATTGGAGATGGCTTCAGTATAGAACGAATGAGGTTGGGGAATGATATTTTTCTGTTGAAGAAGATGGTAGGGGAAATGAAGAAGGTAAAGTGTGAAGAGAAAATAATGAGTATTGTGTTGTTCTGTTAGAATTGCAGGTGATGAAAGGATGTCGTTGGGTGATGAAAATGGAAGAAAAAGGTGAGGCGTGATTGAGTTTCTCTGTTTTTTGTCTTATTCTTAAAATTATGTGTGTGTGAACGTGGAATAATGGAGGACGAATGGTCAGGTGTTTAGGAAGAATTGTGGTTGTTTTGATTGGGTGTAGGGTGGAAAAGGATGGTGATGGGAAATGTGGTGGAGGTAGTGAGTGAGTTGTGAAGAAGAACGATTTTGAATAAACTGGCACGGGATCTGTGATTTGGTCTGTTGTCTCCTTTTGATGCAGGTGAAAAATGGCTATTGTTCGAGGTGAGTGTCGTAGTGTAAGAGCACCTGAGGATGATTATGGTGGTCTCGCTGGAGATGGCCGCGAACTCGAATTGTTGTGGCACGATGACTTCATAGCGAGGTGAGCTCCGATGATCCAAACTCGAAGGCGGTCCAATGGGCTCAATAATCGGGAGGTTGAACGACGTTGGCAGCTGAGAAGAGGAAAGGCTCGAAGTGCCTGGGTTGAAGATGATGGGAGAAAATGAAAAGGGTCCAGTGTGAAGAGAAAATAATCAATGTTGTGTTATTCTATATGGTGAGGAATTATCAAGGGTGATGATGAAGACGCTGTGTGAAAAGAACGGAGGTGTTGCCCCATGGTTATGGAGGCCTTGGATGAAGATGGTGGGCGTTTTAGGCAATGGCCCATGGTCAGATGTGAATGATGGATCTGTTGGAGGTAGGGAATTGGGAGTGAAAGGGAAAATGTGGTTAGGGTGGTTAGGGGTCAGAGGAGCAGAGGGGTGGAGAGCAAAAGGGGCGAGCATCTGTCAGTGTGCGTGAGGGAGGAACAATTTCCCTTTTTTCTTTTTGAGAATTCGGTGTGAGTGTATGTGATCAAGGGCGTGTCTTGCTTTTTTTTTCTTTTTTTTTCTTTTGTTCTCTTTTTCTTTTTTATTTTTGCTTTCTTTTTAAAATACTCATATAGAAAATCAAATCAAATAATAAAAAAATGAAATAAAATAATAATAAAAAACAGAATTAAAATCATAAAAAAACATAAAATTAAATAAGATAAAATAAAATAAGATAAGATAAAATAAAATAAGATAAAATAAGACAGAAAGACATTTATTACTTAGTTATCCGGACGAAATTGGGTGTTGACACATCTCAATTCCTGCAAAAGAAGGAAAACCAAGCATAAAACCCATCCAACTCTCTTATTCCCAAAACATAAGCAAAAACATGATTCCAAGCTAGTTTCTAAGTCATAAAAGTTGTTTTTGATATCAAAATTAAGTATAAAAATAACAATTTTTCAACTGTTATCAGAGGTCGTGGTGGGTTTAGAGGTAGTCGTGGCAGAAGGAGAGGAAGACAACCATTCAACAAGGCCACCATTGAGTGTTTCAAGTGTCATAGGCTGGGGCATTTCCAATATTAATGCCCTGATTGGGACAATAACGCTAACTATGCTTAATTTAATGATGAAGAGGAGGAAATTCTCCTATTGGCACATGAGGAGTAACAAATGCAAGAGGATGAACGGGGTATTTTGATTCTGGCTGTAGCAATCATATGACAGGAAACAAAGCATGGTTTGTGAATTTGGAAGAAGAACATTCCAAGACAGTAAAACTTGGCAATGATACTCATATGACAATGGCAATAAAAGGTAGTATCCGGATGCATGTTAATGGCATCACTCAGGTACTGACTGAAGTATATTATATTCCTGAACTTAAAAATAATTTACTAAGTATTGGACAACTACAAGAAAAAGGTTTAGCCATTTTGATTTCAGATGGCTCTTGCAAGGCATTTCATTCTACAAGGGGTTTGATTATGAAAACCCACATGAGTGGGAATATAATGTTCTATGCTACAACCTCTATGACTCAAACACAATCACTATTTCTTCAATCAGAAACCAGTGAAGCTTATTTATGGCACTGTCATTTTGCCCACCTAAATTACAAGGCGTTGAGTATCTTGGCTGAAAAAGAAATAGTGATAGGCCTACCTGCTTTAGTCCATCCACAAAAAATATGTTCTGCATGTTTGGTAGAAAAACAATCCAGAAGTTCGTTTCCAAGCCACAAACCTGGAGAATGTTAACCCTCGACAACTGTAACCGAATCGTATCAAGTAATAAAACTGGTAAGACCAAGTATCGTTCTCCCAAAGGACTCACGGCCTAGACAGTTATGTGATTTGTTGATTATCTCAGACTTGTAACCAAATTCTTGTAGGTTTAAATGCAAAATACTGAAAAGTAAATATGAATGCATGTATTGATCAATGGGCAAGAAGAAACAAAACACGTGGTTTGAAATATATGAATGAATATGTTGTTGGGGTTTATCAATTTCATCCTATCCACTCTCATGTATTCAAGAACTCATCTGTCTTGATTAATGTTAATGCCACTTTCTAAATTACCTTAAACCCGATGTCTCGGCAAAGAAAGCCTAATCATAATCACTAGTTTACAATGTCTTGTCTCCCTAGCAATTACTCATGCATTATAAAGCACAAAAGCTTAAAGACAACAAACCATCATACTCCTATGTCTAGGTTAATACTACTAGTGAGAGAGATTCCCTAGATCTAGATTTCCCCGTATGTGTCCATATCGACAAAATCAATAATCATGACATCGAATGAATTAAACAATGCATGCTTAGAGCAAAGAGGAAAAACCCTAACAATTAATGAAAGAAAACATATATCTTTAAAAGATCTTGAAGAACAAATTCAATACATGAGAGTTTTAAAGGATTACAATGATTCCCCAACAACAATAAAGGTTTAGTTCACCATATTCATGGTGAAACTAGATGAAATACAATGAAAGAGTGAAAGATAAAACCCTAGAAAGGTGAGAAAGGAGCTGTAGCATCCAAAATCCTCCTCCAAGGGGTGAAAGAGTGTGTTTCTACTTTGTTCCAGCCAAAGATCCCTGACCTAGGTTAACTAAAACTTTATATAGTATTCTAAAAATTACAGAAAAGTAAGCCCAAGCCCGTAAGAATGCCGCTTAGCGGTAAGTGCGTGACTTCTATTCTGCCCCTCAGCTGCAGTTTTGCCCCTCAGTGGTGTTTGCGGGTCTTCAAAGTGCCGCTCAGCGGTGAATGGCGCTGAGCGGTACTTGCGGCTTCTTCCTTATATGCATTTTTTCTTCCTTTTCCGAATCCAACTCCTAGCTCCTTCACTTCTTTCACTCAATTCATCTCAAGAACCTACAAGAACAAGGAAATTAAGCATAAAACCTGTCCAACTCTCTGATTTCCAAAACTTAAATAAAAACATGATTCCAAACTAGTTTCTAAGTCATAAAGGTTGTCTTTAAGGTCAAATTTAATTATAAAAATAACAGTTTTTCAACTGTTATCACAACCCCAACCTTAGAACTTTGCTTGTCCTCAAGCAAACAAGATTTAACTTAATCTTCCACCAATCCATACAATAGTTCACCACATTCATGACTTCTTTTCTCAAGACAAGTAAATACTCAAATCAGCTCATCACAAAGAATTTAGTTAAGATGCAGACATGCTTTAGTGTTCACATAATCCCATAATATCCAACAAATGCTATTCTGATGAATGATCAATCAACTAAGCATAGATGAAATTATGTGCTCATGGAATTTGTCCTCACCAGAAAAAGTGTTTCACTCAAACACACAAGTGTATAAGAGGTCACTCATTCATTCTACTATCACAATGTCACATGAATTAACTTTGCCTTTCATTTAACCACAGTCAAACACATTCACAAGTAAGTGTCATCACAAGGACTTTTCTATGGCTTATAATGTGGCTGGGCTAACAAGAAAATTGGTTTTTCTAGATTACAAAATCCTTGAGTCAAGTGAATCATCTAAACAAAACCATTCTTCCTTCTTCCCAACTTTCTTTTGCATTGAGCCTTTCTCTTTTTCTTTCTTTTCTTCCTTTTTCTTTTGATTTTCACATGCTTAGCTCTTGGCGCAATGCTTGTTATTTTCCCTTTTTAGACTTCCCAACAACCCCAAACTTGAACATTTATCAATACCACAATACATCTTTAACTCAACTCAAGGTAAAGCTTTTTCAAAAAGGGTTTCACTAGTGCAAAAAAGACCTTTAACGTCACCCTTTAGACGTCTGACCCTCGAATATCTAACGTAAAAAATGACCGGTGACATTTTTCGTAAATAAAACAACTATTTAGACGTCAGTTATGGAAGGGCCCGACGTCTAAATACTCATATACGCCGGCTCCCCCGAATAGACGCCAAAACTAAAAGAAAAAGTTAAAAAATAATAATTTTGTATTCTATTTAGACGCCTGTTATGGAGGGAACAGACTTCATTTAGACGTCGGATCCCGCCACTCCGACTTCTGAAGCACTTTAGACGTCTGTTAATTGGGGGAACCGACGTCTAAACCCTAAACCTAGAAATTTAAAAAGTCACTTTTTGACTCCGTTTAGACGTCTGATCCCGCCACTCAGACTTCTGAAGCACTTTAGACGTCTGTTAATTGGGGGAACCAACGTCTAAACCGTAAACCCAGAAATTTAAAAAGTCACTTTTTGACTCCGTTTGGACGTCTGATCCCGTCACTCCGACTTCTGAAGCACTTTAGACGTCTGTTAATTGGGGGAACCGACGTCTAAACCCTAAACCCAGAAATTTAAAAAGTCACTTTTTGACTCCGTTTAGACGTCTGATCCCGCCACTCCGACTTCTGAAGCACTTTAAACGTCTGTTAATTGGGGGAACCGACGTCTAAACCCTAAATCAAGAAATTTAAAACGTCACTTTTTGACTCTATTTAAACGTCTGATCCCGCCACTCCGACTTCTAAAGCACTTTAGACGTCTGTTAATTGGGGGAACCGACGTCCAAATTTTGGCATTAAAACACCGTGAACCCGAGACAGCCGTTATGCGCACTCATTGTTCATCATCTTCATCGCGTTTTCTCTCTACGGGTTACGCTTTCAGGTTCGTTTTCTCACTTTTGCACCGTTTTAAATTAATTTTACTCTGATTACATCACTCTTTGATGCATTATCTTTCATTTGAACCGATTAAAATGTGTTTTCGTTGGGTTTTCGTGCAGTTATTCACGTGTCTTTAGGCGGCGTTCTATAGCGGAGATTTCTTGCGTTTTGTACTCCTACAATTCCCTCCACTACGTTACGTTTTTAAAACCATCCAATAAAAAAATGTACAATACATTCTCTTCAACTAAAATATAAAGTTGTAAACTCGAATCACCATGAGTCAGGAGCAACCTCAGAGACGTCTAACCTGTATGGATCAGACGTCTATATAGACGTCGGACCTATAAAGGGTCCGACGTCTCATTAACGTCAACCATATAGACGTTGGACAGAGATCAGACGTTGAAAGCCCAAAATAACAGACGTCTAAAGTCCTTTTTGCACTAGTGTTTTCAAATCATGTTCAAGGCTAAAGGTTCAAAGGATAGAACACATAGTGTTCTCTTTTAATGGGCTAGAATCATGCATTTTGGCTAAAAAGGGTTACCAACAAATGGCCTTGATCATATGACACATACAAGCAAGTGATTGAATCATAGAAAACCTGGGCAAAGTCATTCATGCTTTCAATGTAATAACATTCAATCAAAACTCTAGATCTCAAAACCTCACATATAGGCTCATTTAACCATTCCACATACACATCCTGCATAGCATCATAATCACAATCACAACATCATGCATTTGTTCACAAAGCTTGTGAACCACCTGTATCTCAGCATATAATGTGCACATTCTCAACATCAATCAAGATCAAAGCATCACCAAACATTACTTATCACACAAAAGTCACAAGCAAACCATCATAATAGACAAAGCTTCAAATTGAGTACATCAAACCATATTCTAAAAACCAAAGTAAATAAGTTCAATAGTACAAAACGAAAGATAGAAAAGATCCTGCTCTAGTGCTGATAGCATCAATCAGTAAATGCTATCTTAGCTCCTCATCAGCCTGTGTTGTCATCTGTATCTTCCTCCTCTTCATCATCCTCAGCATCTTCAAATGTGTCCTCCTCCTCCTCCTCATCATCATCTTCATCATCTTCATCATCATCCATAGCTGAAGCTTCAGCTGCTCTAGCTCTACAACCTTGGGCTTGCTCCTCTGGCCATGCCACCACGTTATGAAACTCATCCATGGTCCACCTGTGTGCTAGGGGTGTATCATACATCCCAATGATCATCTCAGTTGTGGCCACCTGCCCTCTGTGAATGGATTGCATCTGGGCATCTATAAGAGACATGTCCCTCATCTGAAATGGCTCTGCCTCATGAGTCTTTGCAGATGCCTGACTCTGTGTCGGGCCTCTCCCTCTTTGAGGACGGCATGGTGGAACTGGCTGAGCTGCCTCCTCACCTCCGCAGTACTGTCTGTAGTAGGCCTCATCAATAACTTTCCTCGGCCTCTCAAACGGTGGGGAAGAAGTATTTACCCCAGCTACCTCACACAAGTGCGTAATCAAGGAGGGATGTCCCAAAGGTGCCTTGCTGTTCATAGTGTTGGCACACACCTGTATCTCATTGGCTATCACCTGGCCAATGTTAATGCTCATATCTTTGAGCACACAGTATAAAAGAAGTGCCTTGCTGACAGTGATGTCTGAAACATGGGAGCATGGTTGAATGTTGGCATGAGACAATGTCATCAAATACTTTGCTAGAGGAGTTAAATCAGTCCTCCTAATGTTAACCATTGCACCATTTCTGTTCCTCTGAAAGTGTCCTCCAGGTACACATAGAACACTCTCCACATCATCAAAATCAGTTCCTTCCTCCATGTAGAGAACGAACTGACACTGCTCACCAATCCATTCAGTATCTAAAAATCTGTTAATAGAATCAGGATCATACCGAATGGCGTGGCCTCTAACATAGCTCAAATAATCCTCAGCAGGATGATTACCTAACATAGCTGGTGCAGGGTATGTGGCTAATCTCCTCCAATTCCTGTTCACCAATTGCTCTCCAAACTATGGAGAAAAATTAGGAATCAGTCCAGCTTTCCTTTCCATTAGGAGCCTCCTATCTTGGACAATCTTGAAGTACTTCTCGTGCTTGCGAGAAAGGAACTTACTAGAATGGGTGTGTTCTTGTTCCCTATCCTTCCTCTTGGAAGTAGTAGTCTTGAATCTCTTGCTTGAAGAGGAGGCCATCCCTACATCAAACACAATTCATAAAACCAAAAGACATCTTGTTAATCATTAGTAAACCACAACAAACACCCCAAAACCATGCCAAACCACCGCTGATGGCAAACAAAGCCCCTCAGCACAACCTGCACATCCAACCAGCAAGCAAAGGAAGCAAAAAAATAACTCTGTCAGAATCGCGCTCAGGGGAAATTTTCGCTGAGCGGCGATTCTGCAGATTTTTCAAAACCTCTTTTTGAAAGTCCTATTCTCCACCCACATGCAATCTTCTTAGTTCCAAACCCAAATCAAGCATTTTAATCGGTTCAAACAACAATTAATTCATCAAATCATGCATAAAAATCAAAATCCCTAAAGAATCATGCTTAAACTACTATATTCATATCAATTCATGCTTTCAAGAACCCTAGAATTAAAATTGCTTGAACTTACTTGGGTGGAGATGCTAGATGAATGAAAAATGCTTTATGAACTTAAAGAAAACAGCCCCCAATTGCAATGCTCTCACGAAACCCCAAACTTGGATGGAACCCTAGTAAGAAAGTGAGTGAAAGAGAGATTTTGTAAAGGGGAAAGAGGGAAAAGTGGAGAAAACTCTTAGAAAAATGCTTGAGAGTGTGTGTGAAGAGGTAGATATGAAAATAGAGGCAAAACTGCACCCTAGGATATAAAAATACCCTAATGGGCCCTACTCGCGTTGAGCCCAAATGGACCAAACAATTAAACCCCAAGTCTGCAGTATTATCACTCAGCGGAAATTACCGCTGAGTGGCATTTGCGTGACTTGCTCTCCTTCTTCCTAGCTTGCCCTAGGTGCCCTATACTCATGCCTCTTACTCACTCCAAGCATTTAAGTTCTCCTATCACTCAAACATTTAATCCCTATCATACAACTAAAGCAGAATCAAAATAAACAAACAAAATAAAGTAAATCAACTGGGTTGCCTCTCAGGTAGCGCTTGTTTAACGTCATGAGCCTGACCCAAAATCCACCAACACCCATCAGTAGGTGCAAACCTTTCTTACCAACACCCATCAATAGGTGTAACAAACCTAGTATCCTTCAGTACATACTTACACCTCCTAGCATCCATCAGTAGATGTATAACCAAAAGTCTCAAAAAATGTCCAAAGTTTATAAAATTACATTAACCAAAAATAAAAACTAAAGAAATCAATGTTTTTAAATCACTGCGATGCCTCCCAGCAAGCGCTCTTTTAACGTCACTAGCTTGACCCAGTAAAGTTCAAGTTCATCTTTTTGTCATCACACCAACTCATCAACTGCTTCCGGTCCACCTCTTTGACTCTTCTCGAATATGGAGATTCTATCTCTATCACTCCATTCTCTTTATAGCCTTTCACAACCCACAACTTCTTCTTGAATCTTACATGTTTACCAAGTTTGGGTTGTGCTTGCATCAAGTCATCATGAACCGTCCTTCCTTTGTCATCTTTTTCTTCTTCCCTAACCTGTGACAAGAAACAATTTTTACCTTTGAAGTCTGGCTTTGCATCTTTAGAGCTAGTCATGGGTACATCTTGACATGTAGCTTTATGACTAGCCTCTTCCTTTTGCACCTGTTGTTCCTCTTTGAAGACATCAATGACTACCCTTTCTTCTTGGTCTTGAAGCACTATCATTCCTTCATCTACATCAATGATGACCTTGGCCGTTTTCATAAACGGTCTTCCAAGAATCATAGGAACCCTTTCATCCTCCATCTCCATCACCACAAAGTCCACCAAGAATTGTAGTTTGCCTACACAAAACATAACATCTTCCACTACACCATAAGGCTTCTTTAAAGATCCATCTGCTATTAGCAAAGTCATCTCTATTGGCTTGACTTCAAGATCCCCAATTCGCTTAAGTATAGATAAAGGCATCAAATTGACACTTGACCCTAACTCAAGTAGGGCTTTCCTTATCTTTTCCTTCCCTATGACGCAAGGAATGGTAAAACTTCTTGGATCTTTTAATTTTGGAGGAAGTGATCTCTTCTTAACAGCTTTGCACTCATTAATCTCCTCATCTATATATCTTTTTCTTTTGGAGATTTGATTCATATGATTTACCTGAGCTGAAAATTGTTGCCATGCTTCATTCACAAGTATATCAACATCCATTTGATTGAAGATATCTTTACAATGCCCATATTGTCTCTCTTTCTCTATTCTCTCACAATCTTTTGGATAAGGAAGAATTTTTTCAATTTTTTTCTCTTCTCTCTTTTCTTCTTTCTCTTTTCTTTCATCCTGTCCTTTTCTCTCTAACTCAACTTTTTCAACATCCACACTTACTAAAACTTTACACTCTTCCTTAGGGTTAACCTCAATATTAGCCCCAAAATTCTTATCAGGCATATCTTCCAACTTCTTAGTTATTTGGCCTACTTGCATCTCTAAGTTTCTAATGGCCGCTTTAGTGTTCTTGTGGTTGGAAATAGTTACCTGCATAAATTGTTGAAGAGTTTCTTCCAACTTTGTTGATCTTTCATTGAGTGTAGACACTTGTTGCCATAATGATGGTTGCTGTTGTGGCCTGTTGAATTGCCCTGATTGTCCAGCTTGTCCAGTTTGTCCTTGACCTTGACCCATGCTTGGGTGAGGTTTCCACCCATGCTGTAATTACCTTGGCGATATGGAAATTGATTGGACATGAAATTTACATCTTCTAAGGCCTCCACTTGAAAAGCGCATTGACCATTGATATGATCACCACCACATAATTCACACATCTGTTGAACCTGTGCACTCCCTTTAACTCCTTTGGCAATTGTTCAAGTGTCTTTGTCAAATTCTCCAACTGTTGAGTTATGATTTTATTCTGAGCGAGCAAGGCATCACTGGATTGCAATTGTAGAACCCCTTTCTGTTGAATTGGAGTTCCTCTTTCACTATGCAACTCATTATCATTAGTAGCCATATTCTCTATTAACTCGGTTGCTTCCTCTAGAGTCTTCCATTTAATATTACCTCCAGCTGAGGCATCTAACATCAACTTGGTTTGTGAACCAAGAACTCCAAGGAAAAGTAGGACTACTGCTGCTTCATCAAAGCCATGCGTGGGAGTCTTTCTCAAAAAACTTTTATATTGATCCCATGCTTGACCTAATGTCTCCTCCATGCCTTGTCTGAAAGAAGATATCTCTTGCTTCCCTTTGTTGACTTTAGATTGTGGGAAGTACTTGTTTAAAAACTTTGCAACCACAACTTCCCACTCTGTAAAATTATCCTCTGGAAAAGAGTTCAACCATAGCTTAGCATTGCCTCCCAATGAGAAAGGAAACAAACTAAGCTTGATTGCTTCATCCGGTACCCCATTAATCTTCACGGTGTTGCAAATCTCATTAAAGGTGGTGATATGTTCATATGGACTTTCAAGTGATAACCCATTAAATTGGTTACTCTTAACCAACTGTATCAACCCTGGTTTCACCTCCATGTTTGCAGCATTGACCCTCGGCCTTGCTATACTGTTAAAATGTTGAGGGCCAACCACAATGGTGTAATCTGCAAGAGTGCGTCTACCATTATTCTCCTCTGTCATATTTTCAGTGCTTTGGTTAGACCTTTGTGGTGAAGGTTGTAAAAGTGTTTCTAGAGGAGGGAATAGTTCTCTAGATGTATGGATTCTTCTCCTCCTTCTGCTCTCGTCCAAGCCTTCAAGAAGAGGTTCTGAATTTTTCTTGCTTCTTGTCCGAATTGCTTCCTGCATACACAAGAAAACAAGTTCCTATAAACAATTCTTAGCACAAAAAGATAGAGAAGATATATAAAAAGATAGAAGATAGAAAGATAGAAAGATAAAACAAATAAGATCAAAAAGACAAAAAGATAAAAACAAAAAAAAAGAAGAAAAACTTAAAGATACAAAGATAAAGAAAAATAAAAAAATATAAAAATTACAAATCAAGTCAAAGTTAATCAATAATCACACAAATAGACTAGTTAAACCACGAGTCCCCAGCAACGGCGCCAAAAACTTGTTAACCTTCGACAAGTGTAACCGAATCGTATCAAGGATTAAAACTGGTAAGACCAAGTATCGTTCTCCCAAAGGACTCACGGCCTAGACAGTTATGTGATTTGTTGATTATCTAAGACTTGTAACCAAATTCTTGTAGGTTTAAATGCAAAATACTGAAAAGTAAATATGAATGCATGTATTGATCAATGGGCAAGAAGAAACAAAACACGTGGTTTGAAATATATGAATGAATATGTTGTTGGAGTTTATCAATTTCATCCTATCCACTCTCATGTATTCAAGAATTCATCTTTCTTCATTAATGTTAATGCCACTTTCTAAATTACCTTAAACCCGATGTCTCGGCAAAGAAAGCCTAATCATAATCACTAGTTTACAATGTCTTGTCTCCCTAGCAATTACTCATGCATTATAAAGCACAGAAGCTTAAAGGCAACAAACCATCGTACTCCTATGTCTAGGTTTATACTACTATTGGGAGAGATTCCCTAGATCTAGATTTCCCCGTATGTGTTCATATCGACAAAATCAATAATCATGACATCGAATGAATTAAACAATGCATGCTTAGAGCAAAGAGGAAAAACCCTAACAATTAATGAAAGAAAGCATATATCTTTAAAAGATCTTGAAGAACAAATTCAATACATGAGAGTTTCAAAGGATTACAATGATTCCCCAACAACAATAAAGGTTTAGTTCACCATAAAGGTGAAACTAGATGAAATATAATGAAAGAATGAAAGAATGAAAGATAAAACCCTAGAAAGGTGAGAAAGGAGCTGTAGCATCCAAAATCCTCCTCGAAGGGGTGAAAGAGTGTGTTTCTGCTTTGTTCCAGCCAAAGATCTCTGACCTAGGTCAACTAAAACTTTATATAGTATTCTAAAAATTACAGAAAAGTAAGCCCAAGCCCGTAAGAATGCCGCTCAGCGGTAAGTGCGTGACTTCTATTCTGCCCCTCAACGGTGACTGCGGGTCTTCAAAGTGCCGCTCAGCGGTGAATGGCGCTGAGCGGTACTTGTGGCTTCTTCCTTATATGCACTTTTTCTTCCTTTTCTGAATCCAGCGCCTAGCTCCTTCACTTCTTTCACTCAATTCATCTAAAAAACCTGCAAAAACAAGGAAATCAAGCATAAAACCTGTCCAACTCTCTTATTTCTAAAACTTCAATAAAAACATGATTCCAAACTAGTTTCTAAGTCATAAAGGTTGTCTTTAAGGTCAAATTTAAGTATAAAAATAACAGTTTTTCAACTGTTATCAAAGAGCATCTCAACGACTACAACTAATACATTCAGATATATGTGGGCCTATCCAACAAGTTTCACACAATAATAAAAGGTACTTTCTAACAGTCATTAATGATTTCACTAGGAAGACTTGGGTATATTTTTTGCATGAAAAATCAGAAGCATTAGCAAAGTTCAAGGTGTTCAAGGCACAAGTTGAGAAGGAAGTAGGAGTTCCTTCACTATGCTTACATATAGATCGAGGTGGAGAGTTTCTCTCTAATGAGTTTGAAGAATTTTGTCACACAGAAGGTATTAGAAGACAATTAACAACCCCTTACACTCCTCAGCAAAATGGTGTAATCGAACGAAAGAATAGAACGATTATGAATGCAGTTCGTTCTATGTTAAATGAGAAGCATGTTCCCAAGGTGCTTTGGCCTGAAGCTGTCAAATGATATGTGCATATTCAGAATAGATGCCCAACAACTGCTATAGAGGATGTTACTCCAAAAGAAGCCTGGAGTGGTAGGAAACCAGTGGTGAAACATTTCAGAATTTTTGGGTGTGTGGCCCATGCACATATCCCAGACCAGAAAAGAGTGAAGCTGGATGACAAAAGCAAAAAATGTATTTTTCTGGGCATTAGTGGTGAGTCTAAAGCTTGGAGATTATATGATCCAGTCACAAAAATTGTGATCATTAGCAAAGATGTAATTTTTGAAGAAAAAGAAAGTTGGGACTAGAGCAGTTTGAAGACAGAAACTCAGCAAGAAGAGATAATTTATGAAGCAGAAAATGATAGTGCAGCAGAAAATGACAGTGCAGCAGAAAAAACAGTAGAAAAAATAACATTTGATGTTGATATCAATGAAAACAGTGAAGAAGGTAGCAATATAAATCTGGACAGCACCCCAACAGGTTCATCTCATGGAAGGAGTGCACGAGTAAGAAGAGCACCTAGGTGGTTAGTAGATTATGATACAAGTGCAAGTATGCCAGAAGAAGAAAATTTGGCAGCCATGTTGGTGACTGAAATTGACCCAACATCATATGAAGAAGTAGTTAAGAGTACATAATGTCTGTCATTGTCTCCAACACATAATGTGGTTCAGTGCCACTTGCAATGATAGGGAATCGTTTTTTCAACACACCAAAAGTTCTTTCAATAACATTTCTCAACGATGAATGTCGATGATTAAACAACTCGTGTGGATTATGTGGTCCTCTGCGTGTATATTCTTTCAGGTGATATCTGACGCCACTATATGGAGTCAAAACTGTGCTTTTCAACATAAATCCAACATCACCAAGATAGTATTTTCCTACAATGTTGTACACATACAGGTATTTAGTCACTAATAAATAAAATCTTCAAGATCACAATACAAACACTGACCTTGCGGGATAACCAACGGATCATCTCGATCAAGAACTTTTTGTAAAATTCTTGAATCAGATGCAGTGCCTTCCCACCTAGCTAGAATGTATGTGAATTTCATATCAAAATCACACGCCGCAAACACATTTTGAGTTGGTCAATCTTTTCTTCCTCGAAATCTCGGAGCATCCAATCTAGGCACCTTTACACGAACATGAATACTGTCTATGAACCCTAAACAATCCTAAACACACAATTAACAAGTCATCATAAAACATAAAATTTTGTGAGATCCTTCGATAAAATAACATCTTCAAATATGTTCAAATGAGTACCTTAAAGTACGGGTAAAATCAATTGTTGTTCAAGACATATGGATGAATCTCATTCCCTGAGGGTTGAATTAAAAATTCAGATTCCAAACTTAAAATAGCATCCAACACATTGTGAAAATGTTTGTTAACTGTCGCCCCAGATCGATGGAAGAAAAATGCGACACTTCGACTCTTAACATTATGGCCAATTATATGAAGAAATTGAGCAACTTGTTCCTCCACTATTAACCGAATGACGTCCTTAACTAACCCAGTTGTTCTTAGTCTCTCACAAAGATTAATAAATGCTCTGAACTCATCCTAATAATGTCGCGACTGATAACAGTTGAAAAACTGTTATTTTCATGCTTAAAATTGATACTAAAAGCAACCTTTAACACTTAGAAACTAGCTTGAAATCATGCTTTTGGTCATATTTTTAGAAATAAGAGAGCTGGACAGGTTTATGCTTGATTTCAGTGTTTTATGCAGGTTTTAAGGTGAATTTGGTGAAAGAAGTGAAGAAGGATAGAGATGGAATCAGAAAAGACATCAAAAAGTGCAAAAGGAGAAGTCGCAACTACCGCTCAGCGACAATTTATCGTTGAGCGGCACTCAGGAACTCACGTTGGATCCGCTGAGGTGTGAAAATTCCGCTGAGGGGAAGAATCAACTCACGCACTTACCGCTGAGCGGTAGTTTACCGCTGAGCGGCACTATTTTGGGCTTGGGCCTAATTTTCTGTATTATTACGAACAGTATATAAGCTTTAGGTCTTCCTAGGGTTTGGATTTTTTTTGGCTGAGACGAAGCAAACACTCACTTTTCCACCCCTTGAAGGAAGATCTTGGATGCTCAGGCTACCTCCTCATCTTTCTAGGGTTCTATCTTCCCTTATTTCATTATTGTTCATCTACTTTCACCATGAATATGGTGAACTAAACCTTGTATTGTTGTTGGGGAATCAATGTAGTCTTGTGAAACTCTCATATATGGAATTTGTGTTAACATCTTACTTTAAGATACATGCTTTCTTTTATCATTAGTTAGGGTTTTTCCTCTTTGCTTAAAACTTGCGTTGTTTAACTCATTCAATGCCATGATTATTGATTTTTTCGATATGGGAACGTACGGGGAAATCTAGATCCGGGGAATTTCTCCCAATAGCATATTGGTTGCCGTTAAGCTTCTGCACTTCAGAATTAATTATTAGGGATGCTAGGAATTGTATGAACTCGTAATTAAGGATAGGCCTTCTTGCAAGGTGATTTAGAGAGTGGCATTAGCAATTGATGAAAAGAATGATGAATTCCTAAAAGTATGAGAGTGGATAAGATGAATTTGATAACCCCAACAACATACTCATCCATCTAATTCATTAAAGTGTTTGTATTCCTCTTTTCCATTGATCAAATTAATGCATACATGTTTAATTACTGTCTTTTGCATTTAAAACCTAAAATCAATTGTTTACAAGTCTTAAATAATCAACAAATCATATAGCTAACTAAGTCGTGAGTCCTTTGGGAAAACGATACTTGGTCTTACCTAGTTTTATTACTTGATACGATTCGGTCACACTTGCCGATTGTTAAACAAGTTTTTGGCGCCGTTTTTCGGTATTCATAAATTTGTCATCAAGTTTTTGGCGCCGTTGCCGGGGACTCGTGGTTTAACTAGTTCATTTGTGTGATTATTGATTATCTTTGACTTGAATTTTGATTTTGAAATTTGAATTTATGTTTTTATTTATTCTGTTTTTATTTTTATTTTTATTTTATTTTATTTTATTTTATTTTATTTTATTTTCTGTTTTTATTTTTATTTTATTTTATTTTATTTTTTCTGTTTTTATTTTTTCTGTTTTCTGTTTTTATTTTCTGTTTTTATTTTTTCTGTTTTTATCTTCTTATCTCTGAATCTTATATCTTCTTTTATATCTTTTTGTGTTAACCAATTCTTCTAGGGATTTGTTTGCTTGTGTATGCAGGAAGCAATCCGAACTAGGAGCAAGAAAACTGTAGAACCTCTTCTTGAAGGTTTAGACGAGAGTAGACGGAGGAGAAGAATCCGTACATCTAGAGAACTTTTTCCTTCTCCGGAAACTCTGTTACAACCATCACCACAAGGTTCTGACCATAGCACTGAGGAGATGGAGAATAATAATCCCAGAAGAACTCTTGCAGATTACACTAATATAGCTGGACCTCAGCATTTTAATAGCATAGCAAGACCAAGAGTCAATGCAGCTAATATGGAGGTGAAACCGGCATTAATCCAACTGGTGAAGAGTAATCAATTTAATGGGTTGTCTCACGAAAGCCCATATGAGCACCTCACAACTTTTAATGAGATCTACAACACGGTGAAAATAAATGGGGTGCCGGACGAAGCAATCAAACTTAGCTTGTTTCCATTCTCATTAAGAGGCAACGCTAAGCTTTGGTTGAATTCTTTTGCAGAAGGAAGCTTTACAGAGTGGGAAGAAGTGGTGACAAAGTTCCTAAACAAATACTTTCCACAATCAAAGGTAAATAAAGGAAAGCAAGAGATTTCATCATTCAGGCAAGGCATAGAGGAATCACTAGGTCATGCATGGGACAGATATAAAAGCCTATTAAGAAAGACTCCCACGCATGGATTTGACGAAGTGGAAGTAGTCCTAATCTTCCTTGGAGGTCTTGGTTCACAAACCAAGATGATGCTTGACGCCTCAGCTGGGGGAAATATCAAATGGAAAACTCCAGAGGAAGCTACAGAAATCATTGACAATATGGCTACTAGTGATAATGAGCTGAACAGTGAAAGAGGATATCCTAGTCAGAAGGAGTTGCTACAATCAAATGATGCCCTGCTTATTCAAAATAAAATTATTTCTCAACAGTTGGAAGAAGTAATTACGAAACTTTCTCAATTACCACAAGAAATACAAAAGGTTTCAATGGTTCAATGGCAACAGCAAAAATGGCAAATGAAATTTACTCCATCTGAGAAGACAACAAAACTTGACGAGACTTTCCAAAAATTCTTGAAGACGAATGTATCTTATTGTAAGAATGTGGAAGTTGCATTTGAAAATATGAAGATCCATATTGAGCGAATAGTTGACAAGATGAAAAATGGTAATATCAGAAAGGAGTGTAAAACTATTGTGACCAGAAGTGGTAAGGTGTTAGAGGAGAGAAAAAAAGAAAGAGAGGAGAAAGAAAATGAGAGTGAAAAAGAAACATATGAGTGGAAAGAAAGAGTTGAGAAAGAAAAAAAGAAAGAAGAAGAAGATGAGAAGAAAGAAAAAAAAGAAAGAGAAGAGAGAGATGAGAGACAAAAAGAAAGAGAGTTTGAAAAACCACTTCCTTATCCAAAGAACTATTCAAGGAAGGAGAAAGAAAAACAGTTCGAAAGATTCATGGAGTTGTTTAAGAAGCTGGAAATTACTATACCATTCTCTGAAGCATTGCAACAGATGTCATCATATGCAAAATTTTTGAAGGAACTTCTTACAAAGAAAAACAAATACATTGAGAAGGAAACTATCAAGGTACAGGGTAACTGCAGTGCAATTATACAGAAATTACCACCTAAGTTCAAAGATCCAGGAAGCTTCACTATTCCATGCACCATAGGAGACTTGGAAGTTGGAAGAGCATTGATTGATTTGGGAGCTAGCATTAATTTAATGTCGCTATCCATGTGGAAAACGATTGAGGGTTTGGAAATTAAACCTACCAGAATGGCTCTTCAACTGGCAGATAGGTCTCTTAAACATCCATGTGGAGTGGTGGAAGATGTTTTAGTGAAGGTTGACAAGTTTGTATTCCCAGTAGATTTTATTGTAATGGAGATGGAAGGAAACAGTGATGTACCTCTCATTCTTGGGAGACCTTTTATGAAGACTGCTAGAGTTTTAATTGATGTGAAGAATGGCAAGCTCAAATTGAGAGTTCATGATGAAGAAATCACCTTTGATGTATTTAAAGCCATGACATATCCAAACGATGATAAAGCATGTTTTCAATTTGACGAACTTGATGAAGTCTGTATGATGCAAGAAAGGATGGTGCGGTATGTTTCTCCATTAGAGAAAACTCTTATTGATTCTCGTGAAGATTTAGATGAAGGAGAAGAGAAGTTAATTACAGAATGTCTGATGGAATTGGAAACATTAAAAAAAATTCCAGTGGAGGATGCAAAGTTTGAAATAATTGATAAGGAAGAAGAAGTCAAAGCAAAGAAACTAGAATTAAAAAGACTCCCGGCACATCTAAAGTATGTTTTTCTAGAAGAAGATGAAAAAAAGCCAGTTATCATCAGTAATTCTTTGTCTGTACAAGAAGAAGAACAGTTGGTAGAAATTCTGAAAGCTAATAAAGAAGCAATAGGATGGTCAATATCAGATCATAAAGGTATTAGCCCAACTTATTGTATGCATAAGATCTTTATGGAAGAGGATTATAGACCGAGTGCTCAACCACAGAGAAGGTTAAACCCTGTAATGAAGGAGGTGGTCAGAAAAGAAGTATTGAAACTTTTAGAAGCTGGAATCATTTATCCAATCTCTGACAGTGAATGGGTAAGTCCAGTTCAGGTGGTTCCAAAGAAAGGCGGAATGACAGTAATTCACAATGATAAGAATGAACTTATTCCCACTCGGACAGTTACTGGATGGCGAATGTGCATTGATTACAGGAAGCTAAATAAAGCCACTAGGAAGGATCATTTTCCTCTTCCTTTCATGGACCAGATGTTAGAAAGATTAGC
Organism: Vigna hirtella; assembly: GCA_027742795.1. Taxonomy (NCBI): domain Eukaryota; kingdom Viridiplantae; phylum Streptophyta; class Magnoliopsida; order Fabales; family Fabaceae; genus Vigna; species Vigna hirtella. Next base: position 318,096 of record JAHCHA010013367.1, on the reverse strand, counting down.
AGGTCAAGCTTTCTATTGCTTCCTAGATGGATATTCTGGATACAATCAAATTGTGGTAGATCCAAAAGACCAAGAGAAGACAACCTTTACTTGTCCTTTTGGTATCTTTGCCTATAGAAAGATGCCATTTGGATTGTGTAATGCTCCAGCTACATTTCAAAGGTGTATGCAGGCGATTTTTACAGATCTCTTAGAAAAGTGTATTGAAGTCTTCATGGATGATTTTTCAGTATTTGGAAATTCTTTCCAAAGGTGTTTGGCGAATTTGGATATTGTTCTTAAAAGATGTGTTCAGACAAATCTTGTTCTTAATTGGGAGAAATGTCATTTTATGGTAAAGGAAGGAATTGTGCTGGGACATAAAATTTCTGCTAAAGGGATTGAGGTAGATAAAGCTAAAGTAGAAATCATTGAGAAACTGCCTCCACCAACAAATGTGAAGGGGATCAGGAGTTTTCTAGGTCGTGCTGGATTTTATAGAAGATTCATTAAAGATTTCTCAAAAATTGCTAAACCATTGAGTAATCTTCTGATGAAGGACGCTCCTTTTGTGATGAATGAAGAATGTTTGAAAGCTTTTGACATATTGAGGAGCAAATTAGTGTTAGCTCCAGTAATTGTAGCTCCAGATTGGAATAAAAATTTTGAACTAATGTGTGATGCAAGTGATTATGCAATAGGAGTTGTTCTTGGCCAGTGGAAAGAACGGATTTTTCATCCAATTTATTATGCCAGCAAAGTTCTGAATGATGCTCAGTTGAATTATGCTACTACAGAGAAAGAATTTCTAGCTATAGTGTATGCTCTAGAGAAATTTAGACCTTATCTTATTGGGTCTAAGGTGATTATTTATACAGATCATGCAGATATCAAATACTTGTTGACGAAGCCAGATTCTAAGCCGCGTCTGATTAGATGGGTACTACTCTTGCAAGAATTTAATATAGAGATCCGAGATAAGAAAGGGAGTGAGAACTTGATTGCTGATCATTTGTCACGGTTAGTCAACAAGGAGGTCACTAGCAAGGAATCAGAAATCTGGGAATCTTTTTCAGATGAAGCACTCATGTATATTCAGCAGAGGCCATGGTTTGCTGATATGGCTAATTTCAAAGCTGCAAGGGTCATGCCAGAAGATTTAACTTGGCAACAAAGAAAGAAATTTTTGCATGATGCCAAGCAGTTTGTCTGGGACGATCCTTATTTGTTCAAGATTGGAGCAGATAATCTTCTAAGGAGATGTGTGACAAATGAAGAAGCAGAAGGAATTCTCTGGCATTGTCATGATTCACCTTTTGGGGGGCATTTTAATGGAGAAAGAACAGCAGCAAAAGTTCTTCAATCAGGGTTTTATTGGCCAACTTTATTTAAAGATGGTCATAATCATGCTAGAAATTGTGATAAGTGTCAAAGAGCAAGGACGATCACTAAACGTCATGAGATGCCCTTACAAGGCATTTTAGAGGTTGAGGTTTTTGATTGTTGGGGTATTGACTTTATGGGACCCTTTCCTCCATCTTTCAACAATGAATATATTCTGGTAGCAGTGGATTATGTGAGTAAATGGGTGGAAGCGTTAGCTTGTCCTAAAAATGATGCTAGCACGGTAATTAAATTTTTGAAGAAGCAGATATTTTCACGTTTTGGAACTCCAAGAGTGTTAATTAGTGGTGGGGGATCTCATTTTTGCAATTATCAGCTAGAAAAAGTACTCAAACATTATGGAGTGAAACATAAGGTAGCTGCACCTTATCATCCACAAACCAATGGACAAGCTGAGGTATCTAACAGAGAGATAAAAAGGATCTTGGAAAAAACAGTGACTTCATCAAGAAAGGATTGGTCACTAAAGCTGGATGATGCTCTTTGGGCTTATAGGACGGCAATGAAGGGGTTCATGGGATTATCACCGTTTCAATTAGTCTATGGGAAAGCATGTCATTTGCCAGTAGAGTTGGAGCATAAAGCGTTGTGGGCTTTGAAATTCTTGAATTTTGATCCGTATGAAACTCAGGGCACACGCAGAAGGCAAATTTTGGAGCTTGAAGAAATGTGATTACATGCATATGATTCATCCAAGGCATACAAAGATAAGATTAAATTCTATCATGACAGGAAGTTGGTAAATAAAGTCTTTAATCCAGGACAACAGGTACTACTATTCAGTTCAAGATTGAAGATATTCCTTGGGAAGTTGAAGACAAAATGGTCAGGACCATTTGTGGTAAAAGGAGTGCATCCACATGGAGCAATTGAAATATTTAATCCAGATGATGATGATCCACAGAAAAGCTGGGTGGTGAATGGCCAGCGTCTCAAGCCTTATTTAGGGGGAGAAGTGCAACACTTGTCCACAATGATGCAGTTGGTTGATCCTTGAAATTTTGGGTCAGGCTCGTGACGTTAAACAAGCGCTTACTGGGAGGCAACCTAGTGTTCTGAATTTTTTTTTTAATTTTTGTTTTGTTAGAATAGGGTTTGATGTACTCAATTGGAAGCTTTTGTCTGTTATGATGGTTTGCTTATGATTGTGATTGTTTGATAAGTAATGCTTGATGATACTTTGATATGGATTGATGTTGAGATGTGCACATTACATGCTTATACAGGTGGTTCACAAGCTTTGTGAACAAATGTATGATGTTGTGATTGTGATTGTGATATTAAGCAGGATGTGTATGTCAAATGTGAATGAGCTTTTATGTGAGGTTTTGAGCTCCAGAGTTTTTGTGATTGAATGCTATTACTTTGAAAGCATGAATGATTTTGCCCAGGTTTTCTATGATTGAATCAATTGCTTGTTTTGCATCATATGATCAAGGCCATTTGTTGGTAACCTTTTTATTAGCCAAATTCATAAAGTTAGCCCACTAAAAGAGAGCACTTTGTGTTCTATCCTTTGAACCCCTAGCCTTGAACATGATTTGAAAACCCTTGTTGAAAGGCTTTACCTTGAGTTAAGTAGAAAATAGTTTGTGGTATTGACAAATGTTCAAGTTTGGGGTTGTTGGAAAATAGAAAGGGAAATTGAAAGCATTGAGCTAAGAGCTAAGAATTAAGTATGTGAAAAGAGAAAGAAAAAAAGAAAGAAAAGAAAAGAAAAAGCAAAGCTCAATGCAAAGGAAAGTTGGGAATAAATAAGAATGATTGTGTTTATATGTTTCTCTTAACTCAAGGGTTTTGTGATCTAGAAAAACCAATTTTCTTGTTAGCCCAGCCACACTATAAGCCATTGAAAAGTCCTTGTGATGATGCATGCTTGTGACTGTATTTGATTATGGTTAAATGAAAGGCAAAATCAATTCATGTGACATTGTGATAGTAGAGTGAATGAGTGATTACCTCTTAATACACTTGTGTTTGAGTGAAACACTTTACTTAGTGAGGAAATATTCCATAAGCACATGAACATCCATGCTTAGTTGATTGATCATTCATGAAAAATAGCATTTGTTGGATATTAAGTGACTTTGTGAACACTAAAGCATGTGTATGTCTTGATTGAAGTTTTGTCATGAGCTTAATTGAGTACTTACTTATCTTGAAAAGAGATTTTTGAATGGAGTGAACCATTGCATTGATTGGTAGAAGATTGAGTTACATCTTGTTTGCTTGAGGACAAGCAAAGTTCTAAGTTTGGGGTTGTGATAACAGTTGAAAAACTGTTATTTTCATGCTTAAAATTGATACTAAAAGCAACCTTTAACACTTAGAAACTAGCTTGAAATCATGCTTTTGGTCATATTTTTAGAAATAAGAGAGCTGGACAGGTTTATGCTTGATTTTAGTGTTTTATGCAGGTTTTAAGGTGAATTTGGTGAAAGAAGTGAAGAAGGATAGAGATGGAATCAGAAAAGACATCAAAAAGTGCAAAAGGAGAAGTCGTAACTACCACTCAACGGCAGTTTACCGCTGAGCAGCACTTAGGAACTCACGTTGGATCCGCTGAGGGGTGAAAATGCCGCTGAGGGGAAGAATCAACTCACGCACTTACCGCTGAGCGGTAGTTTACCGCTGAGCGGCACTATTTTGGGCTTGGGCCTAATTTTCTGTATTATTACGAACAGTATATAAGCTTTAGGTCTTCCTAGGGTTTGGATTTTTTTTGGCTGAGACGAATCAAACACTCACTTTTCCACCCCTTGAAGGAAGATCTTGGATGCTCAGGCTACCTCCTCATCTTTCTAGGGTTCTATCTTTCCTTATTTCATTATTGTTCATCTAGTTTCACCATGAATATGGTGAACTAAACCTTGTATTGTTGTTGGGGAATCGATGTAGTCTTGTGAAACTCTCATATATGGAATTTGTGTTAACATCTTACTTTAAGATACATGCTTTCTTTTATCATTAGTTAGGGTTTTTCCTCTTTGCTTAAAGCTTGCGTTGTTTAACTCATTCAATGCCATGATTATTGATTTTGTCGATATGGGAACGTACGGGGAAATCTAGATCCGGGGAATTTCTCCCAATAGCATATTGGTTGTCGTTAAGCTTCTGCACTTCAGAATTAATTATTAGGGATGCTAGGAATTGTATGAACTCGTAATTAAGGATAGACCTTCTTGCAAGGTGATTTAGAGAGTGGCATTAGCAATTGATGAAAAGAATGATGAATTCCTAAAAGTATATGAGAGTGGATAAGATGAAATTGATAACCCCAACAACATACTCATCCATCTAATTCATTAAAGTGTTTGTATTCCTCTTTTCTGTTGATCAAATTCATGCATACATGTTTTTTTACTGTCTTTTGCATTTAAAACCTAAAATCAATTGTTTACAGGTCTTAAATAATCAACAAATCATATAGCTAACTAGGCCGTGAGTCCTTTGGGAAAATGATACTTGGTCTTACCTAGTTTTATTACTTGATACGATTCGGTCACACTTGCCGATTGTTAAACAAGTTTTTGGCGCCGTTTTTCGGTGTTCATAAATTTGTCATCAGCGACACCGATTAGTATGCACAAGATATGACATTAATTGCTCCCTACGATGATCTCTGTCTGGTAGGAAATTACTTACACTACTCGAATTACTCGAGTACATATTCAAGATACTCAACACATGTCCAATAATGCATAACATTGTTAGTGTAGCCAGTGAAGTGGTTATTTGTAATTATTGACATAACGTTTCGACTATATTGAAGTCTACACCAACCACATCATCATCTATATCTTCACGGTCCAAATATGATAAATCTAGTTCTTCTTCCATCTATATTTACTTAAAGAAATATATACATTTTAACAACTTTATACATACAACTAAAATCAACAATATCATTAAATTCATATAATCATACCCTATAAAAAAAAGTCCATGCATTCATATAATAATTAAACAAAGTACATTCATATACTCATATATATATATATATATATATATATATAGTAAATAAACCACATTTATCATATTTGTTAAATACAATAATATAAAACATAGCTATTGAAGAGACTAATGAAGATTTGAAGCAAGATTGAACCAATGCGATACGCACTCACAGTAAGATCCCAATAAGATGGTAATTTCAACTGTCAATATTGAAATAAAAGAGTGACAATTCCAAACGAAACCTGTTAAGAAAGGACATCAATATCTTATATCATATAATGGTTAAAAAAATAAAACTTTGTTAAAGATGTACCTTCAATTCACTCTACACCATGCGTCTTCATATACTCCACATAATGCCTCAACACACCAAGTTAGGAAGCTCAACCAGGTAATACATGAAAATTTTTAACATACAACCACTAAGCCTTTTCAATCTCAAAGATGCTCTAATGATAGTATAAGAGCAAGTTCAGTAAGCTTTTTCAGTGAACTTCAGTAAGCTACACATCTAATTGGAAGAACAAGGTTGTCTTTAACAATACAAATAAAAACAAAATGGATAGAAGATATATCCCTAACCTGGACAGGGTACTTATCCCTCACATCACTGTTAACCCTCGACAAGTGTAACAGAATCGTATCAAGTAATAAAAAATTGTAAGACCAAGTATCGTTTCCCAAAGGACTCATGGCCTAAACAATTATGTGATTTGTTAATTATCTAAGACTTGCAAAACCAATTCTTTGAGATTTTAAATGCAAATTGCTGAAAAGTAAATATGAATGCATGTATTGATCAATGGAAAAGAAGAAGCAAAACATGTGATTTGAAATATATGAATGATTATGTTGTTGGGGTTTATCAATTTCATCCTATCCACTCTCATGTATTCAAGAATTCATCTTTCTTCATTAATGTTAATGTCACTTTCTAATTTACCTTAAACCCGATGTCTCGGCGAAGAAAGCCTAATCCTAATCACTAGTTTACAATGTCTTGTCTCCCTAGCAATTATTCATGCATTACAAAGCACAGAAGCTTAAAGGCAACCAACCATCATATTCCTATGTCTAGGTTTATACTACTATTGTGAGAGATTCTCCAGATCTAGATTTCCCCGTATGTGTCCATATCGACAAAATCAATAATCATGTTAGAATGAGTTAAACAAAGCATGCATTGAGAAAAGTAGGGCTGGGCATAGTTCAATGAACTGTACTGTAACTACAGTTAACCATACTATAATGTACTTAAAAACACTAAATTTGTTTTAACTAAAAACTAAATAAACTATTCTATAGTACAGTTAAAAGAAACTGAACTTTACAGAGTTTGAATACAGTTAACTGAAACCACAAATTTTTCTTTTAATAAAAAGTTTTACCCCAAATTGAAAACCTTCGAAGCTAGCCATGGTAAGATGCATTCAGGGTGATATATATGCTTACACAGCATTTCCCTCACCGCGGTACCTAATTCAAAAGCTTCTTTGCACACCGCACAGTGTGATTCCATGGCTAAGTGAGTGTTATCAATTTCGATGGTTGGTAAGGAATCTATGGCTGCTTTTGACGCAGGAGGGTACTCATACCTTCCAATACCGTTGATCTCAATCTGAGACAGTTGCTCCAAAAGCCTATCGAATCCAAATCTGAGTAGAAACTCTGACATGCTCGGAGGCAAGGGTCTCAGGCCAGAACCGGCACCATCGTCGTAGAAGAGCTCAAAGCCTCGACTTTCCTCCTTGCTGGTAGCGGAGGTGGCAGTTGCGCTGCCGCGGAGGACGATAACGGGGTTGAAGGGGGAGCGGTCACCACCGTTGTGGCGGGTACGGCGCAGGAAGGGACGGACAGCGTTGTCGGAGGCAGGGCGCTGGCCGATCATGTACATGGCGGCAGCAGGGAAGCGACGACGGCGAGGGTCGAGGTGGACTGAGCGCGGCGGGTGTTTGATTTCTTCGATGAATCCGCAGTCGCAGTCGGGACAGACCACAGATGTTAGGATTCAAGTTTAATTTCTTAGTTGCTACCAGGGTAGTATTATTGTTGATGTTTTCTGTACCAGTTTACTGAATTGTACTAGTATATCTGAACTAAAAACTAGTTCAGTTCAATTTCTTTGAACTATTATTTAGTTCAGTTCAGTTCACTTGAACTATTTTATAGTTAACTACAATTATTTATAGTACAGTGCACTGAATTGCATTTTGCCCACCCCTAGAGAAAAGAGGAAAAACTCTAATAATTAATGAAAGAAAGCATATATTATAAAGAACAAATTCAATACATGAGAGTTTCAAAGGATTACATTGATTCCCCAACAACAATAAAGGTTTAGTTCACCATATTCATGGTGAAACTAGATGAAAAACAATGAAAGAATGAAAGATAGAACCCTAGAATTTAAAGAGTGGAGCTTGAGCATCCAAAATCCTCCTCCAAAGGGTGAAAAAGTGAGTTTCTGCTTCGTTCCAGCCAAAGATGATTGACCTAGGTCTACTAAAACCTTATATATTATTCTAAAATTACAGAAAAGTAAGCCCAAGCCCATAAAAATGGCGCTCAATGGTAAGCACGACACTTCAGATTGACGCTCAGCTGCGTTTGCCCCTCAGCGGTGACTACGAGATCAAGAACACCGCTCAGCGGTAATTTCCGCTGAGCGGTACTCGCGTCTTCTCTTTTTGTGAACTTTTCACTTCCTTTTCTGATTCCAACTTCTTCCTACTTCACTTCTTTCATCCAATTCATCTTAAAACCTGCAAAAACAAGGAAACCAAGCATAAAACCCATCCAACTCTCTTATTTCAAAAACATAAACAAAAGCATGATTCCAAGATAGTTTCTAAGTCATAAAGGTTGTCTTTAAGGTCAATTTTAAGTAGAAAAATAACAGTTTTTCAACTGTTATCAATCACCTCCTTAGCTTACCAAATGCACCTTCTCGTTCCAAAAACCTGCAACACATACAAAGGGTTAGCCTGCTGCCATTAAAAATGAAATCCTTAAACTCCCTCTGTTACTCTGTGGCTGCTGCTACATGTACACGTTGATGGAACCCATTTGCGGCCAAGCCTACAATGCAAAATAATGGAAAACGTTGGCCTTCACCCTCCATAGAACCGTCCTCCTCCTCCTCTCCACCTCCATCCCCATCAACCTCTCCTTACTATTGCTTCGTCCATATTCTTATGTTGCGGCCAGGACCACCAGATATCCTCCACCGCACAAACCTTCATCCTCTTCTCCATCACAAACATCTCCCTCATCCCTTTCTCCACCTGTGTCTCTGTCTGCCTCGAATGGTAGTGGTACGAACACACCTCCATCCTCTGCGGCCTTCTCCTTAACCCTAAACCAACCATTTCTTCCATGGGATGTACACGTTTGACAGCGACACCAAGAAGATGATAATCGCATCAACCCATGCACGAAGGTTAACACGCTTCTGCTAACGAATGAATGCGACGAAGGAAGGAATGCAGCTATGGGGAACCAAATAACGCACCCACAAAGCTTTACACGCTCTCAAAGAGTGACTGCAACCGGATACAACACAGACTACAACCGCAAAATCGGATACGACGCTTGTAGAATCGAATAAACAAGCGTAGAATCGAATACAACGTTGCTTAGAACTGGATACGCCAACTCTGTAACCGAATACGCGTGCTTTGCAACTTCTTCGAATAGCTAGAACCGGATAGGCTCTTCTGTGGAACCAAATACACGACCATGAACATCTCTTCTTCAACTGGTGCTTCAAGCTTTCGTCATCTTCATCTAGGTGCCTCCTCATCATCAAGCGCGTTCTTCCTCATCCATTAACCCCTCTCTTCGTCTTCAACTTAATCACACTGCTTCAACCTGCAACAACCACATCAAAATTGAAAGAAAGATTACCTCAACTCCACAACTGCTCACTCTCAACACAATACTTCAGCATACAGACACAACTCTCACTCGCGCAAAGCTGCTCAAAGTAAACACATTACTACTCAATCTTCGTTGTCTCTATGTAAACACACATGCATCAGTTAATACACATACCAAACTTATCTACCAACCAGCGTCTTATTAATGGTTGTCATTTGTTTTCAAATTCAAACCTCTTTTGCCAGGAATCTCTCCTTTCCAGTGAATGGTTGTGTCACGCAGACAATCTCGCCAGCTACAGCCAGTGCAATGGGCTGCAAAAGCCAGAAATGCATGGCCAGGACAGTGCAAACTTACTCCTCACATGGGCAGCGACAGTAATATTTACTCGTGACAGCACAATGCATGGCTTTTTTATATTATGCTTCGTTCAGTTGCTTGGAATCGATTATTAAAGTTAAGAATCGAATAACGTTTCAAACTTTAATATTCTCGTTTATTTATATTATGCATGGCTTAATGAGGTCGTGGAATTTTACTAATAGTAGAGGGGCATATAAGTATTTTACGTTTAAATCAGCGCAAATCCTACCAACATAGCGAGATGCTTAAAACAGTGAAATCTCGCAAATTGTTGCTTTTCTGTCTTCGCAAATCAGTGGAAGCGAACGCCAAAACTCTCACAAATCCATCCTTGCTATTTCTTGTAAATAGGAAATCACCTTGAAGTGAACACACGCTAAAGGATTGTGTTGCCTTTCACTATAATTCAGCTCTTAAGATTGTTTAAATTGAAAAGCTTTTTAATATTGCCCAATTCTTTACCTTTTTGGATGGGAAAAACGTTGCATTTCGATTATTTATATTTGCTATTGCTTTTGATGGTTCAAGTCAACCCAATGTCCTCTTCCCAATGCAAAAAGAAATTATTCTACTTCTCCAAATTCTTCATTTTAAGAATCATATACTTCTACGTATGTAGCCTTTGAATAGACAGAGGCACCAACCTAATTCAATATTAAAATATGGATTCATGTTGTTTAGTTTTTCACATGTGTGACGCAGCACTAGCGCAGGAAGAAGGAGTGCAGGTATAGTCGGTGCAATTTTCTGTGTTACATTTAGGATTTAATGCTAATACTAACTGGTCAAGTCCAATTTAGTCACAGAAGATGCAAAAGTTGGAAAAGACTTGCAACAAAAAAGCATGATCAAATTGATATTAATTGGCCCCAGATTGGTTTTCTACCAGTGGGGATCAGATATACAAAGTAATTGAGATCATAACCACCTTTTGCTTCATCAAAAGGTGTTCATCAATAAGATGTCTCTGAAAATAGAAGACTTTATATTATATTAGTCCTAGCGGGTGCCATATAGCCACCACAGCATTAGGGGCCATGTTGGCCACAACTCCTCCTAATCTACCTTTTCCGTTTTCTCTTCCTCACCCTTTCCAACTATAACAAACCAAACCAACAATGAAAAATGGCATCATATATTACACACAAATTTTGAACTTTTTAAGGTTCCTAAAACTGCTGCCCTTCAAATGTTTGACCAAATTGCCAGTTAGCAGGCACAATGTTGTTGCTGGTGAGAGTTCTACCATCACTTGCAGTCACCTGAAAAGAGAGGCTTTGACCATTCAGGTAAGAGTTGCTTTGCCAATTCTGCCCCCAGTTTCTAGACATGGTTTGCCAACCAGTCTTAGACCCCTTTATGGACACAGAATGAACATCACCAGCTCCACCAACATTTGTGATCAGAACCAAGTTGAAGTATGAGTGACCATTGATGGTGAATCTGATTCCTCCTTTCTTCACACAGGATACTCTGTTTCAATCCAAAAACAAAAACTGTGTTAATGTATGCTCCAAGTTGGATCCAACTCTTCTAAACTCAGCAATTTTTACTTTAAAGATCAACTGTTTATGTCACATGTGCATACACTTGCTATGTGTTTATATAAATGGTTGATTCTTATGGATAAAGACTGACATTACTTATTTCACCTTTGAGGAGTCAGGTTGCTCTGAGTCAAAGTTTAAAGCTAAAAGTGGAGAAAAAGCATAAGAATACTTAAAAGTGTTTGATATTTTTTATTTACCTTCTGAAGGAAACAGGGACAATTCCAGCTTTGTATTGAGCAATTTGTAAGAAAGCAGGCTCTGCAAGATCGAAGTGCTGCAAAGGAGGGTTGCACCAGCCACCATTGTTATTAGCCAATGCAAAGTTAGGGGGGCAGAAGTTTGTGGCAGTGACTATTATGCTACCGGGGAGGCACCATCTGGGGTCACTGTCACATTTCATCTCATAGCAAGACCCACAACTCAAGCCATTGTTGAATAGAGCAGTGCTGAGTGCTGCAGTGTTAGTACCATATCCTTGGCTGTACAAATTTCCATAACCACAAGCCCCTCCTGTGAATAAACAAATTCATGAATAACCACACATATCATAAGTGAAAATATCTTTGACTTGTAATAATAGTGTGAATGTACATGTGTGTGTGTGTTCGGGTACAACAATACCACAAAATTTATGTTTTTCCTTTTTAACTCCTCATATGTGCCAAAAATGCAAGACATTTTTTGGAACCGAGTTTAGTTTTCGTGCTGTTACATAAACACTAGAATAAGCAAAATTTAGTAATGTGAGACTAAAACCAAAGCAAACACTTTGAGCCTACCCATTGTGCCTGAGGCATCTCCTCCACCGTAGAATGTGGCATGACCACCTTGCCATCCACCTCCATAGTCGCCAAAAGTGCCTTGGAGGAATAGATTAAGAAGAAAGAAAAGAAGAGAGATGGTAGAGGTTGCTGCAATGGCCATTGTGCGGTACAGAGGATTTAAGATAGGAGAAGTTTTCTTGTTGCTGCTTAATGGTTAGCTAAGTCTGGTTTGCTTTATATAGAAAAAGGTGAAGAGAAAGGAAGAGTGAGAAGTGGGGTCCATGCCCGAATCAGACAACATAGCCTTTGTGAGGTCTAAAGAGAGAGCCAAAGCAAAAAAAAAAACAACGTTGAACAAGAATCAAGGCGCACATGCAAATGTTTCGGTTACACTACCAACTTCTTAATCTACGGACCCACTTGGCACATGCATTTCTCAACTGTTCTCTTGTAATTTTATGTTTATATATTTCATGTGGTCGTTACGTATGAAAGTGTGGTATTCTCTTCTTAATATTTCCCTTGAATCACGGCCTATGGCAGAAAAGGGCCACCATTTTTGGGTCATCTACCCTTTCACATACGTCCAACATGGTGTGCTGCTGCTGAGAGCCGCACCAAACCGAGTAGAATTAATGACTTCTGTTAGGGTACCCTACACTGCCACTGCTATAATACCTTTTTCACTTCTCATACTTAGCATTCAACGCACCATTCTTACTTTATTTAACAATGGGGTTCATCTAACGCAAGAGGTTTGGTACCCTAAGGTATTAAATCAAGGTTCATATAATTTTAGGTGCTACTATTCAGTGTTTGATGTAATGTAATTGTATGGAAAGAAAGGATAGTGAAAAAAGACTAAACATTACTATACAAGGAGAATGATGGTTTTATATTTTTTGTGTCCAACTTTGTTTTTATTACAGGAAAAACAAATTTTGTTTTAGCACACGACAGAAACAAATAAAGATTACTGATAGGGTTCTAAATGAGTGGTGGTAACTAACTTGTCTACTGAGCACAATTTTGTTTTGTGAAGACTGCCATATAACCCTCTCTTTTCTTCTGTAGAGAGATACTTGCCATTTCTAAGTTAGGCTTGTGTTCTGTCTTAACTTAATACACATGAAAAGGACAAAAGTTTTTACAAAAGTTGTATGCAGAAGGATATAATATTGGAGAGGATCTTAGCAAATAACCGACATGAAACTATAGCATTTCACCAAAAGCATGAGCTCAAATATTTTGATTACACGTGTGGCATGCTCAAGTTAAGAAGATTTGAAAAATCGATTGTGCTTGAATTTTGCAATGATAACAAAAGACTAAAAAGACGATAACTACACATTTTCTGTCCTTTTCTTTCTGTTGCCTAACTTTTTTAATTACAATGCTGTCATATATTAGTCACTTCAGATGACTAATACTTGTAAAGAATCCTATATTTTATTCGTCGGCCACAATGACAAGTCAGGCCCTAATTAAGCAAAACTGTACTATGATTTAACCAGAATCAAAATAAATTACCCTAATCCCACTTATATGGTGAATCAAAGTTTAGTAACCCAGTCTTTCTACCACACTTCACTGATAAATTTATATTATATCAGAATACATTAATAAGTTATCATCTACATCCAGCCTTCCATGATACACTTAAGTCATCAATTAAGTTAGTATATTTAACATTATAATATGAAAAACTACATTTTTAAAACTGTTTTGAGAAAAAATCCATCGTGGGTTTTGTAAAATGATGAAACATTTGCTTAGTTCAGTTGGTTACATGTGTAGTTTTATTTTTAACAGTTTAATGAAATCTGGGAAATTTATGTCTAAATGGTAAGTATAGGTAAAGATTTTGTCGTGTACCATTTTTCTGCAACATCAAGTGCTGCAAAAGTTTTACCCAACCATTTTCCTAATCTTATTAAAGGGATACTTTTTCTTATTGTGAAGATTTTAATTTGCTTGAATCACTAGCATCACATTCCACATTAGGAGGCAAATACCCTAGTCACCCAATCTTTTTTTCCAATAAATTTCTCACTGATAAATCAGTTTTACTAACTTAAAGCATGGTTGGGATAAAACTATGTGAGCTTGCTCAGATGAAAAAGCAAGTTTGGTTAGAAGAGATTCCATCTTTGAGGTTAGAAGGCTACATCAAGAATAACAACAACATAGTGTTTGGTGTTAATTAAACTGATATAAGGATTACAGGGACACAGTTAACCTAGTATACCATTTGGAACATGCCAAAAGGAAGCGTGGTTGCGTTTAATCAAAGAGCTTGTTGCGGCTTAAAGAAAAAACATAAAGTAAACTATTACAAGGCATTTAATGAAAGGACTTTAAGTTTAAACAAAGATAATGAGGAAGGTTAATTTTTTGTTTAACGTTAATTTTTCGATGCTTCCAACCACCATTTTACGGTGCTACTTTTCTGTACGTTAATTTTGACGTTGTTGTGGGAAAAAAGCAGTGGGAAGATCTCATCTTGGCCCTACCACGTTTTCACCACATGCCCGTCCCGTTCTTTACGGCCCAATTCATTCAACTGTCATTTTCAGGGAAAAAAGAAAGAAATAAAATTCGGTGGTTTTGTTTTGTGGATATCCACGAAAGAAAACTGAAAAGCAATTACAAGAAATTTGGATAATGACTTATATAAATAAACAAATGAATTAATCATCTAGTGGCTTGCTATATCAGTTACAGATTGGTATGCATTATTATTATGATATGAGAGGCGGATTATATATATTTTTGATATTTAGTTTGCTTACAACTGGAAGCTACTTTGATTATTATATGGGGTGGAAAAATTTTATGAAAAATATGAACTTTAAGAACATGTTTTTGTTGTGCACATCAGAAAAATATACGCCAAGAACATGTTTAATCTCAGTCAGCGGAATCAGACTGAGATATGGTGCTTCGGTTTTATTTTACTTCACTATGGATTGATTGATTCGAGGCTTTTCTGATGTGCATTGTCTAATATAAGCATTGCATATATGGAATATCTATTGCATAAATAATAAGTGAAGAGTATTTGGAAAAGTAAAATGAAAAGGACGAGTTAGATCAGCAACTGTAAGATATCAAATCTTAAGGTTCCATTGTGACAATCTTTTATAATTAAGGAGACGATTAAATTAAACGTCCCTTTTAGGAACATCTTTTCATGAAGCCAGCTAATTTGTCTTGCTAAAGATGAAATAATATATGGTTTTGATGAATTAATGAGGCCCCCGTGATCTGATTTTGATATTTCTGCCATATTCGAGAAGGTTTTTTGTTACCTTTTAGCCTTTCTCATCATTGTCCTTTGAGGGTAGTTTCCGTAGATGTATTGTAAAAGCAATTAACCAAAAATTAAAAGCGAAAAAGAGGCAATGTCATTTGAGTGCACCGATTTTGGGTGCCAATGAGATGAATGGCCTTGCCACAAAACCAAAAAAAGTAGAAGGTAACATCAAGTGGGCATGCCAAGAAAAACCAGTGTTAGTCTTTGATAGAGGACTGCAAAAACTTGTGTCCAAAAAGTAGAAGACCAAAAGGGAAAACAATAAAGTTCCTTGCTTGAGAATTTATGACCATGCAACATTCCACCATGTCTTAACACCGAGTCTATCTAAGAAGCTAAAGAAGGATGATAATAATGATGGTTTTATTCACAAAGGAGTGTATGATTATATATATTTGATTTAAACTTGACTAAAAAATATTGATACCACTTTTAGTTTAAAATCTTGAAACATTGAATTTATAAGTTTTTTTCATATAGTATTAATTTTTTTTTTAAGTTATTTCTGACAAATAATAACTATAATATGAAATTTTTATTAATTCTAGAAAGCAAGAAAATTCAAAGAATCTTGTGTTAATGACACTAGAAATGAGATCCATACATGTTTGTCTAGGCCATATGAAAGTGTCCTCCACAAGGCCTGTCCCCTAGTTCCACTTGGACAACATGAAAAACACAGAAAATGGATTGAAGTTGATCCACTAACAATTGAAGGGTCTCTTTCCAGTGGTAGTTAACTAATAACTGCAATGGTCATATGTGGAAGATATGTAGAGTCTTTGAAATGGTTGGTTTCTTGTGTGTTCAAATTGCATATATGTTGAAAACATGTTGGAAACCCTACCATGTGCATTTAATTTTTGGTTGTGGTGGCTGAAGCACAGTAGGCCATCCATAACCATAAGAGGTGAAACTATTTGGTTACAAAACTGCAAGTTAGGTATCTCCATTGAAATTATATGCAGCACAAGGTTTCTTAGATGATAGAATCTGATGTAGGGTTAACTGCTTTCGATCATATTAGTTGCACGTAGCTCCAGAGCTCAATCGGTTAGGTATAGTGGTTGTTATGAAGCTCAAGTTAGGTAAAAAAGAATAGATGCATTAATTTTGCTGATTGGATGTCATGAAATGCTTCTGAACTTCTACGAAATTCTTATTGCCAATCCAAGATAGTCGTTAACTCACTGAAAATGACAGCAGATTTATTATTAGACAAACCTTTTTCTGTTATTAAGGATATAGCAAATAGTGCAACTAGCAGCACCAGAATTTTTTCAAGAGAAAAATTAATGAAGAGGACCAAGTCTATAACCATTTAATAATGTCACGTCTTTAACATTGATTTCAGTGTTATTTAAACTTTACTAAAATGGAGAGAAATGGTCTCAAATCTAATTACCAAATCACAATGGTTCTTTTGATTTCTGCATTATTAGAATAATTTTTAGTCATCAGAAGTTCAGTCACACAACACATTAGTTATCAGTTTTTCTGAGATTCTGGATCATGTGATAAAAAAATGGCATACCAAAATTTTACTAAATCTTTGTCTGGCTATTTAAACGAGGAAACTAATTGGGTAGAATAAAATGATAAACCTCAAAAGTGATTATTGAATAAGTTAAATAACAACTTAACACAGAAAATTATAAAACAATAGTAGAAATTTTCAAGATGTAATATTAGAGAATATCAAAAACAGAAAATAACTGTGAAAGAGGTACAAGTTTTTATGTCAGTTTAAAGTGTAACGATAAACAATGAAAACGTAAAACTGCTATAGTAAAACAATAAAATATCTAAATATAAGGAATTAAAAGGTGGTGAGCAAATTTGATTATTGTAAAAAAATGACTAAAATAAAAAAATATTATCGCTTTAGATTTTAAATTCTATGGCAATTTTAGCAAGGAGACTAATAGTCTAAAGGCATCTCTGTCAACCATCAACACACCAGCAATTTTATCACTGAACATCTGCGACTGAAGACTCTGTTAATACAACCCAATTCAAAACTCAATTTTTTGATGTTTTTTTTTTTAATTTTTTTAATTCAAAACACTACTTTAATATACTTTTTTGTAAAAAATGATCATATTCAAAGATCACATCATACTTTTACAGATGTAAGGACTCAACACATGTTAGCTCGATCAGATTATTTTAATGACTAAATTGAGAATATCTCAGCGCCAATTAACCATTATCCTAAAATAAAGAATAACATTATGTAAAAAGAGCATTTAGTTCAATATATGTTTTAAAAAACTATTTGGTTTTATTTATCCATTCAGTTCTTTTAATAAAGTATGTGATAAAGACCATCTGATTCGAGTTCCCATTTGAAAAATAAAATGAAAAATGATTTTTTTTCATGAACTAAAATTAACTTATACACAAGTTAAAAATAAAAAAAATTCAAAATATTTATATATGGAAATAGTTGTACATAAGTTAATTTTAATGGATACAAAAGTTAATTTCAACTTTTTTTTCTTTCTAATTTCTTTTATAAAAGGAGCTTAGAGGGACCCTGTTCCAAAATGCCTAAAATAACATTTGATAGTTTTTTTTTCATATATATATATTGAATCGGGTCAGCCAATTATTATACCAGAAAAATTGATGAACTAATAAGATGTTCCATGTACTTAACCGTAAAAAAAAAGGTTGATTTTGAATCTGATGAAAACTATTCAACCACTTAGTTTTTACTTCTTTTTTGGTATACAAAATATAGAATCTGACAATTTTAAATTAATTTAAAACTTTACCAGACATTTTATCGCATTTCATCACTTAATGTTATGCAACTTTTAGGATATTTATTTTTAACTGCCAATAGTTCAACTCAGATCAAAGTAATGAACCAATCAGTATTTCCCTCCATTCTATTATCAGTCCAATTTTGAGAATGTTAATGATTTTAACTGTATACAACTCTTTCTGCAGTTATCAGCAAACGTGCCACATAAAATGTCTGAGAAGGGGAAAATTTAATGAAAAAACGAAGGAAGACAACAGAGAAGATAAAAGATAAAAGGGACCATCACCTTGATAATAAAAAACAGTGCTTGCCATTTATTTCGTGCCTAACACAATACCAAACCAAAAATTATGTGGACACTTAAGGCGCTCATTCAAATAGCTTCTTTAAAATTGGCAGTAGAGTAAACCAACAAAACATGTCTAACTTATGTTTCCACAAAAATATAAACAAGATGGTCCATCCAAGGCATACCATGTCCGTATGTATGAATAGTCCCAATTAAAATTTATGACAAATGGTTCTTTCTGCAACATGGTAGAAAATGAAAACTCTCAAACACCCACTCTCTGCTATGCGCAAAAACGTGTACACACACAGAAGTTTGTTGTCAGGAAGGTGCAAGTAAATACAAATTTTCCCATAAACAAATTAATGTAAAAAAAAAAGAGACTAGAATGAACCATATAACTTGGAAAAAAAAGGTCAGAATTTTGATCTCTATAAATTGAGCCTAATTGGAATGGGGGAGGCAACACTGATATTTATTGTTTTAACTTACTTTAGAAAACAATTACGTTTTTCATTCTAGGGTGATTATTTTTTGAAGATAAACTAACCCAAACACATAATAAATAAAAAATTAAAAATTAAAAATTAAAAAGAAAATAAATTAATACCTTTAGATCCCACTCACGCCAGTCTATGACCATTCCAATAAAAAGGCTGGTGACATGTTGGTCAGTCAATTTTGAACCAAAAGGCATTGCTGATTTTTATTAACAGAAATTGGAGGAATAATCTGGCATCAGAACCTGAGAAACCCCGTTGCCTATGTCCAGCCCCTGAAACTGCCCGATAGATTCATTCGACAACATTTCGGACATATCATAGGTAATGTCTAGATCAAACAGAGGCTCATTGGAAGTAGCCACATTAGATGAGAGTGAATGCATCTGCGGCATTTGCGTGGCCTGAAATGCACTCTGCCCTTGTTGTGAATGATGTGAGAAGAACGGTCCTTGAGAATATGTAAGCTGATGCATTCCCAAGCCATAGTTATCAGCGGGCATCGCTATCTCTCCTGTTGCAATCCGCAGCCTACCGACTTCTTTCTTCAGTGCTTCATTTAGAGCTGTGCATTTTACAATTTTTGGAGGCAGGGGGTTGAAGTCGTGAATATTAGTTATAAATAACAATACATTAGCTGAACGTTTAACATAACAGAAACACTAATAGTGGTATATCAAAGATAACCAAGATATATGTAACACATTTCAAATATAAACGTGTAACTAGCGAGTAGCAAGTGGAAACAGGACAGCTTTCCTATGGAAGAAACGTACCATCACACAACTTAGCTTGTTGTTCCATGGCTTGTAACCTAAGCTTCAACTCCGTATTTTCAGAACTCAGACCAGTTGTATCTCTCTGAAAAAGATGTTTAAGAAAGAACTAGTCTCAGGTAGCATAACATGAAAGCCACCCTAAAATGTATTGAGTTTAATGAATTTGAAACAAAGTTCAATAAAGGAAACAAAAGCAAATTAATAAACGAAGACAAAATCACCAAACATGGGGTAAGTTACTATTCGTGCCTGACATTGAGAAAGCAGCCTACTCAAAATTTAACAGAGCAAATAAAGCAAATCCAACAGGAAAGGAATCCTATCATATCACCTGATCATCATGTCACAGAGACAATGAATTACCGCACGAAGGGATAGAACTGGGTGTGACTAGCTGGCTACTGTGTAGATGCGAATGTGAGTTATGTGTCATGGATGCAACTAAATGTGGGATACTGGAATAATAAATAACACAAGAAGAATGCTAAATGCACACTTTTCAACATTTCATTGATCCCGCATGAATTTCACTGGGGTGCATGGGAGAGAGCGCCACTAGCATTTCTTATGACACAGTTATCAGTAATCATATGCATTGATTCTCCCTCCCCGACTTTAAAGTAAGGGAGTCTAATATTTAAAGCATTACTTGTTGACTGTGTGATATACGAGTGCCTGTGTATAAAAACACTTCTCATGAAAATACGTAAGAGTTACTTCTACGCATAATCACATTCATATCTTAAAATACAATAAATTCTGGCTGTAAAACACAAGGACAACCAAAAAGAACATGTATTGCTTTGAAGAACTTAGGGAAATCTTATCTGAGCTTATGAAAATAGTTAAGAGTATCATAGTTTCCTTTTAACTTATTTCAGTAAGCTTCATGGTTGAGCTTATCAAAATAAGATTTTTTATCTTTGGTCAACTGTACCTTTTAGCTGAATCTAGGTATTTCCAACTGGAAACGAAGGACTAATTTTTCGATACACTGAGATTAATTTAAGGTTCTGACACCTCTCAATAGATGTTTTCCATACACATACTTAAAAGTTTATTTTATATGCTCGATAAGTGTATTGTTTTTTCAATAAGGTTCCAAAAAGAAAATTCAGGTAATGTCGCGTCATGTTGATGAATACGATGATGTGACCATACAGTGCATTCCAAAACGAAATTTTAAACTTAACCATTGCAAATATGAATTGAACTGTATCAAATATGAATTGAACTGTATCGAGTAAGTGTTTTAACTGAGCTGTATCCCCAAACAAACACACACCCTAAATTGGAGATAATCCAGGTAAGAGGATTTATTCAACGTGGTTACTTATGAATGAAGCAATGCAGATTTAAAATTTAAGTAGAGGAACCTGGAAAAGACTTAATTGAGCAGAGAGAGTGGTTGCTTCCGTTTGAAGGGATTGAAATTTCCTTTCAAGCTCCGACACGTAACAAGCTTTCCTCTCTTTGGAGCGCGCCGCGGATTGACGGTTAGCGAGAATCCTGCATCACATGCCCCATCCCCTTCAGTCACAACGCAAGAAAGTGACAATTGAAACCAGGAATTGAAATCGCAACGATATCACAATGTGAAAGAGAGAAAGGAACCTCTTGGCACGTTTGGGATCAACGGTCCAGAGTTCGGCGAGCTTATCGGGGGACAAGGCCTTCTTGGCCTCAATGCCTTCGAGCAGCGAGGAGGAAGAGGTGTCCGCGGAATTACTCCTCCGGTGACCCGAGCAGGCGGTCTCGTGCGGCGGAGATTCGGGTTTGGGTCCGGATTGGTTGGGCGGGGTGGGATCTTGGAAATGCGGGGGAGAGAGATCGACCTCGAGGTCGAAGTCGTCGGTGATCCGGAAATGCATCTCCGATTGGGTTCGACGGTGGTGAGGGAACGACATCGTTTCGGGGGAGGGGGTGATAGTGACCGGGTTGTCGGTATGTTCGGATCCGATGGGTATTAACCGGTCACTGGTCCGTTTCCCTCCCCTTTGGGCTCTCACTAGCGCGGTCTCTGCCTACGGAGGGGATTCCAAACGTCGTCGTTTAGGCTTCTTTTTCTTCTTAATTGTAATGAATCAGAAAATGCCCCCATCATGATCTTCTTTTCATCTGTTTATTTCAGCTATTTTTTCATGTTCCGCTGTTAGCGTTTCTTCCTCATACCTCCCATTAACTATGCTCGCGATAAATAAATAAATAAATTAAATAAGTTTTTATCTATAATTATTTCACATTTTTATTTTTAATCTCTCCTTAATTTTCTATCTATATTCGGTGGCTCGAGTGGGTAAATTATGTTGTTAGGTTGATCAATGGGTTCACATTTGAGAAAGAGGAAATGATTAAGCTACAGATGATTTTTTGAACAAGTTGAATAAAAGAATTAAATTTCATTTGTGATTGTACAAAGTTGGATATTTAAATAATACGAGTAGTTCCTAAAGTCTTAAATACAAAGTTCGAAACATCGTGTAGTTTTCGAAGGTTAAATCATGTAGATAAACTATTTGTTACTAGGTAAGTAATCATGCAGATATCCATTACTAATCAACTGTTATATGATTATGCTCATTGCAGAATAAGTCCCATTTATTTTAAAGAAATAGTTGAGTGATAATTAACATTAATTACAATTTATGCTCCAACGTTAATAATCTAATAACCATGTTTTATTAAAATATAGTTTAGATATGACATTTTAAAGGGAACATTAAATGTAAAGTTATATCTCAAAATTATTAGTTTTATTAACTATATACTATTTGATTGTTTTTATCTTTAAATTAAATATTTTAGTTAGTTAAATATGTTTTTAATTTCTGAATTTTAATATGAAATTAAAATTTTTCTCTGTTTAAAATTTTAATAGTCTTTAAATTTTAAAATAATTAATATAATATTTTAAGTCAATTAGATTAGTTTTCTTTTTAAATTGTTTTATATATTTAAATTATTTATACTATTTGACATTTATTTAGAAAGCGTTTAACAAATCAACAAAATTTAACATAATTAAATGAAAATAATTATATTAATTTTCTTTAGAAATAAATTATATTAAAATTTACAATTAAAACGAATTGTAACTTGATGTAAAAGTTAAAAATATATTTATAAATAAGGTATCGTACTGAGCTCATAAATATATATTTGAGAACATAAATATATTTATTATGTTTCGATAGAGATTTGTGCAAGATCGAGAGACTAACCTATCCAACGTGTCTTTCTTGCTTCTGAACTCTTGGATCGTCTGAACCGTTCGCTGTCAGTTTGGACCGCACGGTTGCCTTCTTGACCAGGAGGGGGAGATACCTGCAAAAGACACTTCGATGCTCAAGTTAGGAGCGGTTTAATGAACTGTTTAACATAGTTTAGTATTTAAGTCCTGATCGAACGTAAGTAGAACGTAGTGGAGTCTTAGTTGAACCTACCTGGCTTTTGGTCCTGTCATTGTATTTATAAGTGTTTCATACACCAAATAATAACAAACTTACTTGGAGATTCGGTTAGTTATTCATCAACGGCTTTATCAATATCTCTAATAAGATATCTTTGGTTATTTTAACCGTCTATTGTACTTTTGGCCCAATAATAAAATAAGCGCTGCCCTAATTATGGCCCAGCATTAATAGAACCGTTTGCCCTGGTTGGTCATAGTGGTGATCGAACGGTGCTGAGTGGATGATCGTTCGGTCTCTACTAGGTACAATACATATGGCCCCCAAGTCCTAGTTAAGCGTTCGACTTTAGCCATGATTAACTATAGGACTTGTGAGTTTTAGGGAGGCTGCTTTTAGTCGTTGCTTGTAAATGACCGAACAGTTTTCTTCAACTAAGGTCGTAGAATGCTGAGCAGAAGGGGCCGAATGGCCAAATACCTGAGACCGAATGGTCGAATACTTGTGAGGCCAATTGGCCGAGCACCTGTGAGGCCGATTGGCCGAAAATTGGAGAGGCTGAATACCTGTGATTCGTTCATCGCCATCAAAATTTCCTTGTTGACGAGAGCGATTTACCTCTCGGTCTTTATCTTCAGCCTTTTGGTTGACGAAAAGGTTTTACCTCTCGGCCGAGAGGGATTTACCTCTTGGTCATTATCTTCAGCTTTCTGGCTGTCGAGAGGGATTTACCTCTCAGTCGAGAGGGATTTACCTCTCAGTCGAGAGGGATTTACCTCTCGGTCTTCGTCATCAGCTTTCTGGCTGTCGAGAGGGATTTACCTCTTGGCTGAGAGGGATTTACCTCACGGTCTTTGACATCAGAGCCTTTTGGTGGACGAGAGGGATTTACCTCTCAGTCTTCAACATCATCTTTCTGGTTGACGAGAGGGATTTACCTCTCGGTCGAGAGGGATTTACATCTCGGTCTTTACCGTTCGGCTTTGCACTAGGAGTTCCTCGAGAACTTCCTAGTGAGAGGGCTTTACCTCTCGGCATTGTGACTTTGACCTAGGAGTTCTTCCTAGGAAACGTGCTTTACCGCTCAGCTTTGCACTAGGAGTTCCTGGAGAACTTCCTAGTGAGAGGGCTTTACCTCTCGGCCGAAAGGGATTTATCTCTCGGTCTTTGTCATCAACTTTTTAGTTGACGAGAGAGATTTACCTCTCGCTCTTCGTCATCAGAACTTCTTAGTTGACGAGAGGGATTTACCTCTCGACCGAGAGGGATTTACCTCTCGGTCGAGAGGGATTTACGTCTTGGTCTTCGTCATCAGCTTTCTGGCTGACGAGAGGGTTTTACCTCTCAGCCGAGAGGGATTTACCTCTTGGTCTTTATCTTCAGAGCTCCCTGGGGGACTTCCTGGTTGACTATGAACTTCTTTAACGAAATTTGCAACCAATGATTGAGCATGAATTGGTCGGCTTTATTTATTCCATAATGAAAGCACAAGAAAATAACGAAAGTCTAAATCAAAGGAAACTGAATTTAAACATGACATTGATAGAATTTTGGATGCCTCTCCTTAGTTGATAACTCTACAAACCGATCGTTCACGACGACGATTGCGACTGCGACTGGGACTGCGACTATGACCCCGCTTTCGTTCGTCCTTCCAATACAACCGTTCGAGACTTCTTCGCAAATATCCTTCCCGAGGGGGGGGGGGCCGCTTCTTCTTGTTTCTTTTATGTACCTATGGAGATGTCATGACCGAATGAGACTTTCTATTTCATTTTTCAGCATAATGCATTCTTCTGTAGTATGTCCATAGTTTTGATGGAAATGGCAGCTCTTCCTTTCGTCTGCGTTTTTTGGAGATGGTTTCCTTCGGAGTGTGAGAAGTAGTGTTTAGGCCTTCTTCGAGAACTTTTGCCCTAGGTGCTGTATAATGGTTAAACTTAAATATTCGGGGAAGCTCCCCACTTTTATCATTATTTCCAAACGATCGCTTGCCATCCTTCCTACTTCCGCCTACATCAGCTTCTTGTTGTCGCTTTCTTTGTGAGATTCGCATTTCCTCCATACGGATGAATTTAGCTGCTCTTTCTTGGAGTTCTTCCATAGTTTTTGGTGGTCGCGCATACAATTTTTCAGCAAAATATCCTGGTTTTAAGCATGAAGGCAAATTGTTGATGATAAAAGAGTGATTGACCTCCTTAACTCTCCGTGCGGTTTCAGTATACCTTTTCATAAAGGCCTTCAAATTTTCCCCTTTCTCTTGCTTAGTAATTACCAATTCCGCGGTGTTATCTCCTGTTTTCGATTGGAGGCGTATTGCCTTCTAAAGAGGGTTTCGACAGTGGAGAAACAATCCACTGTATTTGGGGGAAGAATGTTATACCACTCTAATGCCTCGTCCTTGAGTGATAAGGAGAAGACTCTGCATATAACCGGATCACTGTCCGTGTAGAACACCATTGCATTGGTGAAGATCCTGAGATGACTGTCGGGATCTACCGAGCCATCATACTTATCTAATACAGGAGGATTCTTCTATGGCATTGGAGTTTGCATGATGGCCGCCGTAAAAGGGAGTAAACAAGAGGGCCGAATGGTTTACGGGGGGGAGGGGGGGACGATTCTCTCCTTCCCCGACCGTTTAGGTTGGTGTGTTGAGATGGCTGCCGATTACGACTTCCATCGTTTTCATTCTAATGGTTGTTACCCCGTTCGGATGTGGACACCGAGTGTTGAGCTGACCGTTCGGTGCGGCCTCGCTCTGCCCTCAGTGTCGCAATCTCCTTTGCGTGCTTTCGCTGCATCTCTTGTTGTGCTTGCGCTTGCGCCTGTATGGTTCTTGCATGTGCCTGTATCTGTGCTTCCATCTACGCTATTAAATCTCGAGTATTATGTTGTTTGTCCATGCTCCTCGTGATCACCATTTGGGCTTCTTCTGCCTGCTCTCGGCCCCACAATGGGCGCCAAAATGTTTCGGTAGGGATTTGTGTAGGACCGAGAGACTAACCTTTTCGACGTGTCTTTCTTGCTTCTGAACGCTTGGATCGTCTGAACCGCTCGCTGTCAGTCTGGACCGCACAGTTGCCTTCTTGACCAGGAGGGGGAGGTACCTGCTAAAGGCACTCCGACGCTCGAGTTAGGAGCAGTTTAATGAACTGTTTAACACAATTTAGTATTTAAGTCCTGATCGAATGTAAGTAGAACGTAGTGGAGTCTCAGTTGAACCTACCTGGCTTTTGGCCCTATCATTGTATTTATAAGTGTTTCATAGACCAAATAATAACAAACTTACCTGGAGATTCGGTTAGTTATTCATCAACGGCTTTATCAATATCTCTAATCAGATATCTTTGGTTATTTTAACCGTCTACTAGACTTTTGGCCCAATAATAAAATAAGTGGTGACCCAAATTATGGTACAACATTAATAGAACCATTTGCCCTAGTTGGTCATAATGGTGACCAAACGGTGCGGAGTGGATGACCGTTCAGTCTCTACTAAGTACAATACAATATATATTTGAGAGCATAAATATATTTACTATGTAATACAATAAATTCATTGAAGGAACCATTATTTAAATTATTTAAAGAGGTTGAAATTAGTTAATTATATTATCTAATTTATTATGAAACAAATTATGTCTATTTATGTATTAATTTCAAATTATTATTTATTGCAGTATTTTATAAATGTGCAAAGGTTGGATTGTTAAATCTATTGATTATGTTAGCTCAACATGAAACTTATTTTATCAATTTCTATAACACAATTAGGATAAATTATATAAGAATAGTTTCTAAACTTTGTTTTTTAATTTTAGTTTTCTCCTATGGTTTTTATTTTTAAAAATTTCTACATTTGAAGTAGTTGCTTACATCTTCTTTTGGTATAGTTGATTTGATTATATTTTTTACTAATTGATATATGTTTTTATACGTGACTAGTTCTTGAATATATGCACATTGTTTAACTAAGAAAAATAACATTAAAGAAATAAGTATTTCAGTAATATATAAATAAATAAAATATTTATATGAAAATTATTTTACCACAACGGTTGTCTAATTTTCATTAGTAATTAGCAACATATAAATCTCTATAACTTATAATGACATATAACAATTTTGTTAAAAAAATGTCTTATGACATCAATTTTTAATAAAAATTCTCATGAGACAATTTTTGAGTAAAATTGTTGTCAAAATAAACCTATAATATGACAATTTTTTTTAACATTAAACATTGACAAAAGTGATTAGAACTATTGTTAAATTGGCATTTCTAGTAATTTACATTTATCAATATAAAATTGTATAATAAATTGCAACAATAATTCAAATTAAATTATACAAATTGGTTTGGTTTGGAATTTATTGCGTTTAAATTGAGTCAAACTGGACTACATACAAATTTTATCTTTGATTCAAGGTTTAATTGGTTATTTTGTTCCTAGTTTTGTTCAAATGTGTCAATTTGATCCTACCTTTGAAAAAAGTGTCAAATGCGTCTACACTTCGTAAATTTTGCGTCAATGAAGTTTCTTCCAATAAATAAAAACAAACAAAGTTAAGGGATGAATGATATGACAGAAGACAATGCTAACGTGTTAACATAGTATGATAACATGGCAAAGAAGGAGGTGTACGTGGATGCCCTAGGTGAAGTCCACAACGAGCTTATAACTACAGTTGTGGGTGTTGTTTTTCTTGTTTGTCTTCTTCTCCCTTCTATTGTTCTTGTTTAGGTTTTGGATTTTAGTGTTGTTTTTTGGCTGTAGCGTGGTGGTTCGTGATTGGCGAAGTGGTCTTCCTTCTTTGGGAGTTGGTGAGGAAGTCTTCTTCTTCTTTGGTTGGGAGTTCGTTAAAGAAGTGTTGAGTGATCTGTGGTTTGGGGTTGCCTCATGAAATCTGGTTGTCTCGTTTTTGCGTTGGCTTAGGAAGTGACAATGTCATTGAATCAATGTTGTTCATCTTGTTCATAGGGGAGCTCTCGTGGTGGTTCATCCAGAGGATAGGTTAGAAGCCAAATATGTCATTGTGGGGAGGTTGTTGTCTTGAGATTGGCAAAAAAAATTAAAAATGAGGGGAAGCAATTCTGGGGTTGCCCTAATTACAAGGTTTGTTCAGTGGTTGTAGTTTAATTTTTTTGATAAATTATTTTTGTGATTAATGAAATGTTTATGGTTGGATATTTTGAACAGCAGAAAAGAAATGAAGAACTCCAAGGATGCAATTTCTTTAAATGACGTAATGAAAATAATGTAGATGATGCTGGTAGTACTATTGCTAGGCAAAGGAGAAAGATTAATAGCCTGGAGAAATCTATTATGGTTTGTCGGAAAAGGGAGAAGATGCTAATATGGATGCTATGTTTTATTGGGTTAAGTAACATCATCATTATTTGTATTTTTTTTAAAAGTCTATGATGTGTTGTATTAGATAATTGTTATGATGATCTCATTGACTATATTGTAATATGATGTTTTCAAATGAATGAGAAATGTCAATTTCTACATCTCAATTTATGCTTTCAATATACAATTCGTCTGATATTGTTTAATACATTGAAATGAATAATAAAATGACAATAAAAATTGTGCTTCAAATGCACATTCAATATACAACATAAACACATTGAACTTTAGATTGAAATCAGAAACTGGACTTGAAATGGAAATTCGCCCAAATCATACATGTGGTTCCTAAAGCATAACTGATCTTGTCCTTAAAATACAAGCATTACTTCTAAATATCAGTTTGAAGTGGATGATCTCTGGTACATAGGCAAAATCAGAAAGTGGACTTCAATATACATCATTACAACTCATCACAGAACTCATCACCATTACAACTCATACATATTGTACTCAAAATGCACATTCAATATACATCATTCAAAATGACATTAAAATCAGAAAGTGTACTTCAAATGCACATTGGAAACAGAAATTGGAATTCAAATTGAGATTAAAATCATTGAAATCTACAACATTGTTCTTCATATGTTGACCTTGTAAACCAATGTGGGATGTAGTCTTGTCAATTGATGTTGAAAAATGTCATGGCGGCTAGTGCATGACAACATGAGATTCCTATTATAGTCCATTTTCTGCAACTGTATTCCACTTTATCTATGTCAACCACAAACTTATCACCAATGGTTGAAGTTTGTCTCACCTAAAAAATTTTCAGTCCTGACCAACTACAAAATGATAACCAATTCAATTCAGTATTTCAAGTAAACAAATCAAATCATAAAGAAGTCCATATTATGAAATTATACCTAGGTATCCAATATTTAGTTGTGTGATATTCCTTTTCAATTTGTTTTTGAATTTTGAGGCAAAGAAAACCTAGACCTAGACATGTAGTTATTTTGTCTCTATTTCTTGCCCATCTCTTCATGAGGTACATACGAATGGCACAGACAAAATCTTTGGTCCACATCAGGTAGAAGTTCTTGTATTGCTGGTAGAAGTCCCTATCAAAGTAATGAATGACAGTATCAAAGTTAAAATAAAACACATGAAGGTGGAACACTAGAAAACAACAATGGGCTAGGTTACTTACTTTTTGTTGATATGAAATAAATGTAAATGTTGAACAAATCTCCACACCACCAAGATCATCAATCAACCATTCTAAAAACCAAGTCCAAGTTTCCTTATTCTCCACTTCCACAACAGTGTATGCCAAAGGTAACATTTGGCCATTACCCTCTACCTCCATACCATCACCCTCTCCCTCTCCTAAAATAGCACCATCATCCTCTCCTTGCCTCTCTACATCCACACCAACATCAATGTGACCCTCCTCCAATACATCACCAACATCCTCCCCCCCTCTTCTACCTCCACACCAATATTATTGTCACCCTCTCCCAAAAAAGGACCATCATCCTCTTCCTCTAAGTCTAACTCAATTTATGGTTCACCAACCTCTATCTCAACTTGGGGTTCACAACCCTCTATCTCAACTTGGGGTTCATCACTCTCTCTCTCTCAACTTCTGCTTCACCACTATGTCTCTCAACTTCTACTTCACCACTATGTCTCTCAACTTCAGGTTCAAGAAAGTATTCCAACATATCAAGATACTGAGGCTTACACACCATGTGTATAACATAAAGGTGAGCTTGACAATTCAACATGGAAATATTCACTAGATGACATGCACCTTTGTCATCAGATACTAGTTCCAAACAATCTTCTAACACAAAACCATGACCCAATGAATACCACAACTCCTTTACATTCCTATAACCCATCTCCTTAAGAATGGACAAATTTCAAAATAGCTCCAACAGTTTGGGTCAATTTTTAAAGTAGTGGTTTGACCATTTTGGTATTTGAATGTCCCATTATTCTCAAATTTACCCCCATGGTGAAAGACGATTTCAATGTCTGTGTTGACCATCTCAACTAATATCAAAATTGTTGTCCGACTACATTTACTTTACCCAAGTAACATAAAACTAATGTTTTTACCAATGCATTTGACACTATTTTTAAAGGTAGGACCAAATTGACACACTTGAGCGAAACTGAGGACAAAATAAACAATTAAACCTTGATTCAAATATGTTAAAGACAAAACAAAGCAAACTACATTGTGAATGCTCTTATCTATTGATATCTCGAAAGAGTGAAAATACTTTCAAATGTGGTAAAATGCTACAATGGCATATCCTACATTTTACTCTGTATCCTAAGTCCAAACCTTGATATATAGCTTAATCTCTACATAGAGTATCCTTTTTTGCTACATCTACATTGCTTACATCAAACAACCATGACCATACACTACTTATGGATGTTGAACCTTTTGCAATAGTGATCATGTTTTAATAAATATTTCATCTCATCCTTCCTTTGTGTATCTTTCTAGTCTATTCTATGTTTTTAGTTGGATACATACACTTTTATTCACCTTTTGAATTACATGCATCTCTCGATTTGTAGATAATACTTCTTAATATACTTTAGAAAATAACATATGTTGACATTAATTCTAATAATTCTGGAATGCCTATACCACACACCATGAGCCCCTTCTTCATTAATATAAGTCTACATAACATCTAAATTTAGGGTCAAACTGTATAAAATTATATAATAAGTATTCAAACATAATTCTTCAAAGATCACTTAACAAATGAAAAGACAAACATATTTTTAGCCTATGTCTGGGTGTTACCGTGACTTATCTCTAGGGGACACGTTGTAAACCCAGGTGTCGCACTAATTACTCAAACATAGACATTTCTAACTTAGAGCGTGGTTTAATACTAGGTAGCTATTATCTAGATCAGACGACTTGTAGTGAGAGGGTTAATCGAGATATTATCCTAGCTGGTTTTTCTTAGGGACTTCCTGACCCTAATTAATCTTTAAGAGTTTCTACCTAGGAGATTAATATTTTACACATGTTTTTCCTTAACCTAATGGTCTACCTAGATTGTAGTGATCGCAAGATATTCCTACCTTCATCAATTCTATTATAGACCCTTGTTAAACTGATATTTGGTCGCGCAAAATCAGAACAAACTAAGTTTCCCCACTAATGTAGTAAAGGGACAACCTATGTATCAATCCTCGGACTTGGTACAATTAAGCTCAAAGTGTTTGGTTAATTCTTGTATTTATTTACTAACTATTAACTACTAATGCAAGGTGGGGAAATTGAAAATGAAAGTAAAAAGGTAAAATCTAGACTCTGTTTAAGGAAAGAAAGAAATAAAAGAGAAGAAAATAAAAGTCTAAACTACCTAAAATAGAAATAGAAACATACATGATATAATCTAAACAAAACTCAAGTACTAAACAAATTAAACAAAATAGATCTTAAAAAAATACAAAATAGAAGCAAAACCTAAGGCTAAAAAACACATTAAAAATCAAGAGATACACCTAAACTAAGCATCAAATCTGAATAAAAAGGTAAGACCTAAAATCTAAAGTAAACATCAAATCCTATACTCTAAACAAAATTAATCAAAACAATCATGCTATTACTATCAACTAAAACTAAAATCACAACTAAATGAATTATGCAGATGTAAAACAGTACTAAATCAAACTATCATATATGTAAATCAACTACCAGAAACATTAAAATCAAAAGAAATGTGAAAAATCAAAGCATCATCACAGAGAATTCATTAGAATCAAGAATTGGAATCAAATTCATATAAAATCAATGCACAAAGTGGTTAATCATATATCAAGAAGACATCTTGTTAAAATAAGCCCATCACAGGGTCTTAAAGTTCATTTCCAGAACTTAAAAGTCAATGATCATCACTCAGTTCATCAAAATCACAATGAATCTAAATCCAATTCATGCTCCTAATCAACATCATATATGGAATATATTCTAAATGCAAATAAAACCTGCAGTCTATTCTAAAACATATAAAATCCTAATTGAAATGAACTGAAAGAAACAAAAATATGAATTACAATATTTTTCTTTCATTGGACTCATCTCCAAACTCGACAAGACATCTCGATAAGTCATGCTCAATGTGGAGTCATGTAATTCCCTAAGGAATTTCTACTATGTGGAGTCTCTAAATCAAATTTTCAAAGTAAAACAATTGACATAAACAATTTTTGAATCAATTTTTATTCGTTGAACTCATAACTCGAGAAGACATCTCGATCATGCACGCCCACCTCGAGGTCGTTTAATTCCAAAAAGGAATCATAGATGTGCAGAGATCCAGAGTTCAACTCGTTTTTTTTCAAAGCAACACATTTACAAAAATAAAAAACAAAGAAAAATCGCAACGCAAACAAGAATCGAACAAGAACACAAAACAAAAACTTTATTAACATGAAAAGAGAATTACACACTACCGGATTCACCAATGCACTCACTGTCTATGGCATAAAAGAGCTGCATATAAATAAATTGATTTCTAAGGATCTGGTGATTGGTTTGCCTAAGTTAAAATTTGAAAAAGACAAATTATGTTCTGTCTGTCAAAAAGGAAAATAAACAAAATCTTTTTTTTCATCCAAAAGCATGATCTCTACATCAAAACCTTTAGAACTTTTGCATATGAATTTGTTTGGTCCATCTAGAATTAAGAGTTTTGGTGGAAATTACTATGCTCTTGTGATTGTTGATGATTATACTAGATTTACTTGGACATTCTTTTTGACTTTGAAAAGTGAAGCTTTTAAAGCATTCAAAACATTTGCCAAACACATTCAAAATGAAAAGGATTTGAAAATCAAAACTTTGAGAAGTGATCACGGTGGTGAATTTCAAAATGAATCTTTTGAAAATTTTTGTGATGAGTATGGAATCTCATAATTTTTCTGCTCCTAGAACTCCCCAACAAAATGGGGTTGTTGAAAGGAAAAATAGGTCTTTAGAAGAACTAGCTAGAACTCTTTTAAATGAGTCTAATGTACCTAAATACTTTTAGGCTGATGTAGTTAGTATTGTTTGTTATGTGCTGAATAGGATGCTTATAAGGCCCATTCTTAAGTTAACTCCTTATGAATTGTTTAAAGGAAGAAAACCAAATGTGTCACTTTAAGAATAGTCGGATGTAAATGCTTTGTGTTGAATAATGGCAAAGATAACCTAGGAAAATTTGATGCGAAATCTCATGAAGCAATTTTCTTAGGATATTCATTAACTGGCAAAGCATATAGAGTATTCAATAGAAGGACTTCGATAATTGAGGAGTCAATGCATGTTGTTTTTCATGAAATTGTGGACCTTGAGGTGAACCCTCTTGAGTCAAACAAACCTATTGTAGGTGGTGAGGATTATTTAAGGGAAGCTCTTGAAGATATGTACTTAAATGAAAACAATCATAGGGAAACTCAAAATCAAGAAGTTGATCCTAAAATCTACCAACAACCTCGTGGTCTCTCCTTGGACAACATCATTGGAGATATATCAAAATGGGTAACTACTAGACACAACCTAAATAATTTTTGTCTAACTGTTGCTTTTGTGTCTTAGATAGAACCTAAAAATATAAAAGAAGCTCTTCAAGATGATAAACGGTGCATTGCAATGCAAGAAGAGCTAAATCAATTTGAAAGGAATGACGTTTGGGAACTCATTCCTAGAAAAGAGGATTATCAAGTCATTGGCACTAAGTGGATATTCAGAAACAAGCTAGATGAAGATGGAAACATCACAAAGAACAAAGCAAGACTAATTGCAAAGGGATACTGCCAAGAGGAAGGTATAAACTATGACGAGACTTATGCTCCGGTAGCCAAGTTAGAAGCAATTATACTTTTACTTGCTTATTCATCATTGATGAAATTTAAACTGTATCAAATGGATGTAAAAAGTGCATTTTTGAATGGTTTTATAAAAGAAGAGGTATATGTTAGTCAACCTCCTAAATTTGAGGATTTTAGATTTCCTAATCATGTTTATAAACTGAAAAAAGCTTTGTATGGCCTTAAACAGGCACGTAAGTCTTGGTATGAAAGAATTAGTACCTTCTTTATTGAAAATGATTTTTCTAGAGGAAAGGTTGATTCAACCTTATTTATTAAGAAAGTAGAAAAACATATTTTGCTTGTTCAAGTATATGTTGATGATATAATTTTTGGATTTACTAATGATTCATTATGTGAGTGATTTGCAAATATAATGCAGGGTGAGTTTGAGATGTCTATGATGGGTGAATTAAATTTTTTCTTAGGACTACAAATAAAACAAATGGAAGGGGGAACCTTTGTCTCCCAAACCAAATATTGTAGAGAAGTACTTAAAAAATTTGGAATGGATACGTGTAAAGAAGCCAACACCCCTCTAGCAACTTCTTGTTACTTAGATAAGGATGAATCTGGAGAAGAAGTAAATCAAACAATATTTAGAGGTATGATAGGATCATTGTTATATCTTACTGCGAGTATGTAACACCCCTTACAGAGTGCCACTAAAAAAATAACAAAATCCACAATTTTACGCCAATTTTTTTTTTTAAATTCGCGGAACTAAACCATCAAAAGTTTAAGCGTCTTACAACATAAGGTTAAAACCTTACAAATATCAAATTCATTATTCAAATACATAAAATTACTTTAAAACATGATAAGTTCCCCATAATTATTCCCATAACTCTCGTCGTGCTACTTCATCTCTGCTTCATCTGCAACGTCATCTACTCTCGTACAAGTACGATCATCGTAGGTGGAAACCACAACCACAACATTTCAGGGTGAGTAACGAAGAACCTAACATAGCATATAATTTCAATATCAAAATATCACAACGTAGACTATCCTATTCACAACCTTACAATACAACATAATATTCAACTCGTAACTCAGATCATCACTACTCAGACTATCAAGTCACACTATTAAAATACATCACAGTATTAAACTCACGACTCAATGATTGACACAAGCTTCTGTTGTTTCCTTGAATTTTTGTCGTACCAAACCTGTTTCGCAAAACAGGGCGATTCGAGCCGTCTTCCATCGCAACTTCAGACCTATCTCCCCGACTCCTCAAGGAATTACGAGTAAAAACTTCGGTTAGGCGCACCCACCGAGCACTATACTCACACGAGCCGAAGTCATTGGGCGAGACATCCAACCCTCTCTAGTCCCCACGCATGAGGAAAGGGTGACACTCGAATCTCAGTCTCCGCAGAGACTCAACACACTATCGTATCACAATACGAACACCATCGATTCGACAAAAATTCTAAGAAAATGACAGACCGCTTGTTCTTACAATTTTACCATCACAATCATCACCCAACATCTCTTTCACTCCTCTCATTCTCATAATTCATCCTTTCCTCTTCCAACAATGGAAGAGAATTCTCAATACCCTCTTACCCACACTCTTGGCCAAAGAGTGTAGATAAGTGCTCCCAACAAGTAAAATTGAATGATGTCCACACTGACCTTGGCTTGTTATTTTACACATTACTCTCTCTACCGAACTCCAATTGAGTTGATTTCTTTTTTATTGGAAACTAGACTCAAATATCTTTCTTTGGACATATAAATCTAAATTTTTGGACTACAGGGCTAGCTGCAGTAAAATTATTAAAAAGCGGAAAAGTTAACC
>JAHCHA010013367.1:179662-282049 GCA_027742795.1 Vigna hirtella | reverse complement strand
GTCATTACTCTCTCTACCGAACTCCAATTGAGTTGATTCTTGATTTTGTGGAAACTAGACTCAAATATCTTTAATTTGACTACTCATACGACTATTTTGGACTTCGGGAAGGGTCTCAAATAAATATGGGAAAAATCGCAACAGTTCAGTTTTTAACTTCAGCGTGAAAAACTCATAAAACTCACAACCAAAAAGAAAGGAACATACCTCAACATGTTAAATTTAATCCCAACACACAAGGAAAAAAGCATGCAACAAAATTATAACTTTACCTTCTACCAATCATACACTATGTTATATCCCAAGTTAAACCCCCTTACCTCAATTCCAAGCTAGCTTCCAAGGCTCTTAGGTTTCCTACAAGTGATGTCCAAAAACTCCAAGGCTAGGGTGGCTCTTCCTTTCTCTCACCAACTTGGTTGCTCTCCAAAATCTCTTCTCCCCTCTCCAAGCTTTAACCTCCCCAAGGTCACTTACAAGCCTCTTAAGTCTAGAAGACATGTGCCCAATAAAAATGTGTCCACTCAAGCAAAGTGGAGAAAAAAGAAGGCAATGATTCAAGCACTCACAAAAAAATGAGGGAGTAATGGGAATAAAAGTTCCCTCTTGAAATCAATTAATGGAAGCATTTAACTCATAGTGGGACCCACATCCAAGGTGGAAATTAAAAAGAGCTAAGAGCACTTTTGGTCTTAGGAGGGTTCTAACTTGAGACCAAGCACACACACCCTCCATACACACTAACATCAACCACTAGACCAAGCTCCATCTGCTGATATAATAGCGCAAACAATTATACTAAAACACTCTTTCAAACTTTTCCGAAAATTAATATAAAACCAATATTAATATAATTTTCTTCCCTTCCTTAGATATTTTTCAACATTGATTATCATCACAATTTATTATATAATACCACAAAGTAAAATAGTTAAGGTAAGAAATCATTTTATTTAGACGGGTCTTACATTCTCCCCTACTCCAAAAATTTTCGTCCTCGAAAATTAAGGCTACTATGCAAACAGAAATGGGTATTCATTTCTCATGAACTCTTCAAGCTCCCAAGTCATCTCTTGGGTTTCCTCGTTCCAAAACACCTTCACCGTGCGAATTTCCTTTCCCCTCAGATTTTTCGTCTGCACCTCCAACACTCTGATTGGCCCAGCTTTGACAGTAAGATCTTCATTAACTTGTATATCATCAACCTCTATCACATGAGTAGGATCTGGAATGTATTTCCTCAGTTGAGACACGTGAAACACGTTATGCAGGTTTGCCAACTGCGGTGGTAACGCTATCTCATACGCTACGGGTCCAATCCGCCTAAGAATATCATAAGGACCAAGAAACTTAGGAGACAACTTCCTCGCCTTGATAGCTCTACCCACACCTGCCATTGGCGTCACGCGTAGAAACACATGTTCACCTTCATTGAACTCAAGCGGCCTAACTCATATCACCCAAATGCATTTGCTTTTCGGTAGCCTAACTCATAAGAACTCCATGGTTAAGCGTGCTTAGCCTGGAGTAATTTGGGGATGGGTGACCTTCTGGAAAGTTTTCCCGGAAAGTGTGCGAGTGAGGACAAAGCACACTGGAAAGCCTCGTGGGTGATTTGTGGGGGCAGTCAATACTCCTTGTGAGTTGCCGGGACGTTACAGATGGTATCAGAGCCTAGCCTCTCCCAGTACGGTGTGGTTCGAGGACGAACCATGCGGAAGCTGGTGGGCATGTGACACCCGGGCACTGAGACGAGGGCGGGGAGTGACGCCGGTGCAAGAGGCATGGTGCAGGGGGCACAGACAAGGAGCGGCTCCTGGCAGGCTTCGAGTGGAAGGGACACATGGATGAATCGAACATACACCAGAATGAGAGGGATCTGGAGACTGTGTAGGTATGGGAGTTGTCGGGACGTTACAGAGTAGACCAGACATTATGTAGAGTGTTTGTGTGTGCTAGGTACCAAGCTATCCAGAGAAATAAGAAGAATTTGCACACTTTTGACAAGAACGTCGCATACTAGGTGTCAAATTTACCAGGTTGGATTTCTACCAATATTATGGCTTTCAATTCCCTGATTATTATATATGGACCAATGTCGCCAAGCTCACAATATGGGATGATGTTGTGAAAGTTCATTTGGGAGTTCCGGACTTCAACCGTCTTCTCACATATCAATTGTTTTTTAGGAACCCCCAACAACAAACCGACCGCCGTCAACTATTGGTTGGAAGATTCAAGGTAGAAGAACGGATGATTCACTACTTGATTGTATGGATGTTGTGTCCTCATGCTACTAATCATGCTCAATGTTCTGAGCAAGATCTTCTACTCTTGTATGGGATTTTAAATCACATTCATATTGATTGACCTACACTTATCCAAGATACTCTGCTAAAAGCTCAAAAATACTCTTCATACCATCTTCCATACGCTCTCCTCATCTCTAGGATTCTTGAATACAAAGGAGTGAGTGTAGATGGTAAACATACCCAAGCCATCCAATTAATTGGCACTGAAATTAGAGAGACAACCTTTAAGCAAATGAGATTTGTTGCTCGTGGACAAGTGCTTATTCACAAGGATGACGACCATCAGGATGACGACGACGATGACATGGATGCCCATATGGCAGAACTAGTAGGAGTTGTTGCTCCATCTGAAGCTGGACCATCTACCATGCCTTCATCCTCTTCTCTCTCCATGGAAGCATTTTTTTGCCAATCTATCAAAGCAGATGGAAGACATGAGTTTGGCTCATCAAGCAAGATTTGATGAGATTATTGAAATGCAACAAACTCACTATGATTATGTCACTGAACGGTTTCAAGACCTTGATACTAGACTAGGCAATATTGAGGGGCACTTTAATCTTCAACCCCCATATTATCCTCCATCCCCTCCTTTTTAGACTTTTATTTGTATTAGGATTTGAGCTTCTATGTTTGCTTTATTTTCCTCACGTACTGTTTTATTTCATTTTTTTATGCAAAATTTGAATTTTCATTAAGTCTTGCAGTGAATTTATTCTCTTTTTTCAAGGGGAAGCACCACTTGAGGGGGAACTTTCCTTTACTTTTTGCTTATGATAAAAAAGGGGGAGAAACACTTCTAGTGCAGTTACTACTAACTTGTTCTATGTTTGTTAGCTTAAAATGTCTGCAGATTTTCAAAAGATGCTTTTAAACCAAGATTTTTTTATCACCATAAAAAAGGGGGAGATTGTTACCAATGAGGAGCATTGATGTCTTGAAGATAATGATTTTGATGATGTTACAAAGTGAAGAATATGAAGACCCTTGTTGTATTAAGTTTAAAAGCATTCGTGTAGAATAAAATGTTAAGAGTCGAAATGATGGAAAGTTGTGAAAAATCAAGCCGAATAGTGGAAAGTTGTGAGGAATCAGGCCAAACGGTGGAAAGCTGTGAGGAATCAGGCTGAACAGTGGAAAACTATGAGGAATCAGGCGGAATAGTGGAAAGTTGTAAGTAGTCGAGCCGAATGATGGAAAGCTGTAAGGAATGAGGCCGAACGGTGGAAAGCTGTAAGGAATCGAGCCGAACGGCAGAAGGCAGTGAAGGCTCGAGCCGAATGGTAGAAGGAGGTGAAGAACTGAAGTCGACCATTTGAAGAGTTAATATCCTAACTGTTCCAAGTCTCGCAGATAATTGATTATCACTTACAATAATCGATTATCACTGACAATTGTAATATGTCTTTTCAGTTTCAGACCAGTAGGCTATATATATTTTTGTCAAAATCCTTTAGAGAATAATCTGTGCCATTTGAGAATACAGTTTGTCTGAGGAAGTTCTCAAGTGATAGTGTTGCTTTTGTCAAGTCTTGTGAATAGGAGAAGCTCGCGCTTAGTGTGTCTAAGGTCGAAGTGGTTCTCTTCAAGTTGGCATAATAGTTTTCTTCCGGTTCGTTTGTCGAAGGAAGGTTCTTCCATTCATTTGTTGAAGGAAAGTGTTTTATGTTCTTACTCTTTATTCCATATTATTGTAATCTGTGAAACAATATTTTAGTGAAAAGGTTAATCATTATTCATAGTGATTAACGACTAGACGTAAAATCTTTTGACTCGAACCACGATAAAAATCATTTGTGTGATTTTTCTCTTCCTACACTCTCTAAACTTTTAGCACATCAACTATTCGTTAAAAGTTTTACAAGAAAATTAAAGGAACCATTTTATTGACCGAATACGTTTTTTCGCTCTTAACAATCGAATCCGTTTTAACTCTGCTGCGCAAAATCGGTACCGATTGTTCCAACAATGTATTTAGCTTAAACTCTCTTAGACGCTTTTAGCATAGCTTCTTGGTGTTTTGACTTAGGTTATTTTTCTAGAGTCCTAAGTGTTTACCTTGGTTGGCCGGGTATTAATGCTTTGTCTGTGTTTTCCTATTGTTTTTTAAGTGTTTTCTTGTTTGTCTTTAGCTAGTCTAATCCAAATTTTCTTATTTTGTATCTAGCTAGAGTTTAGATTTCTGCTTGTCCCATTCTCCTACTTTTATAGCCTAGTTAGGCTTCTGTGCGAAAGTAAAAATGTGTATGGAATGTTGTTCCCGAAAGTTTCTGAATTCCTCATTTTAAAACAATTGTATAACAATTCAGGAACGTGTTTTCTATAGTTACAAAAAGCTTTCCAAATTCAACAATCCTCAATACAATTTATTCTTACAAACTACACTATGTGATATGATTTCTGAAATTTAAAAGGACACTTTCCAGAACAACAATATAGAATACAAATTCTTTAACAAATCACATTCCAAAACGTATATTCTGGAAGCCTATGATCCAAAATTCAAAATTCAGAACACTATTCTGCACCCGTTAAAACTAAAACAAGTAAAACACAACTATTTTTTCATACCTTGATCTATTTTAAAACTTGTAGGGATGCACTTAGAAATTCTGGGAGTACACAAAGCAAAAGTCTTGCATGGTCTCACAACCTTGATCCATCATCATGCACTAAAAGGGACATCTGATTTCAATCCCAAATATTAATTTCATATCTTATCCTGTCAAATGGTCAATTACTTCAGCAACACAATAAATATGCAGACCAAACTTTGGCGTGACACAAATGTGTGAGAGAGTATGAATTTAGAGAAGTAGCATGGAGAATATATTGATGACACTGATGGAACTTGTGTATGAGAAAGTCAAATGGATGTAACTGGTGGTGGCAACCTTCCACATTGTTGAAATTTGAACCACATCACCTCTTCATTTGGTGCTTATTTATTTAA
This sequence comes from Vigna hirtella, assembly GCA_027742795.1. Lineage (NCBI taxonomy): Eukaryota > Viridiplantae > Streptophyta > Magnoliopsida > Fabales > Fabaceae > Vigna > Vigna hirtella. Next base: position 276,784 of record JAHCHA010013367.1, on the reverse strand, counting down.
TTATTCCCATTAAAACACGACAGAGTAGTTTGTAGTTTGTATATATTGCAGACATGTGTTGCCTACTTTTGCAATAGCCTAATCCATACCATTTTGCTGTGAGCTTTGTTTGGCCCATGGAACTTTCGCCTTTATCCCATAGTTCTCCGAGAAAAGTATGCTCTACAAATATCAAACACTTTCTTAAATGAATGGCGTATTGTGTTGTGCTTGCTATTTACACGGAAACACAATTTCACAAACTCTCACATCATTATATATACCTCTCCAACCAACGTTCATATATTGCTTTTTAAACCTTCACATGATCTAAACAAAATACTAATAAATTTCTCTTATTATCTATATTATTTTGTTAACGGTTTCAAGAATTAGCCTTTTAGTTATTTAATATTTTTTTTTGCTTATATTTATTTTGTTTTTATATGTGTATAAAAGTTTCGAAATTTATACATAATTAGCATTTTAAATATTATATAAAAATTTTAAATTTGAGAAAATAATAGTTTAATAATTTATTAAGTATTAAATAATAGAATTGAAATATATTATTATTTTTATGGTAAATCAGTTTAAAATCAAATCAAATAAATAAAATAATAAAATAAATTTTTAAAGAGACAATATTGCATTATAAACAATTTGTATTATTAATATATATATATATATATTATTTTTTAAAATAATTTTATATTTTTAATATATTTATTATTAAAGAATAATTTATATTTAAAATATTAACTCATTTATTCTATATTAAATTATTAATTATTTTCTATACTATTTTTTAGTTTTTAATTTTTATCCCTTTATGATTTTTAGTTACTTTTAAATTTAGAAAAATACATTTTACTTTTATGTCTTAAAATAATATTATTTTGAAAAATAGTATAAATTTATTAATAATACAAAGTATTTAGACTATCATATAAAATAATTGTCACGTAATAATTTTATCTTATAATTAATATATTATATTCTATATAGATATTTTTATTGTTAAATATTCTTCCTACTTTTATTATATAAAAATTAAACTAATATTAATAAAAAACAACATGAATGATGTATATATATAACTTCGAAAAATGTTTCAAATAAACGTTAAATATGTTTTTAGAAATTAGAATTAGTTTCTATCTAAAATTTAATTCAATTTGATTTTCAAAAAATGACTATATCCATTCTTTCTAAAAGTTTGAAAATTAAATTGTATCTTAAAAGAATAACCAATTTTAATTTTGCGTTAAAATTTAGAAACTAAAAAACAAATTTAACTCTTTAAACAATTATATTTGTCATAAAATGAATTAAAACATTATTCTTTTCATTTCAAAAGTTTAGTAATAAAAAAAAATCAGAATTCTTAATATTATAAATTTTGTTTTATATTCACTAAATTCATTCTTTACTCAAACTTTAAATTATTAAAACTTTTAACTTTAATAAGATCAAAACAAGAACTAAAAACTAACAAAGCATTTGTCTATTTTACAACAATAAACTTAATTTTTAAATCAATTTTATTGTTCCTTTTAGTATGTGTGAAAATGCTAAATGTTGCATTATAAAGAAGGAAAACTTTGTAGTTAAAATTCAATGTGATATATGAATTTTAGCTTTTAAACAAGTTTTTAATGATTTTCACATCCTTTTCTAGTGATCCTTTTCTAGTGATGTATGACTTGCAATATACACTTAATGAAATCACCTGAATGAGTGTTAAGTGAGATCACTTGCATTAAATCATCGCAAGATCTCTAGAACACTTATGAATAACAGGCACACACATGATCTAATAAGTGTAACACAATGATAATTACAAGATCTATGGTGGTGTATTGTGATTGATAAACTGTTAACATACACTAAGTGTTTTTGGTTCGTATAGCTTGCTAGACAAACTATGTTCAATTTTTCAATCTATGATTGGTTCATATAAATACCTACACCAACTTTTATGCATTACAACTTATATGATACCTAGGATTTTCTTCTTTCACTCTTTTTATCTCTTATCGTTTGTAATATGTGAGGTATTGTTGTAAAATAGAGCATTGTAAAAGGTTTTCCCTTTTTCATTAGAACAAAATGTGCCATGCCTTTTACTTCAACACAATTTTCTCTACATCAAACCCGTGATAGTAACCATAATTACTCTATTCTAATGATTCCTACACATAGGGTATTGATCTTCAAGAAGAGCTCCATAAAAAAGTTGCTCCACGATCATTGTTGTCAATACAACTGTTTATAAAAAAGAAAAAAGGTTGAATGAAATAAGCATTCATACTGTTTTCATGAATATAGAATTTTCCAATCTTTACTGCCTAAAAGACCGTGTTCAACAAACAACGTTTTACAAATGAAAACCTCTAAGTAAAAGTGAATATTTTATCAAATGAAATGCTACTTTAAAAGCACAAACTCATGATAAACACTTGTATTACAAATTATGTCTAAATGCTCTCTAAACTTAAGAGCATTAAATGCATGAACGTACTGTACTTCTTTGTTTGTTTGCTTTTGTTCTCTTTATTCATGCAGATAATGACAATACCAAGCTTTATTCAAAAGCCCTTCATATAGATCAGAAAGACATTGAGAGATAGGAAGATGTTCCTATAATGTTTCCTTAAAGCTTTGTCCTGTCATAGTCGTATAAGCTCTCACTACTAAAGCAATGTTACTCTTCCCAAGATGAAAATAATACAAATCTTCGTACCAAAAGCCACTTACTCTCAAGGAGTTCAACGTTTTTTGAGTAAAGAATCTTTCTCGAAGATGGCTATATAAGGAGGACTTGCTGAAGAGAAGGAAGAAGAACTTTGATCATTGAATCCTTATGCTGCTATTCTCTTTCAAAAGCTTACATCGTCTAAGTTTTCTTTGTACAAGCAAATATCATTTCAAGTTACCAGATTTCATTGTATTAAAAATATCCTCTCTTTGAGAGTTTGTTGAATTTGTACTTGTAAACTGCAACACTTTGATTGTGTTTGTAGATTCATGAGTGAATTAAAACACTTTGTTTGTTTAGTTCAGGTGAACTAAACAGTCTAGTCAAGTACTAGTGAGAAACAAAAGTGATTGATAATACTTGGAAACTAGAAGTGATTGATAATACTTGTATACCACGAGTGGTTTATACTCATTGTAATATCGTTAAAGATTAGTGAAACCCCTTAAGAGGTCTTAAGGGAGAATTGGACGACTCAAGTTGGAGCAAACTAGTGTAAAAAATACTTGTACTAATTTGTTTTGCTTATTAAAGGTTTTTCTAAACGCTCATTTGAATACACAAGCCTTTAACAACTACCGTAAATTATCTAACTCCTGCAATAGTCATTAAACACTATCTTGTGAAAAGAATTTAAAACACTATTTAAACTCCTTTTTTTTGTATGAATTCACTTGTTATGAGTTTTCTTGTATTTCAATTGTGAGATCATCTCCACTAAAGTTATGAATTCACTCCAAGATCACTAGTGAAATTCAACCATGAAAGTTGTCCTTCTCTTTTGAGTTCATTCTCCTTCTTCTCCAAACAATGAAATGTTTTGCACATGTGGCTAGACTTCGGCCACAAGTTACTCTCCTTTTGGTATGCATCACACGAAACTCTGAGCTTTAGTCCTGGAATGTTGGAATTCTGACCATATTCACCACCTATAAATAAGGGTTCCTACACTCTTCCAAAATACATATTCACTCAATCTTTATATCTTAGATTCACGTATCTGGTCATGAATTATTTTCCTTTTAAAGCTTTCTATTAGTTCTGAATTCTTCAAATTCTGTCAAGAAATTTCTGTTTTATCTTAGAGACTTGCGTAACATATTGAAAAAAAATTCTAAAGACAATTATCATTCATGTAAAAAAAACTCATCTTATTTATGTTCTCGTCAATTTATACAAAAGTTGTATATTAGCTAATGATATTGCCTTGGTAATTATATTTTTACATGTATGGGCGTTTTAATAGAAAGTTATAAACAAAAAATAAAATACTTCTTTACCTAATTAGTTTAATTTAATAAAAATATTTGTAACTAATCGTGTTTATTATATTTTATATTAAACATTTACCATTAGATCAAGAAACACTCTGTCTATCCTTTAGTATCTAAGTCCAAATCATGTCTTTCATTTATAATAGAACAATAACTTGAGTAGGAGATTATTGAAGAAAAAAATTATTATAAGTTAATCAATTCTCGGTATCATTTGTAAGAAAGTTATATTTATTATTTTTCCTATAAGAGTAATCTTTCTATAGATACACTGTATTGATTTACAGTTAGCCTGAATACTTGAATTTTTTGTCTTATAAAAAAATTAAAAATAGACAATTCAGATTATGGTTTGTGTGCTGATAATTATAGTAAAAAGTGTTATAAAAAGGTGTGCCTTCAGTGTCGTTATATTGCAAAATATCTATATTGTTTGGTTGTTCACGTTTCGCAAGGAACGTTGAAACGTTGCAACTTCAAGTGGTCAATACCACTCTTCCGCAAGTCACGCTCAGGATCATCCACGTTTAAAGAGTGGTTTCACTCATCCGCAAGGCACGGTTTCGGGAAGCTTCTTCCGCAAGATCTTTTCCTTGTATCACTCCTTTTCTTGCTCTATAAATAGAGCCTTTCATCCATTCTAAAAATGATCATCAGAACCTCTTCTCTATTTCTCTCTTCTATCAATTTCATTCTTTCTTTTCTTTCCTAAAAATATTCTGGGTTTAATTTATTCTCTTTTTAAGAGATCCTTGCTAGTTTTGAAATCCTCAGAAATTCTGAGAAGTTCCTGTTGTATTCTGGGGGACTTACGCAATACACCGCGGATAAGTCCTTAAGGACAGTGATCTACACGCCTTAGGAAGTCTTTTGTTCGTGATCTTTATTCTATTATCGTCAGCTTCTACAACAATCTTAAGGACTTATGGCTGACAACAACAACAACTCAATCCCGGAGAATCAAAATATTGTTTCCGGAACTCAGATGGTTCGCGAAACCTTTCTCGGATGTATCAAAAATTGAAGTCTTCTCTGGTCAGAATTTTCGACGCTGGCAAGAACGCGTGTCAACCCTCTTAGACATGTATGGAGTCATTTTTTCTCTTTCATCTTCAAAACTCGACTCCACTATCCCTCTAAATTCAAAACAAGTTGAAGACTGGGTTCATGCAAACAAGGTATGCCATCATACTTTACTTAGTGCGCTCGCTAACGATTTGTTCGATGTGTACTGTTCCTATAAGGAAGCAAAAGACATTTGGGATTCGTTGATTCTCAAATACACTGCTGAAGATATAGTCAGACAAAGATTCATCATTGGGAATTACTATCGCTGGGAAATGGTTGAAGACAAGGACATAAAGTCGCAAATCAATGAGTACCACAAGCTACTCGAAGATATCAAAGCGGAGAACATTCTTCTTCCAGATGAGTTTGTTTCAGAGCTTCTGATCGAGAAACTGCCGCCTTCCTGACTGATTACAAGCAACAACTAAAACACAGGCACAAGCAAATGTCACTTTCAGAGTTGATCACTCACATAATTATTGAAGATACCAACAGGAAAGAATGTGTTGTTGTGAGGGCCAAAGCATTGTCTGCAAAAGCAAACATGGTAGAAGACAAACCTGCTCCAAAAAGGTACGAACACAAACCTGATCACAATAAGAAAAATAATTTTTGAAAATTTCGCCCCAACACATCTAACCCCACCTTTAAGAAGAAAGGAAATTGCTTCGTATGTGGGAAGTCGAGCCATCATGCACCGCAGTGCAGGCGCAGAGTAAGAAACGACAATCCTCCTAAGGCTAATATAGTCGATGGAGATGACATTATTGCTGCGATCGTTTCTCAAGTAAATCTAATGACAAATGTGAGCAAGTGGGTGGTAGACTCTGGTGCTACCAGGCATATCTGTGCAAACAGAAGTGCCTTTACCTCTTACACTAGTGTAGGGGATGGAGAAGAACACGTTTACCTCGGTGATTCCAGGACCACTCCTGTTCTGGGAAAAGGGAAAGTTCTTCTCAAACTCACATCTGGAAAGACTCTGGCCTTGAGTGATGTGCTACATGTGCCATCAATCAAAGTTAATTTAATCTCTGTAGCACTACTGGGAAAAGTGGAGGTTAAAGTGTCATTCGAGTCTGACAAGATTGTAATGACAAAAAATAATGTTTTTGTGGGGAAGGGATATTGTGATCATGGTCTCTTTGTACTTAACATTTCTGAAAATATTAATGAATCATCTTCTTCTGCTTATATTATTGACTCATATGATATATGGCATGCTAGATTAGGACATCTGAATTTTTCCTATGTTATGAAATTAAAACAAATAGGATTAATTAATATGCATGATAAACAGAGTAGTAAATGTGATATATGTGTAGAATCTAAAATAACAAAGAAAACATGTTTTTTTGTAGAACGTCAAACTGAACTGTTAGGGTTAATTCATACTGATCTAGCTGATATGAAACAAACCATGTCTAGAGGAGGTAAAAATTATTTTGTGACCTTTATATATGATTATTCTAGATACACCAAAGTATACTTAATCAAACACAAAGATGAAGCCTTTGATGTGTTTTTAACCTATAAAGCAGAAGTAGAAAATTAATTGAATAAGAAGATTAAAAGGATTAGATCAGATAGAGGTGGTGAATATGTTTTGTTTAATGACTTTTGTGTTAAAGAAGGTATCATCCATGAGGTAACTCCACCATATTCACCTGAGTTTAATGGAGTAGCTGAGAGAAAGAATAGAACTCTTAAGGAGATGATGAATGCTATGCTTATTAGTTCTAGTGTACCTGATAACCTTTGGGGAGAAGCCTTGCTTACTGCGTGCTTTTTACAAAATAAAATACCTCATAAGAAAACTGGTAAAACTCCGTATGAGTTGTGGAGAGGTTATCAACCTAACCTTAAATATTTAAGAGTGTGGGGGTGCCTAGCTAAGGTGATGTTACCCGATCCTAAGAAAAGGAAAATAGGCTCTAAAACCTCTTATTGTATGTTCTTAGGTTATGCTGAACATAGTGCTGCCTATAGGTTTCTAGTTCTTAAAAGTGATACACTTGAAAGAAATTCTATAATGGAGACGAAAAATGCTGAGTGTTTTGAACATGTTTTTCCTTTAAAGGTTAGTGAGACGTCTCAACCTATAGAAAATAATAATAATAATAGTGATGCCTTGTGTGAGGAATTAAGAAGAAGTAAAAGACAAAGGAAGGAAACTTCATTTGGTAATGATTTCTATACCTATCTAGTTGATAATGATCCAAGTAACTTTGTAGAAGCCATTAGTGCTCTTGATGCAAAACAGTGGGATAAAGCCATTAAGACTGAAATTGAATCAATTCAGAAAAATAATACTTGGACCTTAGTAGATTTGCCTAAAGGAGCAAAACCCATTGGTTGTAAGTGGATCTTTAAGAAAAAGTATCATCTTGATGGATCTATAGAGAAGTATAAGGCAAGATTAGTAGCAAAAGGTTTTACTCAAAAACCTAACATAGATTACTTTGATACTTTTGCCCCAATGACTAGGATTTCCTCTATTCAAGTTTTGTTAACCTTAGCAGCCATCCATAAGCTAGTGATACACCAAATGGATGTTAAAACTGCCTTTTTGAATGGTGATTTAGAGGAGGAAACTTATATGACTCAACCTAAAGGGTGTGTAATACCTGGTCAAGAGAATAAAGTTTGTAAACTTTTAAAATCTTTGTATGGGTTGAAACAAGCACCAAAACAGTGGCATGAAAAACTAGATAATGTATTGCTATGTGATGGTTTTTCACCTAATGATGCTGATAAATGTGTGTACTCTAAATCTGAAAATGGTGATTGTGTCATTATATGTTTGTATGTGGATGACATGTTAATTTTTGGTACATGCAATGAGATTGTTACTAGAACTAAACTATTTCTAGGATCGAACTTTGAAATGAAAGACATGGGTGAAGCCAATGTAATTTCAGGTGTTAAAATCATAAGGAAGGGAGATAGTATATTACTATCCCAAGAACAATACATTGAGAAACTTCTTAAGAAGTTTGGGTATTATGATTTCAAACCCGTGAGTACCCCTTATGATGCTAACTCTAAATTAATGAAAAATAGAGGATAATAATTATCTCAGCCTCAGTATGCCCAGATAATTGGGAGCTTATTGCACTTGATGAGCTTTTCTAGAACTGATATTACTTATGCAGTAGGTAGACTGAGTAGGTACACTCAATGTCCAAATCAAGAACATTGGGATGCACTTTCCAGGCTTATGAGATACTTAAGAGGTTCAATGGATTATGCCATTGAATATAGTGGATTTCCCGCTGTACTAGAAGGGTATAGTGATGCTAACTGGATCTCTGATTCAGATGAGACAAAATCCACTAGTGGTTATGTATTCACACTTGGGGGTGGTGCGATTACATGGAGATCAGTCAGGCAAACTATTATTGCAAGATCAACAATGAAATCTGAGTTTGTCGCTCTTGAGATGGTTGGTAGTGAGGCTGAGTGGTTGAAAAACTTCTTAGCAAACATTCCACTAGGAATGAAACCAACCTCATCGGTGTCAATACATTGTGATTGCCAATCGACAATAGCTATAGCTAAAAACAAGAATTACAATGGAAAAAATAGACATATCCAATTGAGACACAATTTGGTGAAGCAGCTTCTAAAGAGTGGAACTATTTCCATTGACTATGTGAAGTCAGAACGGAATCTAGCAGATCCTCTGACAAAACCCTTGGGAAGAAATATGATATTAGAAACATCGACGGGATTGAGACTTAAGCCACTAACAAACAAACAAGTGATGGTAACCCAACCTTTGTGATTGGAGATCCCATGAATAAGGTTCATATGGGTAAAAATAAGTCACTTGTTAGTTCTGATAGCACTAATTTGATTTTAAATCAAATATGTCCATTCCTATGGTGTGTGTAAAAGTGCTAGATACTGCATTATTGAGAGGTTAAACTTTGTAATTAAACAAAGTTGTAATGATCTTCATATCCCTTACGGGTGGTGTATGAATTGCAGCATACACTTGATGAAATCACCTATATGAGTGTCAAGTGGGGCCGCTTGCCTGAGATATTGGCATGATCTCTAGAGCACTCATGAATACCGGGCACACACATGGCCTAGTAAGCGCATCACAGCGATAACAACAAGGATTGTGGGGGTGTACTGTGATTGATAAACCTCTAACACACTCAAGTGTCTTTGGTTCATATAGCTTGCTATACCAACTACACTGTGTGTTAAGTTTCTTGATCTAAGACTGGTTCATATAGCTTGCTATACCAGTTCTTATGCATTACATCTTGTGAAACCCAGAATAATTTCTTTTGTTCTTTCTTTTGTACATATATTTTGCAAATATGTGGGGGATTGTTATAAAAAGTGTGCCTTCAGTGCCGTTATATTGCAAAATATCTATATTGTTTGGTTGTTCACGTTCCGCAAGGAACGTTGAAACGTTGCAACTTCAAGTGGTCAATACCACTCTTCCGCAAGTCACGCTCAAGATCATCCACGTTCAAAGAGTGGTTTCACTCATCCGCAAGGCACGGTTTCGGGAAGCTTCTTCCGCAAGATCTTTTCCTTGGATCACTCCTTTTCTTGCTCTATAAATAGAGCCTTTCATCCATTCTAAAAATGATCATCAGAACCTCTTCTCTATTTCTCTCTTCTATCAATTTAATTCTTTCTTTTCTTTCCTAAAAATATTCTGGGTTTAATTTATTCTCTTTTTAGGAGATCCTTGCTAGTTCTGAAATCCTCAGAAATTCTGAGAAGTTCATGTTGTATCCTGGGGAGCTTACGCAATACACCGCGGATAAGTCCTTAAGGACAGTGATCTACACGCCTCAGATAATCTTTTGTTCGTGATCTTTATTCTATTATCGTCAGCTTCTACAACAAAAAGAAGTTGTTAATGATTTATTAAAAGAAGTAGGTATTGAAAATACTTCTGACTCACTATAAACTCATTGCTTCTCTACCTTCAAATTATTAATGATTAAAAACACATTTTAAATAATGAAAAGTAAATTTTAAAAATGTTTATTTTAAATATATTAAATAATATTGATAAAAATATATTTTTATCTTTAGATACTTGAGCACGTAACATAAAACATATTAATAAACTTTATTTATGATGGAGGTGAAAATTATGAAATATTGAAGGAATCGATAATCATTAATACTCTGAGTAATTATATTCTCATGTTTAGGTGGATTTTTGTATGCCAACTACTAAATTGAAAGGCGGCATAATTAGCAGTAATAATAAATCTCAATCAAACAATAGAGGAGCGTTGGATGAGAAAACACGTGAAAGGATCGTAAAAGATTAGTTAAACTTTAAATTAAGGATTGAGTGGAGGAAGGATTTGGTGCTGAGAATAGGTGCTGCTTTAAATAAGCTAATTTTGATTAGGATGTATCAATTCAGGTACCATCATTAAAATTCTCAACTGCTTTTTACTCCCTATTTTATTCCAAATTCTAAAATTAATTGAAATTTAGTTTCAGTAACATTACTTATGCAAAAAAATAAATTAAAAATTAAATAAACTGTCATATCTAGCTGCAATAATATTAATATGATAATAACAATAATAATAAATACAAGGGGACAGCAGAGAAGCTGTCTTTGCTTTTCAGTTGCTAACATAATATCTATGTCCCAATTGCTTCTGCAGCTCTGAAACACTACAACAAACCACTTCAAGACAAAACAAGGCCAAATAATATCCACACCTTCTTTTTCTGTCACAAAGTTTTAGTCTCTTATTTTGTGCTCTCAAATAGTGTGAAGAAAAACTCCAACCATTGCAGTTGGAAAACATCACAATTCACAAGCTCGGTAAGACCAATTAAAATCTTCCGCACTCTTCATGGTCATGCTTTGCATGATGATGGCTTTGGTCTCTGAAAATTTGAATAGACATGCCAATAGTGATTTTTGATTTTCTGTGCTTCCATAACAAAGTGCTTCTGGTTTTCAGTCTTCATCCTACAAAGTCTTAGATACTATTCAGTGTTCAGTAACCAAAGAGATGCTTCTCTCAGAGCCTTTATCTAGTGGGATTCCTGACAGATATTGCCATAACTCAAAAAGGTTAAGCTCCTTCTCTATTTCTTGTTGATAAGAGAAAAAATAATTCACAACTTTTCTTGTTTGCTTCAGCTGCAGTACACTTCTCTGACAAGCATCCAAATTCTCTGTCCTCAACACTCAAGTAAGTAACCATCCAGTACAAGGAGTGTTACATCACACAAAGGTTTTGCTACGTCCGAGATGTTTCAGCTCTATTTTATTCAAAATTTCCTAGCTCATTTCTCCAAGCTTTTCAAGCGGCAGAGATAGATACTTCAGCTGAAATCAAAAGGGTACAGGAATTCCGAGTTTAACACTTGAATTGTTGCTGTTGTTGATGAGGTCGACACAGATAATGGCTCTTCATCACCGCTTTTTGCTTGACACAAATTCAAGCACGCCTGCACCAAGTAACGTGAATAGGACAAGAGAGGCTTTCACAGGAGATGCAAATTTTGACACCAATATGGTGATTATATTGGCTGCGCTGCTTTGTGCGCTTATATGTGCTTTGGGACTCAACTCAATTGTGCGATGTGCTCTAAGATGTAGCCGCAGGTTTGCTTTCGAGACCCCAGAAGAGACTGCCGCACGTTTGGTGGCAAAAGGCCTAAAGAAGAGTGCATTGCATCAGATCCCTATAGTTGTTTATGGTTCTGGTAGTGTTGGTATTGCAGCCACAGATTGTCCCATTTGCCTTGGGGAGTTTCTGGATGGGGAGAAAGTAAGAGTGTTGCCAAAATGTAACCATGGATTCCATGTAAGGTGCATAGATACATGGCTCCTCTCACACTCCTCTTGTCCTAATTGCAGGCAATCTTTGCTTGAGCAACCTACCATTTCTGGAGCTGTTGGTGCAGGAAATAGTAATTATGGCGGAAATGCTTCAGCAGGACAGGAACACGTGTCTTTGTCAGTGGCTGTGGAAGAGGTTGGTTAATCGCAAACTTAGCCCTCCACCAAGGAACGGATGAATAAATGAAGACTAGTTCGTTTAATTTGGAACCTGTTTTTCATGTTTACTGTGCATCTGTGTAATACTATGAAAATTTGAAGGAAGATATTGGGGTATATATTAGTGTGGGAACAGTGCATGTTTGGATTATTATGGTTTTAGATCTCACACTGTGTTTGTGCATGTTTTTCTGGCATGAAAAATAGTGCTGAATCTCAAATGCTTGTTGTCTGCAAATATATTGAAAAACAAGAAATGCACACATGTTTGGACACTTGGATCAATAACATTGTCTCCAGAAAACACATGCATGGCATTGTCTCCAAAAAATTGCAGAGAAAAAGAAAAATCTTGTGACTAGTTCTAACTTAGTTCAATTTTCTTGCTTACGTTCCTAAAGCCTTTCCTTATGATCTGAGTAGAGCTACAGTAAGTAGTTAATGCATATTTAGTTCATGATCAGCATTCGGATTGTAGAACTAACTAAATATATAACTGAATCTTAATGGCTTGTGACTTAGCAATCAATGTCAGAAGACCATCAATCACACATCCCATGAAAGATCACTTATTTTCTCTGCATGTCAAAGCAAACATGGATGCTCTTTTCCACTTCCATGTGAGTGGCATATTCTTTGGTAAAGGAAAATTCACACGGTCCAAAATATTTCAATCGAAATAACCTTAATTAGTAGAGAAGAATAACCTTAATAAGTACAGAGATTAACCAAGTCCTGTATAAGCACTTCAAAAAGTAAGAGTTAGAAATCTGATTCCAAATCCAAAGCGGAAACTGGTCAATAAGAAATAAGCATAAAAGAAGAAAGAACTTCTTTTAAATTACTATCTTTCCACGTTGGTGGTATGTGCCAGACTCTCTCCTGTCAATTTCTATTCAAAGTTTTTGCATAGATAGATAGTTCTTACACCTTTTACAGTTACTATTCATTTGATATTTAAAAAAAGTTCAAAGTTTGTCTTCTGTCCATTTTAGTGTAGATCATAAGGCATAAAGAGAAAACATCCCTTTTCATTTCACTTTACTTATCTAGTGAAGCTTCCATACAGCAACATCCTTTGAAGTACAACATGCATTTGGTGAATCAGGATTCAAGAGCATGACAACCAAAATGCTGTCATGGTGATGCCATCACAAATAATTTGAAACCTGTCTTTATTCTTTTATAGTACTCTTGTCAATCAACCAAAGCTTTATTTAAATTCTCTCATTTTTATCCACCGCTTATAGGCTGAAAGACTCGGGCATTTATCCCAATTCCCACGTCTAAATCTTTAGTATCCGATGACAAGTATCATGTCACTAGATCAGTGGGGCACATATTTTGGTCAAGTTCTCTGCTCTTCAACTTCAAGGTTAGTAATTTGAAAATAAAAAGAGAATACTCATCTTGAGCATGGTTAGAGCAGAGCCTTGGTGATTATATATATTATGAGGTGGCTTGGAGAGAACGAAAGAACAGGTTCACTATAAGATTGTTTACTCTTTAAAACATCTTCTGATACCCTTTCATGATTACTCTATTGTTCAAGCAATTGACATCTGTTAATTTATTACTGGGGTAGAAGGGAATGGTAGCTGAGATTTGCTAACAAATTAAACTTACAAACTGAGCTGCAAGTAACTCAAGAACAGATTTGACATGTTTCTACCAACCTAACCTATGTTTGAGATTGTACATTTATTTATGAGAGTTCAGAAAATAGCTGAAGTAATTGTGCAAGGTTGGTTCATGGGATGGTATTAGATCTTCTACATTTAAAGTGGTCTACAGTTCAATCTTGCTTCTCCTACCATTCACATGCTATCACCTTAAACTTTTTGGACATTAAGTTTATGAAAGTCTCTTGTTTATTTATGAGACAAACTAAATATCTGTTCAAGTAGTTGGAAAATTAAGTTTCTCTAAATCAAATGAATGAGGTCAGAACTGGAAAACCTTTAATTCAACTTTAGAATTTATAGGTTCATCATAATGCCTACATGGCTACATGGGTTTGGTTAACCTATGGTCTACTTCAACATTAAAATCCTTATTGATTTTATTATAAAACATAATGGGTAAACATTTTACCTACATAAATACGTTGAGTGGAAAGAAAATGAGAAGAAAAGAGAATCATTGACTAAGTTAGTCATTAGATAATGAAGAGTACTTTTGCCCATTAACTTAACCTTTTTTTTTCTTTCCCTGTTTGATTTGAAGGGCAATTTGAACACAAGAGCATATAAAACCAGATAATCATGATTGTTCTTCTGTTCACAAAATGGAATAATCTCTCTTTCTTCATGTCCTCTAAATAATCCTTTGTGGGCTACTTGGACCCACATTTTGAAAATAAAAATTAATCCCAGCACTACCCACGGATTGCAACCAATCAATAAGAAATAAGATACTCTGCAGCTTGAAATTAAAATTTCTTTGCGCATTAATCGAAAATAGACCACTCACCATCTTTTCTCTTCCCCTCCTTGAGTTCGTTTCCCCTCTTACGTTGTGTTTGGATTCAAATCCTAAACGTGCTTGTCACTGCTTTTCTGTATCAAATCACATTTTACAAAAGCTTTAAAACTACTCTCAAAACACAGCAGTTTTAACTCAAAAGTGGATCCAATTTATCAGTTATGAAACCACAGAAACATCAGAAAGAAAAATGTTAAACTATCCCAAATTTCATCTGAATATATTTTTGTCATTTTTCTGTTAAACAGCAAGATTGAAACTGACAGATGCAAGACTATCCTAAAAAAAAAGAGCAACTCAAAATAGAAACTGATTAAAGAAAGGGTCCATGACCCATGTTTTGGATTTGGAACTTTACATATTGAAAAATAGAAACTGATATGTGTATATTGGTGTGAGATGGACCTTAGTATTCCGCACTACATAAAGACGACATACTTTTTCTTTGTTAAGAGAACATAAATGTTCTGTTTTTTTTGTACCATATAGTGTTTACGTGGCTCATTATGGAGGTCTGGTGGGGACTAATTAATACATGGTTTTTATAGCAGCATATAAAACCTTCCAATATAATTTAGTTGGTATATTATGTATCTTTGGCCCAACAAACTTAAGAAAACCAGTGCTTTTTTTTTAAACAATAAAATGAAAATAGTCGAATTAAAGCATAATTAAATTGAGGTTAGGTTTCAAATGTTTTTAAATTAAACGTGTTTTATAACAGATTATTTTTCATGTATTGTCCATATCAATTTTTTGTATCATCTAGAATTTAGTGTAGATTTAATTTTAAATAGTTATTATAAAAGTCAAACATTTTAATATGCCACATATATGATTAAATGACAATATATTTCTTTTATGTGCGTTCTAATTAAATTTTATTTAGTGTTTATAACGAAATAGCAACTCGTAAATTTTATGTAATCTGTCATTGTATGACTTCACAAAATCACGATTGTTAATAAAATAAATAAATCAAAATTTGTGACCTTATAATCCGAAAGTAAAAAATACCTGCATCATACCTTAAAAAATGTGTTATTCTACCGTTTCAATAAATATAAAAAAGAATTTGTTCCAAAAAAGTTTATTTTAGAATTTTTTTTTTCGAAAACTTGTTGTAAAGTTTGTTGGGAAAATTTTATTTTGGAGATTTTGTCATGAAAGATTTTTGGTGATATGAAAGTAACCATTTAAATGTATGATAAAGGATAAAATAGTTATTTTAAATATTATGGGAGTGTAAGTAGTACTTATGGAATGCTGGAAGAAAAAACTATAAAGTGTAGGGTTTGAATGGACTCCCACTTGAGTTGGGTGCAATTCTAACCTGAACAATTTAGGGTACACTTAGACTAAGGAAGAAGTCATTTTAAATGTTATTATCAAAACTTATTTTAGTTTATAAGATAATGCATTTTAAAAAATATCTAAAATACTCAGATAAATTTTTTGATAGAAAACTTTTAATAAATACTAGAACTACTACTCAATCAAGTTTTAGATTATTTGTTTGCTTCAAAATAAATCCTTCCGTGTGAAACCATGGATATAAAGTTATGTTAGTGGATTCGTGAGTGAAAAATGGATTGATACAAAAAACAAAAACAAAAACCTACATTATGTATGCCAGGCTATTAAACTGATTAGCAAGTAAAGGAATAATCTTTTTTTTACGTAGTTGAGTGTGATACAAAATTATTTTAAAATACAAAAAAATTATATACAAAAGAGAAAATTAAAATTTATTCATCTATAACACACTAGAAAGATTTTTGTAACAGGTTCAATACTTTTTAAGGCCAGTGGTGGCATATTTTGGTTTTCGGTAGTGTTAGAATTATGTGTAAGAAAATGCTCACCTTCAAAAGTAAAAACTCAAACTTGTAGTGTATATGATGTTGATTTATGGTGTGTTGATGAAGAATAATAAGCATACATAGAGCACTTGAAAATTTGGTAAGTCACAAGATTAACATTATTCAGAAGTAGAGATCCTCAAACATTGTGTGAAGAAAAATTCAATTACTACAACTTAACAATACAAAACATAACTCCAAGATTAAGTTATGTTCAGTTGGAGAGCTCCTGAGAAAAAGTTGCAGCCAGAGATTGAATGGTTGTGGAAGACACTGCCGTTGAGCCACCAAGGTACCATTTCTTGACGGCCTCCACCACATTGCCATTCTCTAACACAAACTTGGAGTCTTCTTTCCCCTCCAAAGATACCACAATCTGCATAACAAATACAATAAACAGTGAAGTCTTTTTAACTAAAAGGTTAACTCAAATGTAATCAGCAATAAGTTGATAATGATGTTTTACCTCAGCAGTAGCAGAATTTGCTGGGAAATGGTATGTGATCACTGAATGCTTCTTGAAGTACTTAGACTGGAAAAATTCAATGACTTTTTCCAAAGCCTCTTCTTCTTCTTCCTCAAATTTGTCCTCAGCTGCCAACCTATCCCTCACAGCACTCTCAATCTGAACCCCATATTGTGCACCCTTGATCTCTTTTATCACCACAAGTCTAATAAACTTTTCAACCGGAGCTGTACATACAATATGTTTGATAATTTATTAGCCTTGATAATAATTACCTTAGAAACCACCTTAAGAACACCATTAACCATATCTTTATTATTTCAATGATTAGATGAACTCTTATTAAACTGATATATCACATAACTTTAGAATTATCATTGTTAAACGCTTACCAGAAATGAGAGCATCGTAGAACTCATCATTCTCTTCCAGCTCCTTTGCTGGTTTTCCTTTGAACTGCTGCAAGTGGCTTACTACTTCAGGCTCGAAATAGACCCCGATTGAATAGAATTTCACATGGATAAAGTGGATCTCCATGTCGGTGATTCCTGATCAAAGAGGGAAATCAAGTTGAGTCTACTTGCTACTCATGGATGAATCAAATCAAAGCCAACACTCCAGCAGTTATATTGGTCTTGATAAGAGATTTTAAGTTTATGATCTTAGATCCTTCTATTAAGTTTACTCCTTTCACTTTTAACTTGATGAAAACATTTAAACATCAGTATACACAACACTATCAAATCTTAACTTCATGCCAGAGCAGAAACATAGCTGCAAGTAGAGGAAACAGGTAACTTACCATGACCCAGCAGAGACAGGGGCTTGGTAGCAGTGATCTTAGAAGGATAAGAGATTTCATCAACCAACACCTGTTCTGCAGCCACTGAAATTAAATTCACAGAACAAACAATATTTCTCTTAGACAAAAGCACAAACAGATTAAAATCAATAAACAACATTCAACAAATCATTGGGTTGAGGTAGAGATCTTACTAGTTAAATTTGATAGAGATAGAGATGAAGAGTAGAAGAGTGGAGATGAAGAAACTGGTGTGGCAAAACGGGTGAGTTAATTAGAGTAGATATTGAAGGCTATTTATTTAGACCTCTCTTCCTGAGTAGGCTGAAAATAATAAGGTGGTAGGTAGATAGAGCAAGTTGGTCTTACACCTGTGAGTTGGTCAATTGCTAACTTTCTATATTATTTAAAGTTGGATGTTCCTAAAACCTTTTATCCACACATCACATCCACAAACAAATGAATAATATTTCATTTTCTTGAAATATACATCCTATTTGCACAAGAGGGTTTCGAAAGAAATTAAACGGTAAGATTTAAAGGGTGTAAAAAAGAGTTTTTTAATTGCAAAAGAAAAATATGATGAAATGAGCTGAGTTGAAGTGGTTGAGTTGATAAGTGAATGTTGACGGTATATCTCTCCGTTCAAATTTGATGCCTTTGTTTGACTAGTTGAGAAGTTCTTAGGCCATCGATGGGTAGGTGGCACGAGAGCCACCGTTCATCCTACCAACCCATCTATAAACAATTTTATTTTCTCAAGCTTTTTTTGTACTCTTCTAACACACATGCATTATGGGTCTAAAGTGCAATTACTCCAAGTCAATGAACAACACCACTTAAACAAGTTGGGTTAGTACATGTATGTTACCTTTTATATGTCCCTGTTTAACCTTTACCAAAGACGATGATAACTTGAAAGCCATAAATATGAACATGTTAATAAAAAAAATATGAATCATTGAAGTTGCTAAATAATTCACATTATATCAATAGTGACAGAAGAAAAAAATTGTTGTGATAAGTTCATCAATCCGGCCATGTTCCCTGCCTTACCTAATTTCAGAAACGAATTATTGGTTGGACATGGGAAGAGCATCCTACTTTTAGATAACTATTTTTGCATCTTGTTTTCGATGTAAAGATTGAAGTTTCTTTTTGTTTATATAAAAATGAATTATTTTGAGGATATTTTAATAGCGTAACATTAATTATTTTTGAGATATTTTGTTCCCACTGTGTTTGTACGCTTGTTTAAGTTCACCGAATGGGTTGGTACCTTCGTTGCAAATACAGGAATCTTCTTTTATTGCTTTTTGAATTTTTTTTTTCATTATTACTCTTCATTTTTTTGTGTAAGTTTTTATTGAGTGGTAGAAGTAATTTAAAATACTTTTTTCAAACTTTATTTTGTATCATTCAATACACCTTCTTTTCAACAACTCATTAGTTTTATTTAAAATATATGATTTTGGAATAATAATTAGGAAAAAAAAGTAACACCACGTCTGAGTAGGGATGGCAAAAAACTCGTGCCCGCGGATAAAACCCGCGACGGATAATTAATACCCGCGGATATTTACTACCCGCGGGTTGTGGGTAACGGGTATTTAATACCCGCTTGTACCATATGATCGGGCGGTCGTCATAGTCCATAATGAAGACATGACTGGACGGTCGTCATAGTCCATAATGAAGACATGACTAGACGGCCAGTAAAGAAGACAAGTCAGCCGATCGGGACGGCCAGTCCCATAAGCATAATTGATTAATGTTAAGGAGATTAAGGTAAATCACGTTTAAGGGTACTGGACCAGGATTGGGCCGAGATTAAAATATCGCTAATCCTAGGCCCATGCTCAAAAACTATAAATATAAGTCAAAGGTAACAGGTAGGTGGAGGCAATTACTGTGCATTTATTACTATCATTGTCGTATTAGATAATCGGACGGTTCAATTACTGACTTTGGCATCGGAGTATCTTTAACAGGTACACACCGGCCGGACTAGCGGACCAGAGACCCAAGGAGCAAGACCGGATGACGAGGAAGGACAAATTGTGAAGGTGTTTAGTGACTCAGCCCTATAACCGAAACATTTTGGCGCCCACCGTGGGGCCGAGTTGCTTGATAAACCCAATGGTGACCACGAGAAACATGAGCGTTGATGACCCTGTAGAGATGATCCGGATGTTGCAACAAAAGATGGAGGAGATGCAGCAGCACAATGAAGCGGAACTCATAGCCGTAAGGGCCGAATGCTCGGCTCGAATCGCCCAAGAGAAGGAATCGGGGGCAGGAGAGAAGGAGGGAGAGCAACACACTAGGGAGTGCGGCAAAGCCACTCTGGAAGACAAAATCGAGCGTAGCGGTACGCTGGACGAAACATGGAAACCGACGGAGCCGGAAGTCGAAGGGAGTAAGGCTAAGTCTATCCGTGCCCAGAGCGTCGCCGTGAACAAGCAATTGGTAGTAAAAACCGAGAGCTCATCCACCCTGCTTCCGTTCGTCTAGGCGATCATGGATGTCCACATATCAGAGTAGTTCGTCCCGCCCCAGTTCAAGATATACGACGGGACAACAGACCCAGAAGCCCACTTCAAGACCTTTACCAACACAATGGCGTTCCGCATAGGCAATGACGCCATCTGGTGCTGAGCGTTTTCCCTTACGCTAGAAGGAGAGGCGCTGGAATGGTTGAATTCACTTCCTCTAAACGCCATAGAAAACTTCACGGGATTGCAACGCATGTTCAACCGTCAGTTTGCAAGTAGTAGCACTCAAGACTTGACTATCTTCGAGTTGGTCAACCTAAGGTAAGGGAAGGAAGAAACTTTAAAGGCGTTCATGAATCACTACCAGAAGACCGTACGGCGGGTGAAGGGTTTAAGCTCGGAACTCGCCCTCCAGTACGTTTTGCCTGCCCGCAAGCCTGGACCTTTCGAGGATACCGTTTGCCGGCGAGCTCCTAAAACCATGGAAGAACTGCGAGAGAGGACAGCTGATGAAATAAGGGTAGAAGAAATGAAGCAATCGTATAAGAAGGAGGGTCCGGAGAGTAAGGGAGATAGGACCGCCGAGAAGAAGTCGGATGGTCAATCCGGGAAGCCCTGAGGGTTCAAGTAGAGAGAACCACCTAGGGGACCGAGATTTCAGCAGTATACCCCGTTGAATGCCCTTCGGGCGAGAATATTTCAAGAGGCGTTGAACGCTGATTTAATCCGGGAACCAAAGAGATGACCCACACCGCCCGGGGCAGATGGAAACAAACACTGTTCATATCACAAGAACATGGGCCACACTACGGAGGAGTACGTGACCCTGAAGGACAAGATTGAAGAGTTGATCCGTGCTGGAAAACTAAAGAAATATGTAAAGATTGACCGTCCCGAGGCACCACAACAACGACCGCGGAGTCCTCGGCGGACGAGTCCACGAAAGCAGGAGAAACATGAAAGATCGAGACATGGTCGGGCAGACCACTCACGGTCCGAAAGGCGGTAAAGACGAAGCCGCAGTAGGAGCCACGACCGCCCCCTACGGGGACACATCAACACGATATCCGAAGGATTCGCAGGAGGAGGGTCCTCATCGTCCGCCCAGAAACGTCACGTGTGGGCCTTGCGGTCCGTTCACGCAGTGGATAAGTCACGGAGAACCATGCTGCCCATTACCTTCACGGACGACGATTTCCATGCACCGAATCCCGATCAGGACGATCCCATGGTAATTACCGCAGAAATCGCCCGATATAGCATCAGCAAAGTATTGGTCGACCAGGGGAGCTCGGTGAACATCCTCTCTTGGAAAACTTTCCAAAAGATGGATATCTCGGACGACCTAATTGTCCCGTACAACGAGCATATAGTAGGTTTCGCGGGTGAAAGGGTGGATACTCGAGGCTACGTCGATCTGCGTACTCGTCTGGGAACCGGTCGGGACAATGAGGAGAAGAGGGTTAGATATCTGTTGGTGGAAGCTAACACCTCCTAAAATGTGCTCCTAGGCCGACCGTGTCTGAATGCCTTCGGGGCGATCGTGTCAACACCACACCTTACCCTGAAGTACTCGTCTGACAGGAGCACGATGTTACGCGGATCAGAGGACGGCGAACGAATGTTACGCGGCCGGCCTAAAGCTCCATAGTCGGACGATCCGAAGAAGAACGAGTGGGTGGGATTGGCCATGGCAGACCTTGACCCACGAATACCAAGGACCGATTGGAGCCGCTGGGGGAGACACAGCCAGTCTCGGTAGGGAAAGACGCCTCCAGACCACAACTATGGCCCGTGGGCAGCAACAAGGGCTGGAAAGAGAAATCAGGTCTGTCCTGTGACGAAACAAAGACTTGTTCGCCTGGACGGTCGCCAACATGCCAGGAATCCATCCCTCGGTCATGTCACACAAATTGGTCTTGTTTAAGGAAGCGCGACCAGTAGCTTAGAAGAAGCGGCGAGTTGGGGAAGAGAAGAGGAAGGCCGTGGAGGAGGAGGTGAGGAAGTTGAAGGAGGCGAGATTAATCAGTGAGGTGACGTATACCACATGGCTCGCCAATGAGGTTATGGTAAAAAAAGCCAGTGGAAAGTGGCGCATGTGTACCGACTACACTGACTTGAACAAAGCCTGTCCCAAGGATTCCCACCCAGCATCGACGTGTTAGTTGACGGAGCCTCGGGCCACATAATGTTGAGTTTCCTGGACGCATACTCCGGATACAACCAGATCCCTATGTATGCGCCCGATCGGGAGAAGACGGCGTTCATCACTGATAAAGCAAATTTTTTCTACGAAGTCATGCCCTTCGACTTAAAGAATGTCGGGGCCACATACCAGCGCTTGATGGACAGGATCTTCTCAAAGCAGATAGGCCGGTGCATGGAGATGTACGTGGACGACATGGTCGTCCACTCATCGGATGGACGACACCATGTTAGAGACCTGGAAGAGGTCTTCAAACAGGTCATGAAGTATGGGATGAGATTGAATCCCACGAAATGCACTTTTGGGGTAGTGGCCGGAAAATTCCTTAGATTCATGCTTACTGCTAGGGGAATCGAGGAAAACCCGGACAAGTGTGCAGCCGTATTAGAAATTCAAAGCCCAACCACCATGAAGGAAATCCAAAGACTGGTGGGACGGCTCACCGCGTTATCACGGTTCATCCCCAGGCTGGCCGAGCGGGTGCGTCCAATCTTGAAAAAGATGAAGAAGGGATTAAGTGACATATGGGACATAGAATGTGAGACGACATTCCAAGATGTCAAGGCAATCTTGATGAACCCACCAGTTATGAATCGGCCGTTACCGGGGGAGGACTTATAGATTTATCTAGGGGTCTCGGAAATGATGGTCAGCGCCACCCTACTCCAAGAAAAACCCGAGCGTAAGCTCGTGTACTTCGTGAGCCGGACCCTATAGGATACAGAAATTCGGTACTACCAAGTGGAAAAGGTGGTCCTAACTTTGCTGAATGCATCCAAGAGACTCTGGCCATATTTCTAGAGCCACCAGATCGTGGTCCGAACGGATTTTCCCATCTCCAAGATCTTAAGGAAGCCTGACTTGGCAGGTCGGGTGGTGGGTTGGACGGTGGAGCTGTCAGAGTTTGGATTATGGTACGAACCTAGGAGGTCGGTGAAGGGCCAACATTTAGTTGATTTTGCAGCAGAATTGCCCCCAACGGTCAGCGATGAGTGGAATCTGTACGTGGATGGGGCGTCCGGGAGATTTGTAAGTGGGGCGGGGCTGGTCTTGGAAGGGCCGAACGGTTTCCTGTTGGAGCATTCTTTGGTCTTCAAGTTTAAAACTTCCAATAATCAAGAGGAGTACGAAGCTCTGGTGGCCGGATTAGAGTTGGCAAGGGATATGGGGGCACAGAAAGTCTTGTGCCGGACGGACTACCAACTTGTTGTAGGCCAAATGAACGGAGATTTCCAGGTGAAGGAGGAACATCTCCTTTGGTATTTCCACAAAGCAATGACCTTGGCAAAAGAATTTGAAAAGGTCGAAATCCGACACATCCCCCGCGAAGATAACACCCGAGCGGACATGCTGTCGAAGCTAAGCTCCGGGAAATAGAAAAGGCAGTTAACTACAATCATCTGCCAGGTGCTACTGCAACCATCAGTAAAGTGTATGACTTTGGCAAGGGATGAAGTCGGGGATTGGAGAACGGAAGTCCGAACGTTAATGAGCCAACAAGACGCGGGCCGATCACTCTGACCGACCAACGATAAGAAGATTGCCCGCTACTTGGTAGTGGGGGACGACCTGTACCGGAGAGGGTTCTCCACCCCCCTCCTTAAGTGCCTCGCCAAGGAAGAGACACATTACGTTATGGACGAACTTCACAATGGCATCTGTGGATTCCATATCGGTCGACGAGCCTTGAAAGCTCGGGTGCTGCGAGCCAGATACTACTGGTCGTCCATGGAGGAAGACACCAAGACATTCGTTCATAAATGCATCAGCTGTCAGGCCCACGCCAATACCACACATGCGCCTGCGCACGCCCTGCAAACAATGGTGTCGCCCTGGCCGTTCGCCCAGTGGGGAATGGACATTGTCGGCCCGTTCCCCACAGGCCAGGCACAAAAGAAGTTTCTCCTTGTTGCGATCGATTACTTTACCAAGTGGGTGGAGGCTGAAGCCTTGGCAACCATAACGGCGTCGCAAGTACAAAAGTTCTGCTGGAAACTTATCTGCCAATTCAGTCTTCCCCGCACGATCGTCAAAGATAATGGACGACAGTTCATTGATAAAAAAATTGGGCGAGTTTTTCAAAGGCTTGGGAATCAAACACGTGACCAGTTCTGTGGAACACCCTCAAACGAACGGTCAAGTAGAGGCCATGAACAAGACAATAGTGGCCGAGTTGAAGAAATGTCTAGGCGAAAAGAAGGGAGCGTGGGTCGACGAGCTCCCAGAAGTCCTGTGGGCTTATAGATGCACCCGGTACGGAACAACTAGAGAGACGCCCTTTAACTTGACGTATGGTACTGATGCCATGTTGCCGGTCGAGTTAGGAGAGCCATCTTTGCGGCGCCGGATGGAGGATATTCATTTTAATGACAGGGAGTTAAGAGTGGAACTCGATACCCTGGAAGAGCGTAGAGGCTAGGCGGCGCTAAGAGTAGAGGCATGCAAGCGGATGGTGGAGAGGAAGTACAACTCTAAAGTCCAGTCTAGAAGCTTCCAAGAAGGTGACCTGGTATGGAGGAAAACTGGTGAAGCCTGTCGTGCGGCCTCACATGGTAAGCTCGATGCTAAGTGGGAGGGGCCTTTTCGAATTTCAGAAGCCCTGGGTAATGGGACGTATAGACTAACGCATCCGGACGGACGTCAAATCCCGAATACTTGGAACGCCACTCATTTAAAAAATTATTTTAGTTAAATGATGAATTGTTGTACTCTTCTTTTCAATTATTAATACAATATTCAGGACCCTTGTCCCCGATCAAATTTTTGCAATATTGCCAATGAAGAACGAATGAAGGAATAAAAACCAAGTTGACGAACAGAGTCCCGAAGAGGAACTGCTGTCAACTTAGCCGAGCAATGAACGACAATCCCTGTCGCTCGATATGAAGAAATCCAAGTTGGTGAACGGGGTTCCAAAAAGGAACTGCTGTCAACTTGGTCGAGCGGTGAACGACAATCCCTGCCGCTCGATACGAAGAAATCCAAGTTGATGAACGGAGTTCCGAATAGGAACTGCTGTCAACTTGGTCAAGCTGTGAACAACAATCCCTGCCGCTCGGTATGAAGAAATCCAAGTCGATGAACAGAGTTCCGAAAATGAACTGTTGTCAACTTGACCGAGCGGTGAACGACAATCCCTGTCGCTCAGTATGAAGACACCAAGTTAATGAACGGAGTTCCGAAAAGGAACTGCTGTCAACTTGGCCAAGCGGTGAACAACAATCCCTGCCGCTCGGTATGAAGATATCCAAGTTGATGAATGGAGTTCCAAAAAAAGGAATTGTTGTCAACTTGGCCTCACGAAAACCATTGCCGCTCGGCACGACAAAATTACACTTAAAAACAATTCATTGGACGAGTCACGGATTATAAGCTACGCTTAGGTTATCCAACAAACGAAAAACTAAATCAAGACAATACTTAAGCAAAATATCTTTCATATAATTAGAAGGAGGAAGTCGTTTAATATGAATGGTATTAAGAGGTCGATACGAAAACCCATAACAAGCCTAAGGGTTTTTACGTTCGGCCTCACAGCAAAAAATCAACAAAATATCCCCCTCCCCCGGCCGATAGGCCGTCTACTTGTCATGCCCAACCTAATCCTCCACCAATGGATCTTGCGGAGCAGCGTTGTCAACTTGTGCGGGTTCGTCCGCCCCCGCCTCCTCGTCATCGGCCTCATATATTGAAGCATCTTCCCGTCGAACACATCTTGATGGATATCGAAGCCGGAGGCCAGAGGATCCACATTCAAGAGG
The DNA here is from genome assembly GCA_027742795.1 of Vigna hirtella. Lineage (NCBI taxonomy): Eukaryota > Viridiplantae > Streptophyta > Magnoliopsida > Fabales > Fabaceae > Vigna > Vigna hirtella. The sequence goes on along the minus strand of JAHCHA010013367.1, from coordinate 250,608 downwards.
AAGGCTGCTTGGCGCATCGCCTTGTTAAAACCTTTCTCATGCTCGATCACCACGTTCAAATTCAACGTCGAGATCGTCTCGTTCGCTTTGAGCAGCTCGGTAGTGAGGTTTTTGTTTTGGCCGACCAACTCCTCATCCCTCCTTCCCAGCCTCTTGACCTCGACTCTTAGCTTGCCAACTTCTTCCGCTGATCGATCAGCCTTCGCTCGGGCGGTCTTCAGTTGATCAGAGATTTTGGTCAACTCTGCACGAGCGTCATCCAGCTTCGTTTGTAGGCCGGCCCGCTTGTCAGCACATCCAGCATGGTCAATGGCCAAAGCTTCCACTCGAACCCGGGGAGCATCTGAAGTCTTCTTCTCCTCGTCCAACTCAGCTTGTAGATCGCGGGATCCCCTACGATTGGCAAGCTCGCGAGCACACCAAGTCAACATCGCCCCCCGGGCGGTCAGCTCCAGAGCGACATTGAGCAGGTCCCCCTCGGACATCACCTCAACAACAGCACGCTGAGAGGAGCTCATGTGAAAGTTCATACGAGAGCTCACTTGAAACTCAGGATCAAAAACACCGGCGGGAATGGGGTGCGGCGAGCTTCCCTCTTGATGGCTCCTCTTGGAAGAGGATTTCTCCCCTTCCTTCGATTTCCTCTTCTTCTCTGACAAAGGAACGACCATGGCGGTCGGAGCGGTCCCAGTAGAAGGCTCCAAGTCGACTATCGTATTAAGTGGTGCCACAACCACCGTCACTTGTTTCGTAAGGGGAACCATCAGACGAATCTTAATGGGTGTAGACGCGCGACTGGATGAAGCCGTCCGGGGCTCTCGAGCCTTGGAACTGCTTTCCCCCCGACATTTGTGAGAGGAACTGAAACTAGTTTTGCGTGGCGCCGACAGAGACATGTAGCCTGAAAAGAAAACAAAAATTTAGCTAAGTTAAACAACAAGATAATAAGCAAACCCATGGAAAACACCATAACGAACGCTATCTGGTCAAAATCCTCATGACTCAAACACTCAACGAAGCCGCGGGCACCAAGGAGGCGGGCTAGGGTATTGAGAATCCTTACAGCCTCCAGCTCTTCGGGGGTCATGCAACCGACCGCCCGTGCGTTTATTTTCTGAGGGTCCATTGTCCAATAAAAAGGGAACAAAGGGAATCCTGCTTCGTCATGGAATTCTTACCGGCCGGAGTCTCTTATTATCACTTTGAAGTATCGCTTCTTGAAATTTTTGAAGGACTCACTGTACAGTTTGAACAGGGTTTGACTTTGAACGGAAGAAAGAGACACCCATCTTCGTCTCGCTAAAGGCTAGACGTTGAAATAATGGAGAAAGACTGACACAGATGGAGTAATCCCCATGGCCGTGCATACCGTCACAAAGGCTTGTATAGCCGCCCAACCGTTGGGATGAAGTTGAGAAGGGGCAACATTTAGCTCCCTGAGGACGGCTGCTTGGAAGGATGTGAACGGCACCTGAAGGAACAATTGGTTGAACATGTAGGTGTACACAAAGAAGAAATCTTCTTCGGTGGCCCCCTTTCCATGGAAAACCCGCTCATTCCGATGACTCACCCAAGACAGATTAAACGAGCGTCCTCCACATCGCGCGTTATGTGCTACTGGTCGGCCCACCACTGAAGTTCCTCCCGAGTACTGAAGTCAGACACAAAGGTACCGACGTCATGGGAAGCCCAGCCGTACCCTTTAACACGTGGCCAACCGCCGGACGGTTCGGCATTCTCCCGATCGATACGAACGCCGCCCTTTAGAAGAAAGAGGGACGTTCCATTTATAACACTCTCTCCTCCGTAGAATGGTGACCTCGGCCCTGAATCCACTTCTCGCTCATCGGATTTATCGAGGAAAGAAGATGACACCGAGCTTGAAGATCGAACATTGCCGCCTGCCACACCCCTGCCATCCTGGCCCGCCGACTCCTCAGACGAAGAAATACTAACTGCAGACATTATTAAGTTACCTTGGAAAAAGAATGCACCGAACGGTTGAAAAGAATGAAGAATAAAGAGTGAAAATGATGGTCCATGGCGTCCCTATTTATAGAAAATTTTCCGAAAATCGTCGCTTCACTTCAGCCGTTAAGATCAACCACGATCAACGGTCCAGATCAAAGCGACGTTCCCACTACCTAAGAAGATGTCCACATGTTGTGGTGACACGTGTTCTCCCGCCCAAACACCATTTTCAAAAACCAATAGGAAAGCTCGGCCTCCAAGCAACTCCTGACGACCATTTAAACCCAACGTCACCTTCTTTGACTAGGGCTTGAGGGGCCTAATGTACCATATGACCGGACGGTCGTCATAGTCCATAATGAAGACATGACCGGACGACCAGTAAAGAAGACAAGTCAGCCGATCGGGATGGCCGGCCCCATAAGCGTAATTGATTAATGTTAAGGAGATTAAGGTAAATCACGTTTAAGGGTACTGGACCAGGATTGGACTGAGATTAAAATATCGCTAGTCCTAAGCCCATGCTCGAAAACTATAAATATAAGTCAAATGTAACAGGTAGGTGGAGGCAATTACTGTGCATTTATTACTGTCATTATCGTATTAGATAACCGGACGGTTCAATTACTGACTTTGGCAATGGAGTATCTTTAACAGGTACACACCGACCGGACTAGCGGACCAGAGACCCAAGGAGCAAGACCGGACGACGAGGAAGGACAAATTGTGAAGGTGTTTAGTGACTCAGCCCTATAACCGAAACACCGCTTATAAATGGATCGGTGTGGGTATTATACTATCTTTACCTGCAAATATCCGTTACCCGCAAAAAATAAAAATAAAAATTTAATTTATATTTTATTAAGTTAAATTTAATTAAAATTAACATTAATTTATATTTAAAAAGTTAAATTTAATTAAAATTAATTTTTTATATTTAATTTAATTTATATTATATTTTATATATTTTTTATAATTTTATTTAAATTTTATTTTAATAATTTATAGAAATATATTTTTTAAACATTTATGGGTATCCACGGATATCTATGGATATCGCGAGTTTTAAAATATTCGCAGATATTTTTTAAATAGGTATCCATGCGAGTCAGGTAGTATATGGATTTTTTTTTGTCGAGTTAGATTGCAAGTAAACACTATCCGTACTCGATCGGAGTCGTCGTCCCTAATCCCAAGAATCAGTTTTTTCAACGTGGGCCAGAAATTCCTAAAGCCTTTCTTTCTACATCTCCATGATTTTAACATCAACCTTATAAATTTTAAAATTCTAAATTTATCCTATAAGTTAAGTTTCAAATTGCCTTATTAGGAAGGCTTCAGATTGAGTTATACGACCTGAAACGTTATCATGTTTCCCAATTCGAAATATAAATTTATATTAAGAAATACGATTATAAATTTATATATTAAATTATGTATTCCGATAATACAAAATAAAATATATTCTAAATTACACAATTCAAAATATAAATTTATACAAGGTAAACTAAAATAAAAATTTGTATTACATATTATGTTTTAAATTCATATTTGAAATACAAATTTATATTTTAAATGGTATAATTTGAAATACAAAATACATTTTGAATTACACAACTCAATCTATTTTTTAATAAAGTAAGCTTGTCAAAAAGGCATCACCAAATTGGAAGAAGTTTGTGAAAAAGACATCACCAGGATTTGTTGACATTGATGTGAATTACAACTACAAAAGGAGAAACTACCATCACGAAGAAGATGAAACGGATAGGATAAACACATATTCATTTCATCACCCCATGGGACGTAGGGTGAAATTATGGTAGTGCAAAAATAAATGCTTTTTGTTTTTTTTTTTACCTGTAAGTTTATTACTTGGGTCTTACAATTGGGTTTGTTACGTGAACTTAATTTAGGAATACGAAAAATTGAAAATGGCCCCTGGTCAAAACTTGGAAATATTTGTTCTCTCTACTTTAAATAATATTAATTTTGATTTCTAATATTTAATAACGTTAAAGTTTATCCTATGGCAAACAACATTCCCATTCAGTATTGATACATTAAACACGTGTCACATTAAACACGTGTTTGTAGTATATTATTTAATATTTTTTAAAATAAAAGTTTAATACCCTATTTTGTTCTCAGTTTCGTTTGAAAATGTCAAATTAGTCCATCATTTAAAAAGTGCGTCAATTACGTCTTCACTTAATAAAATTTGCAACAATGAAATCCTTTCTGTTAAATCCGTACAAACGACGTTAACTATTTTTCTTTCTCTTCTACTTTTCTTCTATTTTTATGTGAAATGCAGGTTTTTGTCAGGTTTTCTTTTCTCTTCTACTTTTCTTCTACTTTAAATACTCTTTCCTCCCATATCACTCAAATACTCTCTCCTCCCACATCACTTACGTAGCCCTTTACCTCCCATGCATACTCTTCTTTACTTTCCATTCTTCTCTCTGCTCACTCCAATCCAATTTTTTCAGCCCAAGGCACCTTCTTTCTTTTAAAGATCAAGAACAAAACTCTAATAATCTCATTCTACAATTTTCTCTCTCCATATTTTTCCTTACTTTTCCGATACAATCTCCTCCCTCCTACAATGATAATCCTATCTGTTTACCTGAATGATAACATAGGGTACTTAATTTTCCTGCGAAAGTCTTCATCTTTCATCAGCTCACAACCTACTGAGATCTCACTTTAAATTCAGTTTTCCCTCCATTTCCAAGGGAAAGGCCAAGCAATACAGTAGCCAAATCACTTCTCAATCAACTTTATCTGCCTTGATATTGATAGGTTGTCGTTGAAGCTATCAAATTAATACTACTTTTCAAGGTAACTTCAGTATTGCCAAGTAGTATTCAAGAAAGTAGATAGGATTAAAGTAACCCTGAGTCGTCTCCCAACGAATACGGAATTGTCTTTTAATATTTGAATCTTATGAATGCAATGCAATGTTCAAGAATAAAAATGATGTTTGGAGAAGGTTTAAAGAACAAATAAGAAACTTAAAAACGATTATAATGAAATAGGCTAATTCCACTGCTTTTCCAAGATAGATTCATCATCGGTTATTCACAGATAATTGTTCAATTGATTATTATTTAAGTTTCAAATTAATTAAAGTACATTCTTAATTAATTTGAGGGCGATCATGCACTTAACCAAAGTAAATTCTCAATCAAATGCAAAACCTTTCTAGATTATTCACAATGAATTCAACCAAAGTACATTCTCAATCAAATCCTATTGTGTTTAATCATGTCTATTCTTAAATCGCCTAACCAAATTAAAAACTAATCAATCAAAGTAAATTCTCAATTGATTATAGTTGAAATTATTACTACCAATCAAAGTACATTCTCAATTGATAGTAACAACCATTTAATCATATGAAAGTTCCTAAATTAAATCAAAGTAGATTCTCAATTAAACATAGAAACCCTAGAACTCATATAATGTAGATTCAAACACATTATGATGCAAAAATATTTGCTTTTAATTTGATAGAGAGATGAAAGACATAGAGAGAGAACAACTTAAATCAATAATCAAAATAAACAATTGCATTAACTCAATCTAAACTCAAAATCCATAATAGAATTACAGCAGAATAGCCCTAGATGTTTAGCTCTCCATGAATGGAGTTGAATACAAGATGAAATAAGAGAGAGAGAAGTGGTGAATGAATGAATGAAGTGAAGTCCCTTCTGCCTCCCTTGAGTCTCTTTATATAGGCTTGATTGGGCTTGGACTCTGAATATTCAGTTACAGAATCTTTTATCTTATATCTTCCAAATAACTAAAAGATTTAGACTATAACATTATTTGGAAGATATTTTCTGTTGATATTCCCTAATTAAATTAATTCAACAACTGAATTTTATCTTAGCTTTTCTGACTTTCTAAAATTGCACAAATATCTTGAAATTTCCCTTATCTACACTTTAGCCCCAATTGAATTTTCCAAAATTGTACCAGAACCCCTGTTTGACCAACTTTGACCATACTTAAGTAGTGTTGACCAGCTTTGACTGAGGAAGGGCGCGCTCGATGAGAGACTGACACGTGTCAGCCCCTTTCCCACCCAAAATTAGGGTTTCAGATTGGGGGGGGAAGGGAGCTCCTGTGCTGCCACCGTGCTGGTCGCGGTTTTGCTCTTCTCTCTTGCGGCTGCACATGGTGATTTTCTGATTGTAGGTCTAAATGGAGGAAAGCAACGAGGATTGGTGATTCTTGCAGGTTGGTTGCACGAGGAAGACGAATGAAATCACGCATCTGGTTCTTGGTTTTCTAAATGCAGGTTGAACGGGGAAGATGAAGAAGCGGCAATGGGTGGCGGCAAGGCGTGAAGAACTCGCGAAGAAGAAAGGTTGTGCGATGGTGGAGAGACTCATCAATGGTGGCGAGCGTGATTGATGCGCTGTGATGGCTTTGCACAGGAGGAGGCTCGCGGCACGCGGCGGACTGGATGGTGGCGACGGTCTTGCGGTTACGGAGCGACAAGGTGGTGGCGCGATGATGATGGCAGCGGCGCTGTGATAGTCGATGCTAAGTGTGGCAACCTCGCGGCGGTTAGCGGCACGACAGTGACGGCGGCTAGGGTTAGGTTAGATTAGGGTGTCTATTTCTAAAGGTTGAAGAAGATAGTGACGTGGAAGAAACTGACTGGTCTATTTGGTGTGCAATAGGATCAGTGACGTGGCATTATCTGGGTGGTTGGAACTATTAGTGGTAGACTGCCACGTGGCAGAATCTGGCAGAGTCTGATTTAGGAAGGGTAGGAATAGGAAATTTTAGGGGTTGCAGGACAAAAGGCTTAGTGTATGGGCTTGGTTGTTGGCCTGTTTCAGAAATAGGAGTGTTTGTAGGGATTTTAGGAGGTGCAAGGGTAAAGACTGCCTGTTTGGCCCATCTGTACATTATTTATCAAATAAAATATGATTTTGGGCCTTAATTTGCAATTTGGACCAATAAAGCTTTAATTCCAGCTGCACAAATAAACATTAGAACATCCAAGAATAATTTATGCGCTAAAACTCACTTTTTACGTCTCTTTAATTCCCAAACCCAATAATTCCAATTGTCACAGATCCACTTTAAATCAACCATTTAAGCACAAAGATCCCATCAAAAATTTGAATTTTAAGGCATAAATGTGGGCATAATTATGCACTCATCAGATATATCACCTTAATTTCCTAACAGATGGAGAAAAGTTATCCCCCACAAATTACAACCATAAAATATTTTACACCGACAAATTGTAACTAACTGTCTTTCACTTGGCATCTATATAAACACCCTCCTCCATTTCACCCTTCGCACATCAAAACATTCTTTGCAATAAAAATTCCCAATTCATCTGCAATTTAGTAGCAAATCAATCTACACCCTACAATTACCAACAAAAGATGAAGCAAACACTCTTCTTCTCACTCCTACTACTTTCCCCCTTTTTCTCTATCACCAATTTAGCTTAGTCATCAGCTGCAGCCCCTAAAGCCCCAGCGAAACCTGCTCCTTCAAAACCTGCGCCTGCTACACCAGCTCCCGCCCCTACAAAGCAATTAGTCCCGGCCTATACTAGAGTAACCATGAGGAAGTTGGAGAGTGGTTCCTTGGAGTAGCCTTCCTCTGAAATGTGCTTCCTGCAATGGCAAACCTTCGTCAGAGACGCCATTGGGTTTGGGTTTGAAGTAGTGGGAAACGGAGGTGGGACAGTCGTGCTTGACGCAGCAAGGAAGTTGATGAACGCGGTTGCTCAATTCTTCTCCGTGTGGCTTAGGATCTATGGTGGTGTTTTCCATTTTGGCCTTTGCTCTTCCAATCCACACCGTTGGGTTTGGGTTCTGTCGAGGGAGGTACGACACTAGAGGTGCGTATTTTGGTTTTGCCGCTAAAATCAAACCCCAATTCTTAATTAACATTCTTTCCTTCCCTCTGTTTTTATTTCCTCACAAACCAAACATGACTTAGGCAAAATTAATTAAAGATATGTTACTTCAAGAAAATAAAATTAGGTGGAGGAGTTGATTCAAAGTAGAAGTGTGGGAGAGGAGGGAGGTGAGTTGTGTGGATAAGACGAACAAAGTGGTGGAGGAGGGGAATGATATTTGAATGGCTTAGGAAGTGGTGGAGATGGATATTTGTATGGCTTATTGTGTGGTGGTGGCGGTGGCAGTGGAGAGTGGTAAACTGGGTAAGGCTTCTTTGGCACTAGAGGTGTGGGGTAGAAGTGTGAAATAAATCTTTATTTAAATATTGTATAATTGGTCGAAGAGAGAGAAGAAGAATAGTAGAAGAGAGAAAAAACCTGACAAAAACTGCTAAAACCTACGTTGCACAGAAAAAGTGAAAGAGAGAGAAAAATATTTAACACTGTTTGTATGGATTTAACGGAAGGGATTTCATTGACGTAAATTTTATTAAGTGAGGACTTAATTGACGCACGTTTTAAAGGATGGACTAATTTGATATTTTCGAGCGAAACTGGGGACAAAATAGGGTATTAAACCTAAAATAAAATATTGATTTTTCAAAATTAATTTTTAAGTTTATTTAAAAAATTAAAATTGTTGCATCATCCAAGTTTACGCTTTTCAAGATTAAATTAAAATAATTAAACTCATTCTCATGAATATGTTAGGAGAGAAAGAAAGAGAAAACCCTCTAAGAGACACCTTTCATATTCAATTGTTCTCTTCACTTCCAACCTCAATCCAAAAATCAAAATCAATCACACAAAAACAAAACACATAATCTTCAATATTCCATGTTCATTGTACTTATTCAGACAACTCATTGTACTTATTCAGACAACTCAAAAACATTTTAAGCTTGTATTTGACTTTTCTTATTGATGAGTCATTATTTTCTACTACTAACTTAGCTTTTCGCATCCTATTGTGTTAGTAAATTGTGTTTAATTCTCCATTTTAATCTCATTTTCACTATTTGGGCTTAATTTCAAGATTAATTCTTATTTTAATTAATTTGAATTATTTGGGCTTAATTATTTCAATCATTTTGTGCAGGACAATCACAATTGAAGGGTTGAGTAAGGATCTGCTAAAGAGGGCCGAACGATCTTTTGAAGGCGTGTCCGAATGGTCCGCGACCGAACGGTCTGTGAAAGACATGATTGAACGACAATCAACTGTAGTCTTGTGGTCGTACGGTCTCCTGAGTACCTGCATCGTATGGTCTGCTGAAGCCTTGACCGAACGGTCTTCTGAAGGCTTGACCGAATTGTCAAAGAAACATGCAGAGCTTGATGACCGAACGATTTGATGAAGTCTGCACCAATCAGTTCCTGAGCCTGCAAGGAATGACCAAGCACTATTGTACCGAATGGTAAAGCCTTAGTGCATGTGTTTCTCTAAACCGAACGGTATCTGATAATTCCTGCACCGAGCGGTCCCAGAGCGAGCTTGCAGTGCATTGCTGAATGACTGAACGGTCTGAGACCTAAATTACCGAACGGTCAGATGCAGTAACTAGAGGAACTCAGCAGTAGTGTTTGAAGCACATTCTGGGACTTCAAGAGGTGGCCACGTCAGTATTAGAGTTTAATTTCGTTTTAGAATGTCAATGGGTCAAACCTTAGGACTTTGGGCCCAATTTTAGGTCATTTTGTAGGACAAGCCCATTAGAAGGGCAATTTTGTAATTTGGGGTTTATATACCCTAAAATCATATTTCTCAACTCTAGGGGGAGCCGCCACTTTTACGTTTTATTCTTGGGAGCGTATTCTTCCTCCTCCCTTTTGGGGAGGTTTAGGTTTTGTTCTTTTTACCTTTCTTTGCAATGACCCGTTTGTGTTTCCAAGTGCATTTGTAATTTCATTTCTTGCTCTCATTTTGGAATCCAGTTTCTTGTTCTTCATTTACATTCCAGCATTGCTACGTTGTCTGCATTTTACTGTTCTTCTTCATCCTCTTTGTTGTTCACTAATGCAATCTAGTTTTCACTATTCCTTTTTCGTTCCAGCACTTACATTCACATTTCTGTTTAATGTTCTCGTTCCATTTTTATCTTTTGGTTTATGTTTTGGTGTGATTTTTGTTTCTGAGTTGTTACGTTTGCTGTTATTCTTGTTTTTTCAGTTCAGTTGCATTTGATTCTGTTCACGTTTCAATTCTGCGCGTTTTACTGTTTCTGGAATTTCTTTAGACCATTCGGTTTTATGTTAAGACCGTTTGGTCTCTAACATGCTTCATTGTTAGAGACTGTTCGACTTTGTCTTTTGCATTTGTTTAGTTTCTTGTTCTAAATTTCCATTCAGTTTTACTTTAACTGTTCGGTTTGTTTTACCGCTCGGCTTTAATTTGTCATTTTTCATTTGTAGCTAGTTTCCTCTAAATATCGTTCGGTCTCCTCATTAGGACCGTTCGGTCTTATGAACAGAACCGTTCGGCCTTGTCAAGAATCGTTCGATCTTCATGTTCTCCACATTTAATTCATTGCTTTCAATTCTGCTTACATCTTTATTTACTTTCCAGTTTTAAATTAGTTTAATTTTTCTTGCAAAAACACTTTCAAAACCCCCCACCCCCCACTACGTGTTTGACCTAAGTCTCGAACCATATTTGGTCCTTGAGAGTTGACCTAGGAGTCACTTCCTAGTCTATACTGCATTCTTAATGTCACATCAAATTTGCATGGGCCGTGACAGCCCCATCAAATTTTGGCGCTGTTGCCGGGGACCAATGGTTCGGTCTTAGGTCTTTTGTTGTGTTAGTGTGTGTTAATCTGTTTTGTCTTGTGTTGTGTTCTGTCTTGTGCTTTGTGTTGTGAGTGTGTTTTCTGTGTGCTGTCATGTGTGTTGCATTTAGGTAGCTTTAGTTGCATATTTTTACTGCATTCTTCCTTTTCCTCTTCTTTCACCATATCTACCTATTTTGGTTATACAAATAGTGCTTCTTCTGCCTGTGCCTATGATTATGATTCTCCTTCTGCATCTAACTCTGATATAGCTTCTCATGCATATTTTGCTGATTTCTATGTTGAGAACTATATGGCTTATCCTCAAACTCTTGAGAGTGCTCCTTGGGAGCCGGTTCCACTTGATGAGGATGATGTTCATTGCGTTTTCAACACTGGACTGATACATTTGCTGCCCGAGTTTCATGGTTTTGCAAGTGAATGCCCACATAAACATGTGGAGAAGTTCCTTCTCATTTGCTCTGCAATGAAACCTCCACATGTCCCGGATGATCACATTTTCTTAAGGGCATTTTCGCACTCATTACAAGGAGCAACAAAGGATTGGGTTTATTCTCTTCCTCCCGAATCTATAACTTATTGGGAAGATCTTAAGCATCTATTTCTGGACGAATTCTTCCCTACTCAGTATGGGTACAACAACGATCCTGGATGGAATGATCCTAACTTGGGATGGTATGGTACTCCTGAGAATCAATATCAAGAATCATCATTCCAAAGCTCTTGTATGCCTTCACCAGTCCAGCAATACCAGAGTCAGTAACATGATGCTCCTGCCCAAATAGCTCATCAACCTTCTACTTCTAAGCCTACATTGGAGGAGTTATTGAGGTAGATGGCCATGCAGAACATTCAATTCATGCAAGAGACCAGAGCATCCATTCAAAGTTTGACTGATCAGATGGCCAAACAGCTTAATCAGGAACAATTTCAATATGTTAGTGCCATCAACATAGGAGATGGGAACCAGAGTCATGGGCTTACTATTGCGCCATCTACTTTCCCACCTTCCTATGTCCCTGTTCTTGTACTTGAGGAGACTGATGAAAATTTTGAGGACCAGGCAGATATGAGCAACACTTTTGAGCTAGGTAGACCATCATCATCTTCCACCACTTTAGCCACATTCAGGGAAGTAGAGGTAAACATACCTCAGTTTGATTATGCTGTTGATGATTATGTTGTTCATGATTATGCAGTTGATGGGTATGTTGTTAATGATTATGATGTTGATGAGCATGATTTTGATTTCCACTCTTTGCATGATTAGAAACAAATTTTTCCATCCTATCTGAACACTTCTTATCCATGCACTAAACATGAATCTGAGCCTGTGTTTGATATTGTTTCTAAATTTGAACTTGATTCATGTTCTGAGGGTATATATGAGGTTCAACCTGTTACATTGGGATTGGGTGTTATACCTCTGCATATAGATTCTTTGGAGCCACCATGCACTAACCTTATTGCAGGAGGTACACATGAATTTGACCAACAAACACCCACGATGGAAGACAAAGGTGCGAGCCTACAAAATAGCTTGAATATCAATAGGCACTGGCTGAACCCGTTCATCAACAATAACTTCTTCTTAGATCCAGTTGTGGAAGACATTTCCCTGCTAGATCAAATCTGGGGGATGAAGCAGTTCTTCCTCAAAACTTCCTTGCTGGATCCTGTGGTGAAAAACATCTCCCTAATAGTCCAAAATTGGCAACTGCCACCATGACCAGGGAGTTTTTTCTTTTTCCCTTCTCCTCCTTTCCCTACTTTTATTGCACTTGTCCATGATTTGTTGACTGTTCTGATTTATGATCTTATGCTTATGACACATTGAGGACACTGTGTAGCTTAAGTGTGGTCTATTGGGGGAGATTCTGATTTTTTTTTGTTAGTTTTTGTTTTCTGTGTTAATTTTTTTTTCTAGGTTGTTTTTATTGTGTCTTGTGTACAATTTTTCATAATTCTCTTTATTTCTGGATTTTGTTTAAGTTGTAGACTCGTACTCACTTCATTGATACTCTGATTGGCTTGAAATCCTTGCTTTTCTTTGCTTGGAAAGATGATTATGATGTTTGAGAGGTTGATTTGATTGTGACAATTACCCTATGTGAGATTTGAGCCACTTGATATTCTTTCTTGTGTGTGATATGTCTCTTGATTGCTTGCGCATATGCCTTGGCTTGACTCTTGTTGATAATTCTTGATCGATATGCATGTTTGGAAGTGATAAAGGCATTTATGTTCTTGAGCCTCTCTAGCCAAATAAGCTTACCTTGTTTTGATCCTTTGATAACCCCTTCGAGCCTATGCTTTCCCATTTCTTTGTTTTGAAGCTCATACACTAGCCTTAAGTGAAAAACTATGATTACCTTAACCTTAGGGAATTTTGGAGCTTTGGAAGTGTTTTGGGAACAAGTGTGGTCTCCCTGGGGATTCTGATGAATTGGCTAGTTGGTTCCTCTTCTTGTTTTGTTTTCGTAAATATGTTATGTATCTTGTCTCTTACAGTTGTGTATTAAACAGAGAGAAAAGAAAAGAGACAAGATGAGAAATGAAAAAAAAATGAGAGAAATAAAAATTTGTGAATAATGGAGTCAAGAAGAGGATTGAATTAGAAGTTTTGGGTGTGATTTGATTGTGTTTACACTTGTTCCCCATTGCTCCTCTATTTCTTTTGGTTTATAGCTTCTCATCCATATTATATCCTCCCTTGTCCTTGGCCTCATTACAACCATGAAAAGACCTTTTGATTTGAACATGCATATGTTTTGAGTGTTGATATTAGAGACTTGCAAGTCTGTTTGTGTTTGCTTTCTTGAGTGCATTGAGTTGACATTGCTTACCTAAACACTTGAGAGAAACACGATAGTGCATCTGTGAGGTTCTGTTGCTTTTGGATTCACCTCTTGAGCTGATTGATTATGTTACCATGTTTTGGAATTGCTTGGATGACTACCATGAGTATCTGTTTCCTCTGATTATCTGTGTGTTGGATGTTGTCTACTCCTTTTCTTTTTCCAGAATCAATGAGGATTGACCAATCAGTTCCCGAGCCCGCAAGGAATGACCAAACACTACTGTACCGAACGGCAAAGCCTTAGTGCATGTGTTTCTCTAAACCAAACGATATCTGATAATTCCTGCACCGAGCGGTCACAAAGCGAGCTTGCAGTGCATTGTTGAATGACCGAACGGTCTGAGACCTAAATTACCGAACGGTCAGATGCAGTAACCAGAGGAACTCAACAGTAGTGTTGGAAGCACATTCTCGGACTTCAAGAGGTGGTCACGTCAGTATTAGAGTTTAATTTCGTTTTAGAATGTCATTGGGTCAAACCTTAGGACTTTGGGCCCAATTTTAGGTCATTTTGTAGGACAAGCCCATTACAAGGGCAATTTTGTAATTTGGAGTTTATATACCCTAAAATCAGATTTCTCAACTCTGGGGGATCCGCCACTTTTACGTTTTATTCTTGGGAGCGTCTTCTTCGTCCTCCCCTTTGGGGAGGTTTAGGTTTTGTTCTTTTTACCTTTCTTTGCAATGAACCGTTTGTGTTTCCAAGTGCATTTGTAATTTCATTTCTTGCTCTCATTTTGGAATCCAGTTTCTTGTTCTTCATTTACATTCCAGCATTGCTACGTTGTCTGCATTATACTGTTCTTCTTCATCCTCTTTGTTGTTCACTAATGCAATCCAGTTTTTACAATTCCTTTTTCGTTCCAGCACTTACATTCACGTTTCTCTTTAATGTTCTCGTCCCACTTTTATCTTTTGGTTTATGTTCTGGTGTGATTTTTGTTTCTGAGTTGTTACGTTTGCTGTTATGCTCATTTTTTCAGTTCAGTTGCATTTGATTCTGTTCACGTTTCAATTCTGCGCGTTTTACTGTTTCTGCAATTTCTTTAGACCGTTCGGTTTTATGTTAAAACCGTTCGGTCTCTAACATGCTTCATTGTTAGAGACTGTTCGACTTTGTCTTTTGCATTTGTTTAGTTTCCAGTTCTAAATTTCCATTCAGTTTTACTTTAATCGTTCGGTTTGTTTTACCGCTCGGCTTTAATCTGTCATTTTTCCTTTGTAGCTTGTTTCCTTTAAATACCGTTCGGTCTCCTCATTAGGACCGTTCGATCTTATGAACAGAATTGTTCGGTATCTGGCACACTCGTGTTAGAACCGTTCGACCTTGTGAATAGGGCCGTTCGGCCTTGTGAAGAACCGTTCGGTCTTCATGTTCTCCACATTAAATTCAATGCTTTCAATTCTGCTTACATCTTTATTTTACTTTCCAGTTTTAAATTAGTTTAATTTTTCTGGCAAACACACTTTCAAAACCCCCCCACTACGTGTTTGACCTAAGTCTTGACCACATTTGGTCCTTGAGAGACGACCTAGGAGTCACTTCCTAGTCTATACTGCATTCTTAATTGCACATCAAATTTGCATGGGCCACGACAGCTCCATCACTTATACTCTTGTAGTAGAGTGTTATGAGGTTTGGGTTAAATTTTTGCTTAGAGAGTGTGTGTACTTGGGGTCAAAGAGCATGGAAGGATAGTTTGTGTGTTCTACATGGTTTTTCTTGGTTTTGGAGTTTCCACGTTATATTATTATGTATCCTTATCTTAATATTATTTCTCTGTTAGTGATTCATCCTTATTTGCTGAATTTACAATGAGAAATTTGATGGAAGGATCACTGTTAGTGTCATATTGGCATGGTGAATTTGCAGTCGCTGCCTATTTCTTAATCAATGAGATGCTTTCTTTCTTTCTTGAAAATAGAGTTGAATGTATAATATTTTTAAATGGCCATATATATCATGTCTCTCATCATGTGTTTAGATGTACCTATTTGTTCATAATGTCCCTCTAAGTCCCAACAAGTTTTATGCAAGGTTTTTAAGTGTCTCTTTTTGATATTTTCACCTTAAAAAATGGTATAAATGTTATTCTCCGTCAATAAAAAGTTATCATATGCTTGCTTATGTTACCTTCTTTGAGGACAAAACTTTTTTTATCCTCCATGTAACATTTTTCATCTAATCAACATGTTCTTCATGTAACATCATGTGATCTATTGATTATTCTTACTTTTTTTCAAACTTAAATTCAAGCTCAAAGTGAACATGACATTGTTCAATAAAAAATCCCATACCATAAGTTTTTTATCCTTCTAGACTTCTCTTGATTCTGATCATGCTTGCCTTGCTTTTAGAAATAGGTATTTGATATACTAGTAATCTATATTTTTTTATATTTTCTTAATGTCTCATTTTGATATGAACCTTCGGAGGTTGGAAGGATCTTGATCAACTTAAGAGGTTTTGAAGAAGAAAAAGCTTGTGAAAACATATGTAACCATGGTGATTGAATGTAGTGTAAAATAAGAATATTTTGCAACAGTGATTAGAAAGTGGATTGAGACTAGTGCAAAAACAGCGTATAATGTCACGCGTTCAACGTCCAACGTCCAACCACTGAATAGCCAACGTTAAAAATGACCAGTGGCATTTTTGTAAATAAATGCAATTGTAGAATGTCAAAACCCCATTCAATTCGACGTTCTATGATGGTAATTATTTAAACCAGCGCATCATTCTCTTTCTTCTTTCTTTTAAACCACCAATATTACGTCGAATCCTATAGGGGTTCGACGTAATATTTGTCAGTCAGAAGCCAAAGAGTCACCCTTTTTAATTCTTTTTTCTTTTAAACAACAAATAATATGTCGAATTCTGTAAGGGCTTCGACGTATTATTTGTCAGCCAGAAGCCAAAAAGTAACCCCTTTTTAATTCTTTTTTTCTTTTTTTTAAACCACATATAATACGTCGAATTTTGTAGGAGTTTCGACGTATTATTTGTCAGCCAAAAGTTTCCCCTTTTTAATTTGAGCGGGAGATTGAAAATTCATTTACTTTATCTTAGTGCACGAGACCCTCTTCTCTTCTCAAACTTTTCTCGAACGAAGTTTGACGACCATCACATGTAATTTTTCTTTTGATACAAATGCATGTTAATTAACTACTTTATGTATAATTTTCGTTTATTTTGACCGATTATTTTCGTGTTTGTGTCCTTCATAGGCGCATTGTGCTTTCTCTCTCATTGGTGGAAACACTTTATTCCAATGAACCCACCTTTTGAAGGTTAG
Source organism: Vigna hirtella (assembly GCA_027742795.1). Classification (NCBI taxonomy): domain Eukaryota; kingdom Viridiplantae; phylum Streptophyta; class Magnoliopsida; order Fabales; family Fabaceae; genus Vigna; species Vigna hirtella. Next base: position 233,745 of record JAHCHA010013367.1, on the reverse strand, counting down.
TTTTCGTTTTCATTTTCGTTTTGAAGAACTTATTTGTTGAACTTGTTTGTTGTTTTTTTTGTTGAACTTGTTTGTTGTTATTATTTGGTTGAACTTGCTTGTTGTTGTTGTTGTTTGATTGAACTTGTTTGTTGTTTGTTATTGTTGTTTGTTGTGGATATTATACTACACGTTCATAGTTCATGATTTATAAAATACCAAAAACTGAAATTTATTGTTTTTCTGCTTTTCAGGTCTCGTAGAGTGTTAAAAAAGGATTACAATTAATTAAAAAAAACAAAAAAAATTGCTTAACGTCAAATATTAACAAAATTCGATGTCAATTTAATTAACGTCTCCTGATATGCCGTCGACCTCAAATTCGATGTGAAAGGCCAAAAAACAACGACGTTATACGATATTTTTATACTAGTGATCTTAGATAAGTGTATGAAGATTTGTGACTTTAGAAAGTTTCTCAAGATAAGAGGTAAAACAAAAATATAAAACTCTCAATACTTTCAAAGTGAACTCATAAGTATAATTTATTCAATCTTCAAAAGTGATTTTAAAAAAGGGTTGACTCTCTTTTATAAGGACCATGACATGAATTTGAATAAGAAATGACACCTCCCAAGTGTTTAGATATATTAGGAAATCCAAATACAAGCATAAGATTACTTGGGCTAAAGTTAACTAACTAGTCATATGTTTAACACTTGGTTAAGTCATAATTAATCATATCATAGGAGTGATTCCCAAGAACTATGAAAAGACACATGGTTGCTCTTAAACTTAAGGAGAAGCTCATCACTATAGTTTTAAGAAGCACATATGTCTCATGGAGAAAACAAGCCATGATTGGTAAAATGCATGCCCTTGAATATGGTGGTACTTAGGAGCTTGTTCTTTCCATCTAGTAAGAAGCATGTGTGTTATAAATGGATATATGCAGTTAAGATTGGTCCTATTAGTGTCTTAAAGTCCTAGTAGTTAATGTTGATATTGAAGAAAAACCTTGAGGAAGACCTAAGTAATGAAGAAGTGTTTTCTTAAGATGTTGAAAGATGCTTACGATAATCAAAATTTACAGTCTTGCTTTCTTTGATTTGTTTGTTTCTCTCACATAAGATACTAACCAAAACTTTCAAAGACTAGCAAATAACTCATTTCTAAAAGAGACAATGTTTTTCTAAAATTAAAATCAAGCTTAGAAGGTTTCTTAGCAATTTTAATTGATTAATTTTTTTGTAATTGATTAAACTATTCTTAAGAGGATTTTATAACACAATAATCAATTATCACGCCTATAAATGATTAATATAGAGAGAAATCTAAGAGCTAAGTTTTTACTAAGCTTTAAACAAAATAATTTATTTAAATGTTTCTCAATATTATTGCATTATTGATTTTAAAACTGAGAAAAATTTAAGTAAAATGCTTATTTTAGAAAAAAGATTTTAAAACCAACTCACTCTTATCTTAGTTTAACAAAGTCATCCTTATTTTTATAACTAATTAAATGATACATTCATATCTATGAGATTGAATACTATGATATTTTTTTCTTCCTGTAACTAAGATTAGCATTATTCTTCTTTTATTTGTCGTGATTGTCATTCACCATGATGACAAATTTATGAACACCGAAAAACGACGCCACAAACTTGTTGAACAATCGGCAAGTGTGACCGAATCGTATCAAGTAATAAAACTAGGTAAGACCAAGTATCGTTTTCCCAAAGGACTCACGGCCTAGTTAGTTATATGATTTGTTGATTATTTAAGACTTGTAAACAATTGATTGTAGGTTTAAATGCAAAAGACAGTAATTAAACATGTATGCATGAATTTGATCAATGGAAAAGAGGAATACAAACACTCTAATGAATTAAATGGATGAGTATGTTGTTGGGGTTATCAATTTCATCTTGTCCACTCTCATATACTTTTAGGAATTCATCATTCTTTTCATCAATGTTAATGCCACTCTCTAAATCACCTTGCAAGAAGGCCTATCCTTAATTATGAGTTCATACAATTCCTAGCATTCCTAGTAATTAGTTCTGAAGTGCAGGAACTTAAAGGCAACCAATATACTATTGGGAGAAATTCCCCGGATCTAGATTTCCCCGTACGTTCCCATATCGACAAAATCAATAATCATGGCAATGAATGAGTTAAACAAAGCAAGCAATAAGCAAAGAGGAAAAACCCTAACTAATGATGAAAGAAAGCATGTATCTTAATATAAGATGTTAAAACAAATTCCATATATGAGAGTTTCACAAGACTACATTGATTCCCCAACAACAATACAAGGTTTAGTTCACCATATTCATGGTGAAACTAGATGAACAATAATGAGAAAATGAAAGATAGAACCCTAGAAAGAGAAGAGGAGAGCCGTCACCATCTCCCAATCTACCCCCAAGGGGTGAAAAGTGTGTTTCTGCTTCCTCCCAGCCAAAGATACAAACCCTAAGACATCTAGGTCTTTAAATAGGACATAAAAATAATAGAAAACAGGTCCAGGCCCAAACAGATCATAAAATCGCAGAAAACTGGCCCAAAACTCGTCTGGTTGACTTTTTCCGTATTCTGGTTGACTGGTTGACTTTTCTGGTTGACTGGTTGACTTTTCTGGTTTCTGGTTGACTTTTCAGCACTCCAATCATTCGGTACTTCAATTCTTCTTTCAAATCATTCAATTAGCCTACAAAATCAAGGGAATCTTGCACAAAACCATTAAATTCACTTTCAACTCTCTTATTCACAAAACTAAAGCAAAAATATGAGTTCAAGCTAGTTTCTGAGTGTTAAAGGTTGCTTCTAGTATCAATTTTAAGCATGAAAATAACAGTTTTTCAACTGTTATCACACCACTGGCCTCTTCACTAGTTTGACATTAAAAATGTCTTTCTTCTTGATGATTTCAAGTAAGAGATTTATATGGAACAAACTCTTTGATTTGTTGCTCAAGAGAAGTATGGTTTAGTTTATAAATTACATTGATCTATTTACAACTTGAAGTAATTACCATGAGCTTGGTTTGTTAAATTTAGTCATATTGTGCAAATTTTGGGATTGAAATGGGGAATTTAATGTTTTATTGTCACACTTCTCATAGGAAGTATTATGGTCTTGTGATGCATATTAGGCTTATTGTCCCATTGACAAGAGATCTACCGCATGATACTGTGTATTACTTGAATAGAATCTTATATCCTAGAAAAATGGGAAACAAAGTGTCATTGTCCGATTCAATGTAGAAGTTGAATATATATCTATGACTTAGGCTATGTGTGAATGTTGACATGTTTTGTCAAATACTATAAAGTACACTAACTCAATTGTAATAAACAAGTGTTGTATCCATGAGGATTTGATTAGATTTATCAATAACCTTGAATTTATCTATATTTGGAATGAAATAATGTTTTGGTTGTTTTAAGGTGAGTGAATAAAACGAATGAGAATGAACAGATTGAGATTGAGTTTCATTGTTCTTCTTATACTACACTATTATTGATCAAATTGTTACTTAATGTTCCTGGAAGTAACTAAGTTAATTTTAAATCAATTCTTTGACTTTAGAACCTAAGAAATTCAAATTCATTGCATTATGAACAAAACTTCATAACTAAATAAGACATATAGATGTATTCCTAACATCTAACCATAGTAGATGATCGAATTGAATCTTAACTTAGACCAGTTTCTGAACTCAATTCAAGTTAATGAAGTAAGATGAATTATCAGTTCATATAAACATTTAACACAAATCAAATCATCAACATCTTAATAAATCATTTAAATAAATAGATTTCAGTATTAGTTAAAGTATTTAGAAAAGCTACATTTTATCCCAACACAAGAAAGTTCAGTTGATCATGATGAATTAAACAATAAGAATTAGGAGTTGTTCTCTCGTGTATCTTACAAAGATGTTTAATAATTCCCATAGAAACGTTCTAAAGAAGTCCTAGAGAATAAGCTAAAAACAACATACAATAAACATCATAACTTTGTTTTTGTAAACTTTTAAGGCTTGATTTCAACTTCTATCATGGTGATGAGCACTTGAGCTTCCATGGTGAGTTTCCTTTTAGCTCAAGCCCATATGATGGTCAACACTGAAGGTTTTCTCCATGGTTTAGTTTCTAAATTTGGTTCTCAAGGTTTCTTTGTTATAGAGATTTCCTTGCGTGGCTTAAGCACCAACATCACTAACTCAATTATAAAGAGCATATTTAAATTATGCTTTTATTGTCTTTCAATGTTCAATTATAACGTCAGAGCTCAAGTTATCATTATTCAATTCTTCAAAAAAAAAGTGTTGCAATTCACACAACAATATATTAGATTTCCACATATATGATTTTTTATACCTTATTCTATAATTTCTTATTTACTAAAATTAGGGAAATTACATTCAATTCAAGTGTTACAATAATGTATAAAATCAAGTAAAACATATAGTGAACTTGGATGGAAATAACTCTTTCTAAAGTTGAAAATTTTAAGAAATGACCAATACAATTTACAATCAAAGAATTTTTCATATAGCTTCAAATCCAAAATTTCATAAAAATATCAAATATATAAATATTGATTCATTTTGTTTGGAAAAAATTGTTATCCAAAAATTTTATTATTGAGTTTGTTAGTTGTAATAAACAACTCAACATTCTAACTAAATCTCTAATAAAACTTAATATTTAAATTTATATGTTTCAAAGGTTGGTATATATAATCTTTATGTTTATCCTACGTTATAATATTATTTTATTATAATTTATTTGTATGTATCGCACTTGTTATGATTTTAAGGGAAGTGTCAATTATTTTTTAACTCTTATATATGCATCTATAAAGAAGAGTACAATGTAAGTTGAATATATTGATTTTCAGTCATCTTATGTACATATTACATATAACATTAAGAAATAAAACAAGATATAATGAAAAATATAACTTTTTAATAATGTTATATTTAAATCAAAATACAATAGTGTTATATCAATAACAAATTTTCTTACATAAAAATAATTACTTAAATAAAACTATAAGAAACTAAGATATTGTAAATTAATATATTATGGGAAAAAAATTATTCCTAAAAAAATTAGAATCAATTGATAAAATAATTTATATCAATTTGTAAATTCAATCATTCACAAACATAAAAATACGTGTAAACCAAGCTCATTCTATCTTCTACATTTATTTAACAACATGAAATTCAATATTAAAATTCTTATAATTTTCTTTTTTCTATATCATTTTAACCACTTTTCTTCAATCAATAAACAAAATTAAACTACATTTTGTACTTTTAGTTCCTTGTAAATTTTAAAATTATAATTCCGAATAGAAAATAAGCTAAGAATATCAATAGTATTCCCAAAAATCACCTTAAGGTCAAAATCTAACAATAACACACTCAAAATTAAATCCTAACTCAATTTGTGACACCCTTCATGCATGTATAATTGCGAATGAATCAAACTTAGAGAAAGATATAGGAAGAGACTTTGAGCTAGTCTATTTAATAAAGTCTTTATGAATTAAGGAAGGAAAATATTATCAAAACAGTTTGGAGTGGAGAAGAATAAGATCAAGGTGGAAATAAATAAATAAGAATAGAAGACTCAATAATTTTCTTTAAAAGGCGGAATTTCAAAGAAAATAATTAGATTAGGAAACTCAACTTTTTTTTTAAAAAAAAAGTTGAATTCTAAAGCTTCTACTCACAATCGTGTTTGGAACATTAAAAATAAAGCTACAAATACTATTCAAGACGAAAGAAAAAAAAATTAAGATAATTTTTGCGGTTCAATTTTCTTCTCATTATGCAGAGAGAATATTTGAGTAGAAATAGATATAATTGATTATTAACATAATCGATTATGGTGCCATAATAGCTTATATATTACAGCTTAATTGATTATACTTTCCTGTACATTGTGTATATAAATACATAATCAATTATATTAACTTTCACATTTACTCATTATAAAAAAAAGAATTAACATAATAAATAAAAATATTTTTTTAATAATATCAATTATAAACATAAACCTTTTACTGAAATATACTTACTTTTTTTTTTTCTTTTCCAGCCGATCCAAATTAAAAATGAACAACTGTCTTAGTATTTAAATATGTTCCATAAATGAATCAAACATGAAAAATAATATGATAAAATATCATATTTATCAATCCTAGATAGCAACATGCAGCAGTGACCAACCCCAATAATATGCATTTGACAATATATAGATGTAAATGATTAAAAAAGTTATAAACTTTTTCAATTGTCATACCTCACATGTACAAGTTGGAAAAGTTTGGGGGTGTAGAAAGAAAAGAATGCGGTGTAGGAAGAAGCCCTCAAAGTATGGCTTTTGTAACGTCCCCCGATCTTGCAGTCCAATTAGAAGTTGGAATAAAATATGAAGATAGATAAAGGGTTCTATTACTATGAAGATAGACAAACCTTGACGCTCTGTATACTTCACATTCACTTTTCTACCTTTTATCTTTATCAATACTAAACTTCTTTATCAAAATAAAACATACGTTAACTTATGCCCAATGTAGGAGGCTCCTTCCTGCACTTATTGTTCTTTCCTGCATTCCTAATTTTTTTTATCGGTTCCCATTTCCCTCTCCTAATTATATATTAAAGAATTTAATAAACTTTTATCTTCTTTTTTATTGATACTGAAAACCTTATTTTATTACGCAAAAACACTTAATAACAATGTTGAATGACGTTCGTGTCACTGGCGTAGTAATAAAAGACTCAATAATGTAGTTTCGTGATTAACTTAACGTTATCACAATGATTTTAAAGTTCGTCGTTGTTATAAATTTAAAATTGAAAAATGATGATGGTGCAGAAAGGAACTATTGTTTTATAGTTGAAAAATAATGACAGTTTTTTAAAACCGTCATTATTTGCGTTTTCTAAAGTTAAAAAGATTCATCTTTTCATTTGCTCGCACAAGTACAGTGTCTTCTTCGTACTTCCTATCATCGACTGCACAGTGCCTTCACTTTCAACCATTCACAGTTTTGGACGCATAATGTCTTCTTCTCTTTCTACTGTTGACATTGGCCGCTGCCGTTGGTGCATCCTGTGCTTTTAGACACATTTCTCGACGACGTTGTTCTATTCCTGCCATTGCCCCCTCTTCACCGTCAACGTGGACTGCATCGCAGGCTTTGGACCCTATTCGCATGACGCATCACATTGGCCCTCCGTTTAGGCACTGTTCTCCTTTCTGCCATTACCATTGTCATTGTTCTCCTTCCTTCACAAGTAAGTTTTTTTTTTCTGATCTTTTTTAGTTTTTATCTTTTATAATTATATTTGATTTTATAATTATATTTAGTATGATAAGAATTCTTAGAAGTATGTTTTTTGTTCAAGGTGTTGGTATTGAATTCATGGGTGTTTGATTCCTTACCATTATTATTTATTATTTTATTAATTATAGAAATCTAATATCGATAGTGTATTTATAGAATATAGATATGGATCAAAGTTAGATTAATTTATTCTAAACAAGTGATGATTACAAGAGACGGGTGAAAGAGTTTATACAGTTCGCTCAACCTAATGTTGACAGTGTAGAAAATAGAATAAGCATGATGTGTCCTTGTGTGAATGGGAGAAGATTAGAGATTGTTGAAAGTATAAAACATATTTCTTTTGCGATGAATTTATGAAGAGTTATACAATATAAACGTGACATAGTGAATTGTTAGACTCCAAGTATGTTTGAAACGCATGAATATGTTGATTAGACAATGGACGATAAATTAAAGGGCATGATTTGTGATGTTGGACTACATTCCTTTGCTGAAGTGATTTACGAAAATATGTCTACTAATGCAAAGACTCCATTATATCCTAGTTTAACTAACTTCACACGATGATCAGTTGTGGTAAGGTTTATGGAAAAATAGTTTGTAGAGTTAAGAAGTTGTCACAAGTTTGGTTTGTCACGTTATAAGGGCAAATATGGTGATCAGAACAATAATAACGCAATCATGAAGCACGACCCTCCTTCGAAGGCAGTTTGGTATCTATCAATAATTCCAAGGTTTAAATGTATGTTTGTGAATCCAACTAATGCTAAAAATCTTAGATGATATGCAGAAGAGCATAAATGTGATGGACTACTTAGCCATCCTATAGATTATATGCAATGGAAGAACATTAATAATGAATTTCCTGAATTCATAAATGAATCAAGGAATTTGAAGGTTATACTAGCTAAAAATTGAATGAATACTTATGAAAATTTAAGTACCAATCATAGTTTGTGGCCTGTTTTATTAATGATTTATAACTTGCATCCATGTTTGTGTATGAAGAGAAAGTACATGATGTTATTAATGATGATTTTTCGTCCAAGACAACTAGGGAATGACATAAATGTTTATCTTAGTCCATTGATTGATGACTTGATGATGAAGGTCCTCAAAAGAGATATGGCAGAGGAGCTACACAATTTAAGGCTCTTACTACGAGATTAACTAGTGGTGAAAGGACACTAGTGATTATTGATGTGAATACTAGTAGGACGACTGAGCAAAATGCAGAAACTTTTAACACTTGTCTCGTAGTTGTTGCTCGTGAGAAGATATCTATATTGACTCCATCTTGGGATCATGTTATCGAGAAAGACAAAAACATCATTTGGCAAGATATCTTGGTAAGAAAATGATTACATATCCTTGCCTTACTTTGAAGCATAAGTAAATGTTACTAATGTCTATTGTTGTCCTTATATGTAGAGGGTTTTTATATCCATGTGGAGATTTTAAAGTCGAAGGTTTTGTCAACGGTTGCGATCAAATGACATCATTTTAAATCAAAATTGACCACAGTTTATGTATATAGTGCAAGAAAAGGTGAAAGTCCTTGTACTAAGTATAGTTGCATTCATGAAGTAACTTGGCAATAGTTTGTACAAACTTCTGAAAGTGAGAAATGAGAGGTTAGTATCATTTACTTAATGTATAATATTAAGTAAGTTTCATTTAAATGCTTAAGCACATAATGAGACTCTCTGCTTACTTTCTTGTTGTGGTTATTGAAAGTTGGAGCAGAAGATTATTACATAAAAGATGAAAGCATGCTCAACTTCTGGTGATGACAGTAGTGCATATTCAATTGAAACTCCATCCCCACCATCCTACCATAAGAAATGGAAGCAGGCTCGCCTAAAAAAGTTGGGAACATGGATTTCTGAAAAATCACAACAGGTAGTTGAGCAAATTATTATAAGTAAATGTGTTTGGATAGTTTAATTTAAAACTTTTTATTCAATATAAAGTCTTCTAATTATATATGATTTCTGAAGTACTTAGGAAAACACTAGAGAGGGGATGAGGGAGGTAAATAGTGTTTTCAAATTATTTTCACAAGGCAGCATTTAATAACGTATGGTATGAGTATGCAGAGATGTACTATTTTTAGACGCTGGATCTATAAGATAAGTAGATAATTTTTTTTTTCAGACAATGACATAGGAAATTTAAAAATAATTTTAAAAGAAGAAAACATTAAGTCACAATCTATATAATGGTTCACTAAAACTTAAGCTACGTCAAATTCTCTCTTAAGAACTCTTAAGAGGTTCCGTTCATCTTTTCAAGATTATAACGAGTTTAACCCACTCCTGATTGAGTATTCTTACACCATTCATAGTTTCCTAGTCAACACAACTAGTTCGAGCATTATAAACCACTTCTAGTTCTACGTATAACCCAGTCCTGGTTGAGTATTATCTGCCACTCCTAGCACCCATAAAAAACACGTCTAGTCCGAGTTTAGCCTCTCCAAGATCTATCCCTAGACAACTGTATAGATCGAGTATTCTTACACCACTCCAAGTTTAGAGTATAACCCATTCCTAGTTGAGTATTATCTGCCACTCTTGACACTCCTAGACAACACATCTAGTCCGAGTTTAGCCTCTCTAGAATCTATCCCTAGATAATTTTCTAGACCGAGTTTACCCACTCTTGATTGCAAGTATTTTAATTATCTCCAGAATTTATAACAAATCCATTGTGGGATTTTTACAAGAATTAGATTAGAGACTCTGAATGAGAGGATACAATTTTAATACATTACAATATGAAATCTTGTTTAGTTACAGACTTGAGTAATTCTCTAAGAGAGGATAAAGGTATTTAGACGTAGTCTGATAACTGCTGAGGTTGTTCCTTTGAGCTGAAGAGCATTGGATTGTGTATTCTTAAAGCATATTTCTGATGCTTACTCCTTTCTTCTTTTCTTCTCTCTTCTTCAGCTTCTACTCCTTTCTTTATTCCAAAAGCTTTAGTCATTGTATGTTTGGAGATGTAGTAGAGAGCTAGATATGATGGTAGCTTTTTCTTCATACCTTTTGGTCAACCTTGCTTTCATCATTTTCTTTAAAGTTGAAGATCATTAGACGATATAAAAGTTGAGATAGATAAAAGCTAAAATGTTATTATCTCTTTATGTGTGCTCTCTTCCTTTCTTTCCCATCTCTCACTTCTTTTCATTTCTTCTTCAACTTTTCATGTCTTCGTCATATTTCTTGAAGAGCATAAGACTATATATGCATTGAGGTAAAGTATATAAGATCATTCTTGAATATATTTCTTCATTTTCTCTTTCTTTTTCACCTTTCCTCTCTTCTACATTTTTCAACAACTTGCTTCTCTTGGGTTGTCCTTCCTTATACATTACTTCGTGAGATAACCGTTGGATACTGAGTTGACCATTAAGGTAAATAGACTTTTCCAGTAGCTTGTTCAGTCTCAGGTCTACACTGTAGAGCTGTAGAACTTTTTCTCATAGCCTTAATCAAAACCTTGATCTTGTACGATGTGACAGGACAAATGACTTCAAGGAAACATTTATAGAATGTTCTTCTTTTCTTACATTGTTTTTTTCTTGGATGTCGTGATTATGACCATATTTTTCTGCTTTATTGATTTGCACGGATATCAAGAAACAAAGTATACAAGGACTGAAATACTTTTTTCGTGCAGGCATTAAATGTTTCAAATGTAGATAAGCATTAAGCAGTGTAACATGTTCAAGACATTTTATCATTTGTCATTTCATTAATAAATGCATCGTTTAAGATGAATATATATTCATCAGATAACATAAACATAAGATGCTTTCTCAAAGCTAAAGCATTTGGTGGTCACTTCAAATGATATTTTTTATAGAAAGCTTTGCTTGATATAACACTATTTGAATGAAACATTGTATCCTTAGTGTTGTATAAAAGTTAGACTTCTATTTTCATAAGAAGCTATCATATTTTGCTCATATAGTTTATTGATAGATTTTAATGAGAGACACTTTCTCTTAAACGTTGTTTATGATTTTCCAAATCATTTAAACAGTTTGGTCAAGAAAGCATTATTTAACCTTTTGGCTTCAAACGTTATAAAGTGCTTCCTTATTAGACACTAGTCTTATGAGAGCGTTTGTGTAACTTTGTGTCTATGTTCAAAGTGAGGTTAGTGCTTGGATGCTAGATTATACATGTGTCATTTAGTTTAGACTCTATGGCAGTATAGATACTCTATCAAGAGTTTTGTATCATTTAATGTAGGTTTTTGAGCTAGCATTTTGCTTAATGAGATTACTATCATTTATCCCGACATGATATGTTCTATTTATAATTTCGATAACATTTAGAGTGTGCATTTGCATTAGATGTTACTTTCGTCATCAGAATTACTCTCATTTTTATTTTGTTGTAGTAATTTAGATAGATGATTTTGTTGGTTAAGCATTTTTTTATTGGGCAAACCCAATTTTTTGGACGTTTCTTTTTACATCAATATTTCGTTGAGTATTGTTTGATAAATTTCAAAACATGTGTTGTTGGATATTCTGATTTTGTCTCAACAATTTCTTACGGTAGGATTCACTTATTAAGTAGAGCACCTAAGGTGTTTTATTCCTCATGGTTAAGATTATATACTTAATATTACTCTTAGACGACCTGAACATGTTTGTAATGTTGATGGGGATTCAAGGTTACTTTGGAGCCTTATCGCAATGTTAAGCTCATTTATCCTTTAATGCTCCTATAAAAGAGTCTTGCAGAAGATGAAAGATGACTTGGAATATCATTTATAGGAGGAGATGAGAGAAGAACGAGAGCATATTAGATAAGGGAAACAAGAGATGAGACAAGAGCAACAAGTAATGACGGAAGAATTTGACAAGCTTCTAGAGAGCTTACTACTTTTGCAAAAGCTCCTCATTGTGGTACAACTCGACCTTTATCGTGATGTCGATCCAACACTAAAAGGAGTTGTTCAAATGTAGTTAAAATGGGGGTTGACATTGGCTTTTGTTGCCAATGTGTATCGTACACAATAGTTGATGATGTATCTGCCCCCAATTGGTAGCTCAAGGGAATTACTTTGAAGGTTCCACCATGTTACATGGTGAGTGTCTCCCATCTCATTTGGTAAAGATTATGGTGGAGACTATATTGGTTGTTGATGTTGTAGTTCCTATTGAAATCACAGGAAAACACTCGAAAGTGGGGGGAGGGGGGTTTGAATAGTGTTTCAAAACTTTTTGCAAATCAACGTTCAATAACTATTGCAGGGATTAAAAGATATGCAATAGTTGTTCAATGTGTTTTAAGTAAAGCGTTTAGGAAAAATGTTTTAAGTGGGAAAAATAATAACACAAGTATTTTATATTGGTTCACTTAATCTTGAGCTACGTCCAGCTCCTCCAAGAACTCTTGAGAGGTTCCACTAATCTTATCTAAGATTACAAGCGAGTACAAACCATTCATGGTATACACCAAGTATTCTAACCATTCCTGTTTCCCTAGTTAATCTTGACTAGACCGAGTTTAACCACTCTTGGTATCCAAGTATTCTAACCAGTCCTAGTATCAATCCTAGACAACTGTTTAGAACGTTTAACTCTCCTAAGCTAAACAATACAAGTGTTTTAATTCTCTTCAAAGTATTCAAACACAATCAGTGTTGATTTACAAGTACAAGTTTTGATAACTCTCAATGAGATAACTACAATACAATGAAATATGAGAACTTGTGAAGTTCTTTCTTTTGTTCTATAAACAGGCTCAGAAGATGTAATCTTATTGAGAGAATAACGACATAATGATACAATGATATCAAAAGTTCTTATATTCACTTGTGCGAGTCCTCTTTTTATAGCTTTCTTCAAAAGATGACCGTTACTCAGGTATATTTGATTTTCTTGAGAGTAGGTGACTACTCGTATGAAGATATGTAATTTCCTATACTTTAGGAAGAGCATCATTGCTTTCGCAGTTAAAGCTTGTACGACTATGGTAGGACATAAAGCTTTAAGAAACATTCCAGGAATGTGTTCTTATTTCACAACATCTTTCTGATCCTCATGTAGTGTTTTTTGAGTATATCTTGGTATTCTCAATATCAACACAGATAAAGAGAGAAAAAGCAGAGTAGATAAGGTATAACACGCATATGCAGTTAATTATCTATACATTAATAGAGTGTTGAGGCATGTTTCGTAAAATAAGTGTTTAGTGCAAGTCTGAGTATTTATTGCTTCTTTCACTAGACACATTTTTGTCAAATGTTGTTTAATCTTTTATAGTTGACATGTCATGGTTTGTGTAATAAGCGTTTAATAAGAATGTTCTGATGTTATAATTCTCTAAACGATATTTCGTTAAATGTTGTTTGTTAAACTTCAAAACTAGTAATGCTAGATAGTATATTATTCTTAGACGATCTTGTCTTAAAACCTATACCGACATCAAAGGTTGGAATTGAATTGCAAGTATTGCAAACCTTCATCGCCTGGTCGAAACATCTCATGAAGATGACACCATAAATTGAATTCGTTACACCACACATTGAATCAGTTTGTATCTCCACTAATATTGTTAAATATGTACTATATAGTATCCTAACTAATGTTATGTTTTGTTTTGTGTGTAGCAACATGAAACAGAGTTGCATGCACAAAAACATTTGGAGGATCCACTAGCCATGTTGACGAAGGTTGTTGCAACCATGGGGATAGAGCCAATAGCGATTTCTTGGGATGCCTCGCAAAAATAACAAACTTTCATTGCTCGTATATAAATCTAATTTGATGGAGATTTTAACAGGCAATAAGGAGTTAAACATATTTATTCTACAGTTATGGATGATGTAAGTTAACTTTTAAAGTCATTTTTATTCATTACTTCATTAGATATTTGATATGTGTTTTTAATATAAAATTTAGGTACTTGTATGGTTTATGTTTGGAAGAGGGAAAGGATGACACATATGGGTTTATAGGCCCTCAACTCATGACCCCAATGGGTAAGCAAAAACAAAAATTTACATTACTAATTCCATATGTAATGCCGCTATAAAAACAAGTTTACCTTGCTCCATATATAGATAAGTAAGTTTATCTTTATTTAATAACTTATAGTTTTGTCATGATACATGTTTTAACTAATTTTCAATGCAATCGTCATTAGCAACTTGTAGTTTTGTCAGTATCAGTACCAAATCATACTCTTGTATGGTTTTTTCTTATTGCATAAACAATCTCCCCTCACTTAAAAAGTATAGTAGACATGTAAGTCTATTTTAAGAAACTCCTACTACCTACTACTACATACCTTCAATATATAATTGAATGATTTCTAACATTGAATGTTTTTATCTTAGTGTCTTTAATGGACATAATATATGGAGTGGTAGATCAACTGTCACAACTCAAAAGGTCACATGGATTTCTATCAAGGTATTTATAATACATCATTGACTTACTTTTTGTATTATCATTTAGTTTATCTAAATGGTTTTATTGTGCGTGTAGTGTAATAAACAAATTGGGAGTTATGAGTGTGGCTATTATGTCATGTAGTGGATGAAAACTATTGTGCAAGCCTGCTATCGAAGTAATTGAGATGAAGTAAGATGTTATAATCCATTATATATTAACTTTATTTTCAAATTCAATTAATATGTCCTAAATCTAACTTCCATTTACTTTTGCTGAATTTTAACAATGTCTAGTCGTTTGATCAAAAAGCGTTAGAATATGTTTAACATGCATGGACAAAGTACTTTATTATCAATGATAAGAATATAGGGTGTTATAATATTAATGTATGTTTTTTGAACTGTCTAAGTTGTTGTATGAAAACTTTTTAACAGGTTTTTTTGTAGACAAAATTGCAAACATTATATTAAAAAAAGTATTAATTTTAATGAGGGTTGCTACCAAAATCGTCATTATAAAAGATTTTGTTATTTTTTTAAAATTTTTTAGTAGTTTTATGACGATGATTATGACCAAACTGTTGTTATAAATCATTTCATTATTTTTTTTTTCTTTTTTGATTAAATTTGACGATGGTGTTGACATCGTTATTTAAAACTTTTAACGATAGTTGAATGGAACCGTCGTTGTATTTTTCACCACATTTAACGACGACTATATGCAATCGTCGTTGTTTTAGCGTAACTTTTAACAACGACCAATTCCACAATGATTATGGAGTCATAGTGAAACTTATTTTTAACTTTCATGGACCTTTCTTTGCTTTCACTTTACAAAACTAAACATCAAATTCTTGCCTATGGAGTCATAGTGAAAGTTATTTTTAACTGTCATGGACCCTTCCTTGCTTTCACATTGCAAAACTAAACATCAAATTCTTGCTATTGTAGTTTCTATGCTCATGGATTACTTCATTAATCTTTGATATGCAATTTCATCGATTGAGTCAAGGTGTTATTTTGATTTGAAGTAAGAACTGCTAGTATATTTGGTGGTGGGTTCTTCAGTGTGGTGATTTAGGCTGGGAGTGGGTGGTTGTTTTAATTTTAAGAAGTATCAATCCTTTTTAGATCTAACAAGAAGAATCTGAGTACACAATCTAGGTAAGGTTCATATATACCGAAATGAGCACTCTGGTTTGAAGCCTCAAATTCGAGAATGACTACCAGATGACTTAATCCAAAAGAGTTGTATACTAGATATGTCAATACGGTTAAGGATTTTCTAGAAGTGTAGTTACTAGACTGGAAAATCTGGTGTATATTTTTGGATTCCAAACAAGTTAACCGAATTCATCAACCTTAGGTTTGAAAATTTTTTTGAAAAGAAAGTGACTACTCTAAAGAAAAAAAATGTATCATATAGAATATTTGCCCTTGTCATTATATAAAAATTTTGGTGATGAAAAAAACAAAATAATGGAATGCAAGAAGAAGCCATCTTACTTTAGGAGTTTTAAAAATACAATAAAGTTATTGTAAAAAAAAAAATTGAACCTATAACTCTCAAGAAGTTTTCAGTTTATTAACATATTCTTATAATCTAGAAAATATAATATGTTATGGCTATTTTAATTTTGGATAGTTATATTTAAAACTTAGGAATATATGATGTAAAACTCTGAAAACTAAATAAAATAGAAAATAGTTTCAAAAAACTTAAGGACTTATATTTTTTAATTTAAAGTACTATGAACTTTAAATCAAATTATTCATTTTTTTTCTTTGTTCATTTTTTTTCTTTAGTTTAAAGCCCAACTCCTAACCAAAAACAACTTTCATATTCACTTATATTTATTCTCACTCTATTTAAACACAAAGCTAAACATTGTCAAAATTACATACTTAATAAATTATAGGTTAACATTTTATTAAATTTACTTATTTATTTTAATTCATTTCACACTTTAATTTGAACATAAAAAACATAAATTATTGCATTTTTTTAATTTAGTCGTCATATATTCATAGTTTTAATTAGCTAATCATAAAACTACCAACAATTTCCACAATCAGAAGAATTTTTTTATCAAATCATAAAAAGATGAAATCAGTTATTTAATAAATTTCAAAATCAGAGCAGTTAAGTTAAAATTCACAAACAGTCCTTCAAAATATTTTAATTGTATTATACAATTATAAACCATCACCTTTCGTAAAATTCTTGACTTTTTCTATGACTTATTTTAAAACTCACGTTTAAGAGATGACTTTTGAATTTATTGATGATACACAAATATTCACATAACAATACGGTTAATAAAGAGATGACACATAATACGGTTCCATATTTAAAAATAATGAGACTAAATTTGAAATTACGTTAAGAGATGACACATAATAAAGAGATTTTCAGTATAAAATGAATTTAAACTAAATTGTTTATCATGTTATCTTATCTGATTAGCTGTGAATTATTATGGAAGTTTGAAATACTTACTTTTATTTCTGTTAGTGCTAAGAAACGGTTACATTAACTGTTAGATGAAGAAAAATCCCGGAAGTTAGATCCTATGGCGTAATCATTGAGTAGTCAAACCTCACAAGGAATTAGAAAAACACGCAATAATTAATGGCGTCCGTTTTTCTCGTTGTAGAAAGCGCGAGACGCTGACGTGGAGACCAAGATCCGACATGGCATCCACGTTACACTCTACAAGCCAAGCTTTACGCAAACCAAATGCCCCATGTGTGCCCGCCTTCGCAATCCATGCACTTTTCGCGTGCCACCTCGTGCGATTCTTCTCACAGTTTCTTCACGTCACACGCACAATCACCCACACTCGCTCTTTGTTACTCCTTTTCCTCACTTACATCTCCACCGTTGATTTCGGCCCAAATCACTCTAAAGTAATCACAACGTGTGGTAGCCAGAATTCAAAAACAGGACCGAGTTTCCAGTCCACAGGCGTCGCGTGTGAGGCTCGTGGAGGAAGCTATCAAGGCACGTTCCCATGCAACCCAACCTCGTGCCAGTTAAAGACCTGTTGAAGTACATCGCGGACCACGCTATTCGCTGCACCCTGGCTTAATCAGCGTAGATTGAATATTGTGTAAGAAAATCATGACAAAAAGCAAAGAATGATTTGTGGAACGGTATAGTAGAATGGATTCGGCCGCAGAGGAACAGAGACAATGTTGGGAAAGAACAGTGGTTGGTGAAAGGGTTATAAGAAAGAGAAATCCGAGTCAGAGTTGAAATCATGTTTGAATCAGTGGCACCTATTTATCCGCCATTGATTTTGAACGCGTCACTCAACTTCCATTATCTCATGGTGCGTTTTGCTTTTGCTTCTTATTAAATCATCTTCTTCTCTCAATCCTACGAATTGGATCATCAATCTTCACACAGACGTAACCCTAAACCAAGAACCGTTTTCGCTTTTTCCCGTTTTCTTCCACGCTTGCTTCCTTCTCCGGCCATCTTCGCTGATGGCGTCGTCTAAGGGCATTGCTTGCGGCGGAAACTTCCACGTCGCAGCTAACTTCGGAATCCAGAGCCGGAGCGGTCTGGCCATCCAGCCACCGTGCTCCGTTGCGATCGGGCGGTCGACGGCGAGGGCGGGGAGGATCTCGGCGCTGATGGCGACAGAACGGGCGAGTGTGACGAACGTGGAGCTTCCCGGGAAGCGGAAGGCAGGAGCCAACGATGCCGTTGAGGGACAGGAGAGGCTGGACAGGTGGATGAAGGAGTCGGTGGTGGATATTGTGAAGAATTTGAGAGAAGCGCCATTGCTGGTGCAGGTTTACCCCAAATTAGGATCGGAGGCGGCCACCACGACGGAGAAGAGGGTGCTGGTGGAGGACTGGCCGGAGGTGAAGCAAAGATGGGAGAAGGGGGAGTCGCCGATGCCGGAGGGGGTGATATTTGTGGAGGAGTTGGAGGGCGATGAGGAGGAGGGCAGCGGAGAGAGGACAACAAGGGCGTGGGGGGTGGTGGTTCAGGGGAAGGGCGTCGGGTGCGGGCCGGTTTGCTATCTATTAAAGACGTGTCGGGTCGGGTCGGGACCTGGTAATGGAATGGGGATTTGTTCAACCCATTTTTGCTTGGTGAAAGTGAATGAGTTGAGGGAAACGGTGCAGTCGCAGCTGAAGAATTGTTGGCTTTTGCAGAGTCAGTGGAAGTGATGAAATTGAGTGAAAGTGTACATTTGTTTGTTCTTGAATAATTTTTTGTTACCACAGTTGATGCAATTCTTATAGCCAACAACTTCGACTGTGATTCTGTACAGAGTGAATACTACCTTTTAGGAAATTTCATCATCAAACTGCTAAATAGCACTTATTATTAAGGTTTTACACCATTTTTATTATTATTATATGTTCTTCGTTTCATCACCATTAATGAAGGATTTCTTACAAACCGAATAATGCCTTATTTATGTACTTTAACTTCATTATATCATTAATCCCTGATGAATTATTTATGAACTGTGATGGCAAACGTGGTGAATGATGATAGTGATTGTTAAATTAATAATGGTGTCAACTCCAGAAAATGTTATTCGGGTTCACACGCCACCTCACTGTGCATATGTATATTATTTATCACATTTCTATTCCTCTTCTTTTTAAAAAATATACGCACTTGCTGATTATGCATCATTGGTAAAAGCTATGTATATTCAAATATTTTTTATATTTCATATATTTTTTCTCTCGTCAGATTAATGTAAAGTGAAGTCTTGGAACCTTGTTAAAATGATGATACTTAATGTACATACCAACCAGGTATGTCCGGCTGTATTCGGGCTGGCTCTATAAACCGTTGGGATACCATGAGATTGATTCACGAATTATAACACTAATAAAGGTTATGGCATTTGTGATTAAAGATGATATAATGTAGGGTCATACATAATATTTATTTGTATATGTTTATTTTAAAACAAATTATTATGAGTTTTTAAATAAAGTTAGACTAAATTTTTTAAAAAATATATTTAAAATATACATCCGGATAAAAGTTAATAGACAATTAAATAAAAGTTAAAATATAAATTCAATTTAATAGTATCAAAACTTATATTCAAATATAAACGATTTAAAAAGGAATTCTTCTAAAAATGACACTCTAAATACTATGTTTCTTTTTCATATCTTCACTTCAATTACTTAATTCTAATTCTAGAAACAAATAACACAGTAATGAAGCCACCAATAAATGACATAGTGATACTATTAGAAAAATTAGATTAAAACATTAAAAAGAAAATTATTAACATCATCATCAATTATTTCTTCGAGTAGTGTATTAAGTTTTATATTATCTATTTTTAATTTTGAAGAACCTAAAAAAGGAAAATCAATTCGTTTGTCATAGTCAATCACTTGAATGAATATAAATATGCAATTTGAAGTTTTAATTACTTTCTATATCATTCCATAGTCAATCTTGAACACACATCAATGTCTCTATAAATATGCTATATATTCTAAGAAGAATTTATGAAAAGAATAGAAACAGAGAAAGTATCAATGTCATTAATTATGTTTTCGATCTACGCGTTAATTGTTGAGAAGAGCTTATAAAAACACTAGCAAGAAATATCTGTTATCATTGAAACATCAGAAGAAAAAAAAACTAAATTGAGTTTCTCTCCTAATTCTTCTTTCATTTTCCTAATGTGGGTCAACCATTGGGGTATCTGATTTTCCAAGACCATAGTATTTCTAAACTGATTATGAGTTTCTTAACCTGTTTCCACTTTGCGTCTCTACAGAAGTTGGAGTTAATATTGGTTGATGATCTAGAAGTACTCCGTTTGAACAAAAGGATAATATGAATAGAAGCATAACTAATTTGATCAAAAGAGTAAGAAAGGAAGGACAAAGGACATTTTACCTTGGTTATTGGAGTCAACAATGGATGTCGATTCTTTTGAATGTGAATTATTGTACACATGATTCAAAGGTTGTTCTTATTCCTAAATAACATATTCTAATAAGGTTGTGAGGTTCAATAATCAGTTTAATAAACTTGTTGTTGTGTATTAGGTGCCTCACCAAGCAACACAAGTTTATTTTCTATAGCACTTACTTTATTGAGATCATAAGGATCTTTGAACCGAACATCCTCCATTATATTAAATGTTCGATTTGCATAAACTCGTGTTCTTTTGATTTCTCTCAACTTACTTGTGGATGTATCCTTAACAATACTTCCCCAAGAATCCACTTATTCATCATAAACGCTTTATGAATATGTGAATTTAATGGATGTTGAAAATCTTTTTGACACTTGAGTATAATTATGTGATTATCCTTACTTATACAAAAATAATGTATTATAGTAAGGGTTTATTCCCTATGGTTTTAAAAACCTCTAGAACTTTTCGACGGTTTTATTAAAACCTTTATAAATTTTCGACGGTTTCATTAAAACTGCAGATAAATTAAAAATATTTTTTTTATTAAAAACATTTTTTGTGGTTCAAATAGGAACACACTGTAAATGTGAAAAAACTTTTTGTTTCCCCCTTATTTTTGCCGCTTATATTTTTTATTTGACCCAATAATGGTTTCTCCTCGTCTTCTCCAAAAGAGACCCGCTTCATATTCTTCTCCTTCACGACCCTGTAACCAATAAAAAAAGGTCAAGCATCACATCTCCTCTAATAGAATGATTGTCGGCGAGCATGGTGTCCGACGACGTCACTGGTGCGGCAAAATCCACTCTCATCTCCTTCTTTTTCGCTCGTGAAACAGAGAGTCAGGGCCTTGCTTCACCTCCATGTGCGATAAATTTTTTCTTCTTCATGCCCAACACCATCTCACCTGTTCATGGCCGGCCACCGCATCTCCTTCATCCACGGTTGCACCTTCATAAAATGGTTGAAGACGCCGCCTCCCAGATCTTGTTAATTTGAAACCATGTCATCAATGGCCTTAGGTTCTTTTGACCTCACTGGCCCCATTGTGAGCTCCCTCTCTTTCTTCCTTCGATTTGTCCATCTGGTGAGAGGGGTTTTTGTCCTCCTTCTTCATTCTTCCCAAATCTGGTTCCCTATGAAGGATCTAGTGAGGCTTTGTGTCACTCCTATTTGGTACCGGTCAGAGTAGTCATCATTCGAAGGAACATAGGGGTTTCATCTTCCCTTTCTTTTGCTATTTTTGTTTCCCATTTTTTATTAATTTTTTGGTGTGCCATAATCTACTCTAATTTGTGCATTTTTAATGGATTTTTAATATGTTTTTTATGTTCTTTATGCCTTTTGCGGAAGTTTTTTCAGTGTTCTGTATTTATGTGAAACCTTAAGATAATTATGACAAATATGTGTTCTCTGACTATGATGGATAAAGGCTTGGATTGTATGATGTTTTGTGATACTTGATCAATAATATGTGTTCCCTAACTATGTGTTTTTGCCTTGCCGCATGAATGACTTTGTAAAATGAAAACTAGATGATATTGATCGAATAGTGTATCCTTGTATGTACTTTGTTGATTTGAGTTTGTTTATCTTCTTTTGGGGATGCTATATATCTCACAGTATACACTAAGGAAGGGCAATCAAAGTGTATTCCTTATTATTTTTTTAACAAAGGAGTCGTGTAGTTTGGTGTCATATGGGTCATTTCTCATGTGTACTAAAACCTTCTTTCACTCCTTTTTTATTCTAATGACATATTGGTAGCCATGGAGGAGTAACCAAATGGCTTAACTCTCTATATTTTGATGCCAAAACAATAGAATTCGTATGGCCTTTCTAGTGTGGCATGTTAAGACCTCTAAAATAATCCCTTGAATCATGAAAATTGGTCTGATTGTATGTTCTCTTGTAGCCAATTCACGGTGTACCCATTTTTTTTCTAGCTTGTCCATGTCTTTTGTAGGGAATCCTCCTAGCCTAATGCCTTACCTTATTCACAATACAGTCTTTTTAAGCTTGAATGTTTTGGATGCAATAACTTTGTACATAAAACACTTCTTTAAAGATGTTGTTTCGGTTTTGGTTCAGAAAAAGATAGATCAAGTACAACTTAATTTATGTATAGTTCCTTTCCTTGCAGATGTTTATTCAAGAAAATAACTTTTTACCTTTGGCGTTGTTAGTTTGTGTATCTTCTGAACTTGTTGAGTAAGTCATTCTCTTAGCAAATTTTAGATTGTCTTCACTTATTCAATGTTTTTCCTTTTTACTTTTGAATGTTTGCTTTTATAATTTCAATACAGAGATTGTAGAGGTAAGCAATGTCTCATTATGTTATTGTACTGTTGGTTTATTTTGCCGAAACATGTTTGATGTTGTTCATTAATAAAAAGAGAATTTCCAACAACAACTCTCTGCTTAGGTTGTAGATGCCTGCATTAAAAAACTTAGGTCTCAATGTTGCCAAGGAAATGTCTTTCTAGATTCATCTGGCAAACACAACAAGTTTTCTACAGAAAAGCGTAAGTTTTACATGCATTATTTGTGTGATTGTTATTGTTAAGAAGTGGACTTTAAGCCTAACTCAACCCCATAAAACTGACTTCTAAGGTGAAGTTTGCACCCACTTATATACTATAAATTTTGGTCTTATCTCTAGTTGATATGGGACTTCTAACATTTTTCTTTTAAAAGAAAGTATTACTTCCATAGAGAAATTTGAGTTTCAAAAGCATAATTCCCCAAGTCCAACTACTAAATCCTTCCCCCTAATCTTTCACTATCACGAAATATTCAATAGAAGATGAAATCTAGCGCTCTATTTGTATGGTTACATGACTAAAGTTATAGACTTGTTTGATATAGTCTATAACCTTGTCCAGCACCACGTCTAACATGGCAAGCTAGTAAAACCTTTCCAACTGTAATGGCCCATATGTGCAGTTCATGAACAACCACCATGACTTTCATATCCAACAACCCCTTTTCTAGTTTAGCAGCATCTATCTCACAAGGAGTGTTCTCCATCAGGATTTCCAAAATATTTCACAGCATATTGATGGTTGTCACCAAAATTATTATTGAAAATATTAGAGTGCAAATTAAATCAACTATTTACCTCACGGGTTTATACCATATTACCGCTCCCACAATCTTCACTCCAATACTCTGGATAGAGTCTCCAAGGACATGGAGATAAGCCCCATGTACATTTATGTTCCATTTCTTCTTAGTTTTTGATTCATCAAGAAGAGATTGAGGAAGCTCTTGGTGATCATGATGGTGTTAATCTTTTGAGTGATGATCATTGTGATGGTTTGTGTGATTATGTGTGTGACGGTGCTTATCTTTTGGATGTTTTGCATCATGATTGGTAGAATTTCTCAATCAAGGATTGTGGCCATGTCCATGTTTGTGACCATCATGTCCATGTTTGTGTTTGTGTCCATGACTAGGACCATCATGTCCATGGCCATGATCATGACCCAATCAAAAAGCCATGATGATATTAACCACAAGACCAAATACGGAAACTAAATCCACGCTTTTAGGACCAGCAATGATTCTATCAATGGCTTCATATACCAAAATACCAGCAAGCAACCATATTAATTGGATAGAAACCAAGGCACTAAGAATTTTGCTAGGATAAGCTCTAACCTAGCTTTGATACCATGTTAACAAATGAACTTTAAGCCTAACTCAACCCACAAAACCGACTTGTAAGTTGAGGTTTGCACCCACTTATACACTATAAATTCGCCTTATCTCTAGTCGATATGAGATTTCTAGAATTTTTATTTTTTAAAAGAAAGTATTATTGCCATAGAGAAATTTGAGTTTCAGAAGCATAATTCCCCAAGTCCAACTACTAAATCCTTCCCATCTAATCTTTCACTATCATGAAATATTCAATAGAAGTTGAAATCTAGCGCTCTATCTGTATGGTTACATGACTAATGTTATAGACTCGTTTGATATAGTCTATAACCTTGTCCAACACCACGTCTGCATCTGCTTTACATTTGATTTTAACATGATAAACTAGTAAAACCTTTCCGACTGAAATGACCCATATGTGCCATTCATGAACAACCACCACGTCTTCATCATCCCACAACCCCATTTTTAGCTCAGTAGCATTTATCTCACGAGGCATACTCTCTATCAAAACTTCCAATATATTTCACAGCATATTGATGGTTGTCACCAAAACTATTATTGAAAATATTAGAGTACAAATTAAATAAGTTATATGTCACTCGAGTTTATACCATATTACCGCTCCCCCAATCATTACTCCAATACTCTGGATATAGTCTCCAAGGACATGGAAATAAGCCCCCTATACATTTATGATCCATTGCTTCTTCTTAGTTTTTGATTCATTAAGAAGAGATTGAGTAGGTTGTTGGTGATCATGATGGTGCTCACCATTTGAATGACGATTATCGCGATGGTCTGTGTGATCATGTGTGCGAGAGTGCTCATCTTTTTCATGTTTTGCATAATAATGGGTAGAAACTGTAAACCATGATTGTGGCCATGTCCCTATGCATGTCTGATAGGCTGTCGTTGAAGCTATCAAATTAATACTACTTTTCAAAGTATTGGCAAGTAGTATTCAAGAAAGTAGACAGGGTTGAAGTAACCCTGAGTCGTCTCCCAACGAACACGGAATTGCTTTTGAATATCTGTGACTCTTACGAATGCTATGCAATGCTTATGAATAAAAGTAATGGTTGAAGAGTGTTTAAAGAATAAATAAGAAACTTAAAAACAATTATGATGAAATAGGCTAATTCCACTGCTTTTCCAAGATAGATTCATCATCGGTTATTCACAGATAATTGTTCAATTGATTGTTGTTTAAGTTTCAAATTAATTAAAGTACATTCTTAATTAATTTGAGGGCGATCATGCATTTAACCAAAGTAAATTCTCAATCAAATGCAAAACCTTTCTAGATTATTCACAATAAATTCAACCAAAGTACATTCTCAATCAAATTCTATTGTGTTTAATCATGTCTATTCTTAAATCTCCTAACCAAGTTAAAAGTTAATCAATCAAAGTAAATTCTCAATTAATTATAGTTGAAATTATTACTACCAACCAAAGTACATTCTCAATTGATAGTAAAAACCATTTAATCATATGAAAGTTCCTAAATTAAATCAAAGTAGATTCTCAATTAAACCTAGAAACCCTAGAACTCATATAATCAATATGCATGTAGATTCAAACACATTATGATGCAAAAATCTTTGCTTTTAACAAGATAGAGAGATGAAAGACATAGAGAGAGAACAACTTAAATCAATAACCAAAGTAAACAATTGCATTAACTCAATCTAACCTCAAAATCCATAATGGAATTACAGCAGAATAGCCCTAGATGCTTAGTTCTCCATGAATGGAGTTGAATACAAGATGAAAGAAATGTGAGAGGAGTATGAGAGAATGAATTAATGAAGTGAAGTCCCCTGGGTCTCTTTAAATAGGCTTGATTGGGCTTGGACTCTGAATATTCAGTTGATAGAATCTTTTATCTTATATCTTCCAAATAACTAAAAGATTTAAACAATTATAACATTATTTGGAAGATATTTTCTATTGATATTCCCAAATTAAATTAATTCAACAACTGAATTTTATTTTTTATCTTTTCTGACTTTCCAAAATTGCACAAATGCCCTGAAATTTTCTCTATCTACGCTTTAGCCCCAACTGAATTCTCCAAAATTGCACCAGAACCCCTGTTGACCAGCTTTGACCAGACTTAAGCAGTGTTGACCAGCTTTGACTGAAGAAGGGCGCGGCCAATGAGAGCTTGCCACGTGGCTGTCCTCTTCCTTCCCCAATTAGGGTTTCAGATTGGGAAAGGCTTCCCCCTCCACCTCTGCCGCGAATCTGATGCAGGTCCGGTGACGAAGCGGATGGCTCTCGTTGATGATGGAGGCGCGACATTGGCGATGCGGCATTGATGCGAAGAAGATGATGGTGGCTGTGGAAGAAGGTCGCGAGAACGGCGCGGTGTCGCGGCGGCCATGGAGGTCGCGCTTTGTCTCGCGATGGTGGCGTTTCGCGACGGTGGCTTCTGCAGCGGCGTGATGGTGATGATGCGAAGACGAACTTGCGATGGTGTTGATGGTGATGAACGTGAATCGCAGTTTGGTGGTGGCGGCATGAAGAAGTTGTGGTGTCGCGGCGGCTGGCGTGGAGGAGGTGGCGCGATTTGGTTTCGAGAAGGGAGAAGATGAACGGAGGTCGCGGCGTGGTGGTGACGGCGGCACGGCAGTGGTTGTCCGGTGACGGAGCGGCGCGGCGGACGTTGACGGTGGTCGTGGAGGTTGCGGCAGCGGCGGACGTTGACGGTGATTGCTGTGCGACAGCGGCTGTGCGTGATGACGGCGGAACGGCAGTGGCGGCTAGGGTTTGGATTAGGGTTTCTCTTTGGAGAAGATGATGCACATGTGTTAGGGCTGAGGTGGCGTGTTCTGATTGGTTCACTAGTAAGTGAAAGGATAATTGATGTGGCATCATCTGGGTGGTTCAATTTGTTAATGGTGGATTGCCACGTGGCATGATCTGGTGAAGTTTGGCTTAGGAGGGGTATGGTTAAGGAAATTTAAGGGGTGTATTTAGAATAGGGTTACTGTTTGGCTTAGTATTGGGCCTGTTTAAGAGAAAAAGGGTGTATATAGGGAAATTGGGAGGTGCAAGGGTAAAAGTTGTCTGTTTGGCCCATCTATACATTATTTTCCAAATAAAACCTGATTTTGGGCCTTGAATTGCCATTTGGACCAATAAAACTTATATTCTCAGCTGCACAAATAAACATTAGAACATCCAAGAAAAATTTATGCGCTAAAACTTACTTTTTACGTCTCTTTATTTCCCAAACCCAATAATTCCAATCATCACAAATTCACTTAAAATCAACCATTTAAACACAATTATCCCATCAAAATTTTAATTTTCAAACATAAATGTGGGCATAAATATGCACTCATCAATGTCCATGTCTGTGACCATCATGTCCATGTCCATGTCAATGTCCATGACCATGACCATCATGTCCATGGCCATAATCATGACCCAATAACAAAACCATGATTATATTAACCACAAGACCAAATGTGGAAACTAAAAACATTAAGAGATTATCCATGCTTTTAGGACCATTAATGATTCTATCAATGGCTTCATATACCAGAATACCAGCAAGCAACCATATTAATTGGTTAGAAACCAAGGCACCAAGAATTTCGCGAGGATAAGCTCTAACCTAACTTTGATACCATGTTAACAAATGAACTTTAAGCCTAACTCAACCTCACAAAACAGGCTTGTAAGGTGAGGTTTGCACCCACTTATACACTATAAATTAGCTTTATCTCTAGTCGATATGAGACTTCTAGCATTTTTATTTTTTAAAAGAGAGTATTATTGCCATAGAGAAATTTGAGTTTTAAAAGCATAATTCCCCAAGTTCAACTATCATTTCCCTCTAACCTTTCATTATCACGAAATATTCAATAGAAGTTGAAATCTAGCGCTCTATCTATATGGTTACAAGACTAATGTTATAGATTTGTTTGTTATAGTCTATAACCTTGTCTAGCACCACTTCTACATTTGCTTCACGTTTGATTTTAACATGATAAACTAGTAAAACATTTCCGACTGTAATGACCCATATGTGCCGTTCATGAACATCCACCACGTTTTCCATATCCAACAACCCCATTTTTAGATTAGTAGCATTTATCTCACGAGGCGTGCTCTCCATCAAAACTTCCAAAATAGTTCACAGCATATTAATGGTTGTCACCAAACTATTATTGAAAATATTAGAGTACAAATTAAATAAACTATATGCCACTCGGGTTTATACCATATTACCGCTCCCCTAATCATTACTCCAATACTCTGGATATAGTCTCCAAGGACATGGAAATAACCCCCCTATACATTTATGATCCATTGCTTCTTCTTAGTTTCTGATTCATCAAGAAGAGATTGAGTAAGCTGTTGGTGATCATGATGGTGCTCATCTTTTGAATGATGATTATCGTGATGGTCTGTGTGATCATGTGTGTGATGGTGTTCATCTTTTGCATGTTTTGCATAATGATGGGTAGAAACTGTAAACCATGATTGTGGCCATGTTCATATGCATGTCCATGTCTGTGACCATCATGTCCATGTCCGTGTCCATGTCCATGACCATGACTATCATGTCCATAGCCATAATCATGACCCAATAACAAAGCCATGATGATATTAACCACAAGACCAAATGCGGAAACTAAAAAATTAAGAAATTATCCATGCTTTTAGGACCAATAATGATTCTATCAATGGCTTCATATACCATAATACCAGCAAGCAACCATATTAATTGGATAGAAACCAAGGCTCTAAGAATTTCTATTTGGAAAAATCCATATGACTGGCAAGGTGTACTTCCCATTCAGCAACCCACAAAGAAAATAAGGAGATGGCAAAGGCTGTGACAATAGAAAGCAAATGTGCTGCATCAGTCAGTATATGAAGACTATTAGCTTTGATGCCACCAACCACTTGAACAGTCATAAAAATAACACAAAGGATCACTACCATAAGGATTTTTCGCATAGAAGTTGATCTTTCTTCAGAGTCCTTGGAGATAGCGAGTTAGAACAGCACCATGTGTGATTCTCACGAAATATTCAATAATCCCCCTGTACATTTATTTATACAATTTTTACAACTTTGGGACTCAATAGATTCAATTTTAAAACCGGATACTAAACAGAAATTCACCTCTTAACATGGGGACGAAGTAAGCATTTAAGCCTATTTTATATTGGGAGTATCTCATCAACGAATCATATCAAATGATGAAGACAAATAAAGAACAAGATTTATCATTGTTATTTAGAACATGTTTATGTTTAGTTTTTAAGATTAAACATGTTATTTAAGTTGACGAATTAATTATATGTTTAAAATTTATAGTTTATTTTATATAATAATAATTAATTTTGGTTTTAGATTATTCTAATTTATTATTAAACATTTAGATTATTCTGGTTCATTATTAAACACTTTTTATCTTAATCAAATCATTTGAATTTAAAAAAAATTAAAGTATTTGCATTACCGGCGATTTTGGAAACCCCAGCTACGTAAACTAAAAAAATATCGACGATTTTGTATAACCCTTGTAAGTACCGACGGTTTTCCATAACCTTAATAATTACCAACAGTTTTTGAAAAACCCCTACAAATGATCGTGGTTTTTGGAAATCCCATATGTAGCGACGATTTCTATAAAACGCCCGTAAGTAGTGGTGGTTACATACAAAATCGCCGATAATATTTTTCGACGGTGGTTTGCCCAACGGTTTTCTCAACTATAGGAAATGTATTTACCAGGGATTAAAACCGCGGGTAATGAAAAAACAAAACTAGTAAAATTACATATTTTTGTAGTTCCAATTTATATTACCACAATGGAAACAAGAAACACAATTATAAATATTCGTTTTTACTCCAACAAAGAACCTAAAGCTGGTAACAAAATTTGGATAGGTGGAGAAGGAGAAGCGATGTTCTCGTGAGCAATGTATAATTTTGTACTTAGGATTTGAGTAAAAATGAATGAACGTTTGGTGAGCAATGTTCTCGTGATTGGAGTAAAAACGAAAGAACGTGAGCAATGAACGTGAGCATCCAGCTCAACGAACAAAATTTGGACAGGTGGGGAAGGAGAAGCAATGTATTTGGTGAGACTAATTCAGACAATGAATGTGAGCACCAGTCCCAAATTTGGGGGTTGCAGATTGGTACTATGATTTAATCATTACCCATGAAAAAATCACACCCACGCACTCAAACACCATTTGAGGAAGTTAAAAAAAAGAAGAAACATACATCACAATCACAATAGTAGTAAATCTCTAGCACTTTAAGAATGAAGAAAGTAGGGAAAAAAAAGAGGTAGTTAGAAGACAAGTTAAAGTATCGTTCTTGGCTAGCAGTACTAAATTATCCACTACCTGCTATCCATCCCTACACACCTACATACATTATCCCTAAATATTATTAGATTTTTTAAAAGTTAAAAACTATAAATAAAACATGTTGGTGGTGAAATATTTAATATTTTTTGAAATATCTAAATTTATTGTACTTTCGAGGCCGAATAATTATTTAAGCATGATAATACTTTTTCAAAGTAACAAAAACATGATTTTTGCAAATAACAAACCAAAACGAAATTAGAACAACAAACAGATTTGAAGAGGATGAACAGGAAGAATAAACAAACTTGAAAAGAACGATCCACACAACATGGAAAATTAAGGAACTAAGAATAATATGTCTTACAATCTTACAAAAACACTTAATAAGGCTCTGTTCACATGAAGGGATTATCCTATTCAAAAGGAAATGCAAGCGCTAATTAAGGGGATAAAACGTGTTCGTTTGAAGAGATATGCGAAGAATGATTTAAACAGATTTGCGAGATACGTAATTTTTTTATCACCCGCAATGTTCCTTGGATTTGAGAGGATTTTTTTTAAAAAGTCGGTTTTACCCTCAAGTTATTCTAAAATATCACAGTAAAAAACATGCATGTATTCACCTTTTTATTATGGTATTCGATTACCGCGAATCATATTCAGTTCCAGCTCCACTCACACCTAAATAAGCTTGTATTTGATTCCCCATTTTATATATTTAGTTCCCTTGTAAAAATGCACCCTGTATTCGATTCCTTTATTTGATGTATTCGGTTCCCTTGTTTCAATTTGGTCATGTTTGTAGTGCGTCCTGCACCAAGCTTCGAGAGAATCATACCATACCATATCTTGAGTTGATTTGATATTTACTTTATCTTTTTGTGAGCTTCCAAATTAAACTTTACCTATGCGAAATGGTGTTTATGTAGTATATAAGTTGAGATACAACTTCATTAACATGGATAATAACTCAATCCAAAACAAACAAAATAAAGGTGGGTACATCATCCAGAACTATAGTTTCTAGTGGAAAGTGAACGTCAAAGAGGCTCCAGCTATTGGCCTATATTATAGATCACGCCAAGAAATTAAGGTGTTGCTTATTAGTTAAAAATCTTTTATGCACGCAATTATTTTATTTCAAAAAATATTATATTTAAAAATTATTATTTTACTTTACTTAAATACTATATTTTTACATTTTAAAAATATTATATTAAATTTAAAAATAAATTCATTTTACTAAATTACAATTTTTGACATTTTTAAAATTAATTTTAATAATTAATGTTAATTTTTTATTCTTTATAAACATTTTTACAATTAAATATAACATTAACAATTATCATTTTATATTATTTTAATAACTAGAGACATTTTGGTAATCTTCAATTTCTATCATTAAACCAAATTTTTTTATCTGTTACATCAATCAAATCCTACACTAATTCTCACAAACTTTATTTCCAAATCCACTCTCACTTAGCTTCAAATCCACTCAAATAAATAACAATTAATTCACCCTCAAATCTTCTCAAATTATCCACTCACTCTCCCTCAAATCCTTCCTCCAAAATAAACACACCCTATAGGCATATTTGATTTTGTTAACCACTTCTCTATCAAATTATCGTTTTACATTTTTTTAATTAAATTTTAATCTTTTTAAGAAAAAATTATAAGTAGTTAAAATAATTTAGTATCACAATAAAAATTATTCACTGAAAATCCAAAATGTCATTTATATGTTTAAAAATATTAATTGGTCATGATTTTTATTATATATAATTTATGTATTAAAAAATTAATTTGTTATAAATTTGCTTATATGAATTTGTTAAAAAGAGTCACAAACATTTTCAATACTAATATAATTTTAAAATTATATCATCCATTTATAGTTGGGTGAATGCTCAAAGCATCACAGCAAAGCTAACCTATATCCATAAAATGACCATGGATTGTCATTATTTTGATGATCAACGCGAGAGGCAAAATATTGATAAAGGAATAGAGTTATATAAAGGGGAAATAAACATCAATTTGATAAACAATAATGTGGCCAAGAGGAAAAAATAGTATGCATGGTTCTACAAGGAAAAATTTTTAAGTATGAAAAGGTTAAAATAATTCGAATTGAAAAATGAATAAATCTTATTACATATTTCAAATTGTTAACTTTAAAACCTAATCTGTAGATGAATTCCATTATATAACAAATTTTAATAAAATAAAACTTAGTTGAATAAATCATGATTTATAAAGTCACCTTATTATTAATTTTGAAGGCTAGTCCATTAGATGGATTTCAATACGTAAAAATTTGCAATAAGATGAGAAGTAAATGATTATTCATAAAGCTTCATTGAGAAATGTTATGTAATAAACAAAGATAGACATTCATAATCTTGATGTTTAAAATGCCTTAATTTAATTATGCTAGATTGCTACTCTTATACATTACGTTATTTAGCAGAGAGTTAAGGATAGAGGGAAATCATGCTTGGCAATGAAATGTGTATTTGATGTTTTCTTTCTATGATATACTTTGAATCAATTAAGAAATTAAAATTATGCTGAAAACTATTTTTGAATCAAAGTTTGTAATACATGCTTTATTTATTAAACTAATTGTGAAATCATTTTTATTAGATTGGATTTTTAAATAAAGTAAGATTCTATTTATTCTACAGATTTTTTTCTTTTTTTATTTTTTGTGATTTTGCATCAATCTTAATGGATTAAGAAAAATTATTTTTTCAACTTGATCAAGCTAATAGTGAAATGTTATTATCTTTGAATACTTTATTTCAAATCCTTAAGATTTTGAGGAATTGTTGTTTAAGGATAAAAGTTCTTGTCACTTTAATTAATCATATTTTTGTGTCTACTACAAATAAATGTAGAATAAACATTAATTTGTATATTTAATTGATTTGTAATTTTGTTTAAATGAATTATATTGTATGATAGTAATTATTAAAAATGATAAGCTTGTATGAATAATCACAAATCTAAAATGGTATGTAAGTCGTTATTTGTTTTATGTATTAAATATTGAAATCTTCGTTATAACAAAGATCACCTTACTTTATTGATTGTTTATTGATTGTGTAAGTGACATAAACTAAGATTTCATAAAATGAAAGTTAAGAAAAAACCGTACATTATAATATCATAATATGTGTAAATACGTAGTTTGAATTGAAATTAACTTAATCTAATTCATTACTTTTAGAGTCGTTCATGGGCGATTTTTATGATTTTTTGTATCTCGATATTTGATATAATTAAATTACTTTTTATTTTTTAATCATGATAATTTTTTTTGTTAATTTTTCTTAAAATTTATTTTAATAATTTATTCTTGGATGTGTGTAGTTACAAGTTGAAATGATTCTATGTACGTATTATACATGTACGTGTAGTACAGAAATATTCTTTTATTGCCTGAAGTTGGGGTCATCTTCAACAAAGCAACCAATAAGATTGTAATAAAGGAATAATATTCATCATAGTTATATTGCTATTACGATATACTTATAAATACTTATTCGGTATAAATTATAATAATATAAAATGACATTTATTTTATACCCGACTTAGTCTAAAATACTAAAAATATCTCTTACACAATCTTTATTAAAAATTATAAATCTCATTAAGTAAGTCTTGCTAATAATTACTGATTTATAATTTTTAATAAAATTTAAGCAACAAATAAAAAAAAGTATTACAAGAAAGGTTACTATCAATCATCGAAGTCTATAGCCGAAAATGATGTATTACTATTGTTTAGGGTCACAATAATTTATATATTCAGTTGTATCTATAACAAAATGATGGCTAGATATTAAAAACTCGACAAGCACAAAGCATGGTATGGTTTCAATACTTACAAACTCATCTAGCACAGTTTCTCGCAAGGGATACAACAATGGAATTACAACGAAGAATTTTTGTTGGTATGCCAACGCTTGAACCCTCAAAGTGGGGAGGCATCAGTTTGGTGTAGAAGTATTTGATGAGTGTCTGCAGCAGTTCTAAAGCCAATTAGGTGACATCTTGCTGGAGGAAGGCTTTGAAGGATCATCCAAAACTTTAGCGAGTGATCGATACTGCAACTTTACACTCTCTGCATTGTCCAATGTCTTCACTACATACCTGTACATAAGTCTTTCTGTTAACAACAGGAGCAAGTTTCACGTATTTATTCCAAAGTAACACATGATCAGGTATAAAAGCACAAGCATGATTAGGGGAAGAAATTCTTGAACTAATAACAGAACTCACTTCCACTGTATTCTATTTGGTTAGCTTTATGAAACAACGAATAGATTAGCATCTTATATATCAAGAAAAACCAAGTTAACATAGCAAACAGAGATTTGATGATTAACTGCTTGGAGAAAAAATATATATAATCACTAACCATCCATTCAGGCATTGCGTTGTTACAATCGCTTCACGCCCAACAAAGCGTTGTGGTGTCCTTTTGTTTCCCTGATCCAATTTCTCTCTAATTATTTTCTTTAGAGAAAAAGGTAAATGTTAAATAAAATCAAACCTTTTCACACACTACCTTTATGACAACCCGGTCCATAACAGCATACGGAAATTGAACACCTCTACTCCTTGATGGCTCCATAACAGATGGGTCTCCAAATCCACCCTGTCCTACGTAAAATATATTTCATATTAAAAGAAGAGGGCAATCTCATGGCAAAACACATTTAACTTAAAAGACCGCTAACGTGCCTAAGAGTTTAATGATTTTCTTTTCATATCCGTTTATCACGATAACAAAGTATAACATGGTACAGCAATGAGAATAAACACCTGATCAAATCTCTCTCTTCTTCTTTTAGGTGACCGGTAGAATTGAGACTCCTCTTCCCGACGATATGCCTGCACAGCAGCTCGAAGTGCTGATCAAGGCAGCCAACACCCCAAGAAAGAAAATCAGAATTGCACAAAATGGACTTACTAAGTACAGTACTTCAGATATCTTTTACGTGGTGTTAAAGCAATTTCATTGTCAAAACCAGTTGATATTCAAAGGAATTGGTTGCATAGTTTTACTTAATTTCTTAAGTGCATAAATCTAGGAGACAGACTTTGTCAAAATTATATGTTATAATTTGGAGTATAATGGATATCTAGAGCACATTTAAGAAGAAAAATGGGGCATAATTTGAGTGGAAGTGATTGAATTTTGCTTACATAGGTTTGGAGATATTGATTCCTCGTTTGTGGGTTGAGAACAGGTGCAGCAAGCTTTCTGAGTGCATCACACAATAACTATATCAGCTAGTTTACAACATGGTAAATCCTGATCAAGGAAGTAATTTCTTACACATAAAAAAAACCAAAAAAAAAAAACAAAAAAACTTTTTAATAAGAAGCCTAGGTTGAAATACCTAGCTAATAGTCACTTACTAAAACAGGTCAAAGGTACTTTTAACATGTGGCAGCCATGTGTATTATAACCAGCTATGGGTTGATCAGCAACCCAAAGATATACAGACAAGCCAAATTACCACATTAATTTTCATTTCTAGTCAATCTATATTAAATAGGGAACTCCCAATATTGTCTTCGGTATTAATTCTCAAGAAACATAAGTAGACTTTAATGTCCATCTCCATACGTTGACTTCTTTTTTAAATCAACTATATTCTTCACCTTGAAATTTTTGTCAACTTCATCAATAATTCTTCTCAAAACGCATTCCATAATTTTCCATTTGGACTGCCCATCCAAGTTAATCAAAGGATCACTGCGTTCTTATGTCCTAGACTCACAGTTGACATTTAACCTTGTGTTTCTTTTAAAATCACTTTCGGAACCATACAAGGCTAAGGAGTACAACATATAGTTTCCCCATGACTAAGGACATGTGGACTGTTCCCCAATGTTCTCACCTTTAAATAAAATATCTCCAATTCTTTTTCTAAATTTAAAATTACATTGAAAATGTAGGGTCTGAACCAAAGATCAACAATGATCCTCAGATATTTTTCTCTTCACAACCAGAGGGGCCCCAACAAAAACAAAAGTATAACGTTTCACATGAATTCCCATCAGTATCATCTTGCGAGGAAAGCAGACATTTTCATTTCAATACTTTTGACACTAAGTCATTAGAAGAGCAGAAGATTCCAAGATTCCACTGGGTATCAGTTTAACAACTAAAAGAAAAACTTATTATAATTTTAACAAATTTTATACTGTTGTGAGTACAGAGAAACTTAAATGTTCTTGGAACAGTAAAGTATGATCAGGATCATGCAAAAGAAAAGACCAAGACTGGATAAGTTGAAAATGCAGAAGCAACTAAATGCATAATTTTGCAAAAAAGTCGATAGATGGTTTGAGGCTCCTGCCAACCTACTGTGTAAAGGCATATAGACAAGAAAAAGAAGTTGAAATTACCAGCTCCAAAGTTAATAAAATTTTTCAGATGACTTAGTCACAAAAAGGTCAGTCTGAAAGTTATGGCATTTGATGGATTAGAACCCACCATTCTAATAACATGCTGTATTCCACTTCCGCTAAATGAATGTCCACACGGTAATATCATTGCGTCATCCATAAGAGCTCCACTTTAATTCCGTGCCATAAGTCAAATATAAAAAGTATTAGTTAGTTGTAGGCGTGCATAAACAAGACAAGCAATATATCAGCAGATCAAAGTTATTTTATTGTATGTTTGGAAAAAAGAAACACATGTAAAAACACCAAATTTGAGTGTGCTACTCTACACTCTGCACCATTAGATTTTAGACTTTAATTAAAAGATCTAAACAAACAAGGTCTGTTTCAACAAATTGAACAATTTCTTTCACATGAGGGATCAATTAGTGTTAATAGATAATCTTAATAACCCCAACTGACGCTTCTTCTTCCTTGTTACACAAGTTTTCTGGCTGACAACCAAACAGGTAGAGAACAGCTTCTTTGACAGGAAACTACCGACTATCTACTGGTAAAGCTATAAAGAAGATAAACATAAAAACTTTGGTATTTCTCATTGATAGATAAGAAAGACACATTTATATAGCCAAAATTATGCCAAGTGACAGCTCTAAAAATGGCATCATCTCATTTTAGAGAATTAAAATTTAAACTAAATATTATATATAATATTCTAATATTTTAACTATATCCTATAAAATCCTTCAACCGCTTAATTTTCTTTGGGCGCCATTCTTCTAAAGGAAAGCAAGAGTAAGTTTACAAAGAGAGTAGTATATGTATGGAAACAAGCTCATTAAAATGGGTTAGTTAAAGAACAAAACAAGGCATTTCAGCGCCAATTAGGTTTAGCAAAATGCCATGGGCTAGTCGGAGAATACAAGCAATAAAAATGAATATAAAGTAAGGAAAGGTAACGTTATCCGGCATAAGTCTACGTAATCTCAAACATTGTTCAACAATCACAACATAAAGGAAAGAACCCATCACCAACTAAAAACAACAATTTTTTTTCAATCCTCGGGCTTTAAAATGAGTTGACTTACGTAACAGGATCTGAAAGAATATTCCTGAGTGATTCCCCTGACTCGGTAGAATACATTGCATCCTTTCTCCCACTAAACCCACAACCACCATCATCGACCATAACTTTGTGACCAGAAGCCCCATCGGCACCTTGAAGATAGTGCGAATAGTACTCCTCACAGTCAGTGTCAGCAACGGTAACAGAATTCTGAGACTTACCTAACCCCTCTTGCCGATGATCTTCATCACCACCACCATTCACATTGCTATGCACCAACTGCCCAATCTCTCCACCATCCTTCCCCAACAGCTCTCTCCCAGAAACTACATCCAGAAACAACAAAATGTTCATAAAAATCCGAAAAACAGTCACATTCTGAAGATAATTAATTAAAAGAACATATTTCTTCATTCATAGTTTCATACCAAAAGCGTGAGCTTTCCCGTTTGCAACAGAAGGCAAATTACCACCGCCACCGTTGTTGTTAGCGATAATTTCCCTTTTGCTTCCACCACCGACGAGTCCTTCAACTTCCGTATCGCCTTCGTCGTCGTCCTCATCCTCGTCATCTTCGTCGTCCTCGTCGGATTCGTCGTCCTCGCTGGGAGTGGCGGCGGTGCCGTTGACGGTCCAATTGCGGGGGTCTTGGCGGGAGGAGCAGTCGGCGTAGCGGCGGAAGTCGGGGTTCTGGGCGGCGAAGAAGCGGTCGCGGTCGATGAACATCTTCTCGTCGATGAAGGCGCCGAGTTCACGGGTTTTAGGACCCGGGTCTCCGACCCGACGCTGCGGCGTGGGGCAATTGAAGCGGAGAGGGTCGTCTTGGAAGACAAGAGGGGAGCTGAGACCGTTCTCGATCCTCTGGTCGGGGACGAGGGTGATGTCTTCGGAGGACATGGGAGGAAGAGAGAAAACTAGGGTTTGGACACGGTGGTTGCTGGAACGACGTCGTTGTGATTTGGTGTTTCAGTGTGGTGGATGGAGAAGGAAGGGATTGGAGTGTTCACACTCGCTGGGACATGAGTTGAACGACGAGTCGTTTTGGGCTGCGACGTTTTAAGAAGATTTTGCCGGGGAGCGACGTCGTTTGGGTATGGAGCTATTATTCTTTTGAATTGACACATCAGTCGTTACCGTAGTGTTTTTTCCCCATGCCCCATGTAACATGTTATGATACGGTCGTAAAAGGATCTCGCTTCATTTCTACTCTCTCTGAATTGATAAGACATTGAGCTTCCTTATTATATCACACAATGAAGTTCACACTTCACACCCCCATTTCCAAAATATAATTTAGGATAATGTATTTTCATTGTTTTTCCAATCTATTGCAACTAGAAATGTAGTGTTTGGAATATTTATGTTTTAAGAGTTATTGATAAAGGACTATTTTTTTTATTGTGAAGTAGAATTTGATAAAAAAGTGTTTGTAATTTAAACAACATGAAGGTTATACTTTGAAATAAAATTATAAAATAGTTTTAAGCAATTAAAAATAGTTGTAATTTTTTTTTTAATTTTTAAACAGTTTGTAAGTGTTGTTAGCCTACAAATAATTAGGTGAGCTAATTCGCTAGACGAAGAATTTGAATTTGTTTTTAAACTTTTAAGGTCTTGTTCACTTCAATGGATTTGGGGGAGAGTATTGAAGGGATTTTATAGCGTCTCATGTTCCGATTCTTATCAAAGATGGACTTCTTTGCTACGAATGTTTATTCACTCATCAATTTGTTAGATTGTGATGTCCTCATATTCTGATTCTTATTAAAAATGAATTTTTTTTGTGACAAATCTTCATTGACTTATCAATCCATTAGATTGTGACATTATCATTTCTATCTTAATTCTGAGTTTTTCTCTAGTTTC
The DNA here is from genome assembly GCA_027742795.1 of Vigna hirtella. Taxonomy (NCBI): domain Eukaryota; kingdom Viridiplantae; phylum Streptophyta; class Magnoliopsida; order Fabales; family Fabaceae; genus Vigna; species Vigna hirtella. Next base: position 193,645 of record JAHCHA010013367.1, on the reverse strand, counting down.
TTTTGTTATAACATATGAAAGAATCAAACTCATAACTCTTTCCTAAATAAATTATTATAATTTAGTATTTTTTTTCTTTAAAGACGATAAATATATATAAATATATAAATAAGCGATGTGTGGGATTTTTTATTTTAATTTCGACACACATGCTACTTTCTTAAACTGTAATTTTTGTGGGTACTTTGCTTTCTGTTTTGGGTGTAGGATCGAGCAACTCCACAAAACATACCTTTACACTTTCACTTTTAAACCGCTCGGGTAGCTGTATTCATCCTTAGTCCAAATTCTCCTTCGTCCGTGCTCCAAACTGGTCGGGGGTACCTTTCAAAGGTACTCCAAAGCTTAAGTTAATAAACAGTACGAATGGGGTCAAAGCAAATTCTTAAATTCACAATAAATGTGATCGATCTACCTCTTACCTTTGACCTTTATTTATACCTTTTGAGATGGGCCTAAGATTAATGGAACCTTAATCACGGCCCAATCTCAACCCATCACACTAATCAATACTTACCGTTAATCTTAACTCTTGATATCCCTTAAGAAGTATTTGCTGCTAAGATCGCTCGTTCGGCCTACACTTCTGCATGACCGGATGACCATCGTATTTTCTTTGCTTGGAATTGGGTATTTATCGCATTGGGTCGCCCGTTCCTCCTTATTTGTCGAGACCGTTCGGCCATATGGTACACAGGACCCAAGGTCCTAGGCAACTCTAGTTGGCGTTGGGATTTATCACAAATGGTTTAAATTGGGTGTCGTCTGTTGTGATTTGGGTGATGGACCATCTGATGCGTTTTGAACAGGTGATTTGGCGACAAAACACGTGTCACATTATCGTGTCCTACGCTTCTCGGGAGTGGTAAGGTCGCGTGATCCATACTGTGTTGAAACAATCGGTACTGATATTGCACAACGGAAATAATAAAACATAGAGTACGATACAGATTGTTAAAAGCAAAGAGCTTGTTTGGTCAATTTAAAAAAATGGTTCCTTTAATTTTCTCTTAAACGTTTTATCAAACAGTTGATGTGGTAAAAGTTTAAAGAATGTAGAGTTCAAGAAAATCAACACAGAAATTTTATCCTGGTTCGAATCAAAAGATTCTACGTCCAGTCGTTAATCACTATGAATAGTGATTAACCTTTTTCACTAAAATAATGTTTGAATAGATTACAAGATATGAAGTAAAGATTAAGAAACGAGAACATCTTTCGTTCGACAAACAAACAGAAGAACATTCCTTCGACCAACGAACCGAAAGAGACAACTCAGCCAACTTGAAGATGTCAACACCCAATTTCGTCCGGATTGACTAAATAATAGGTCTCTTTCTATTTTTGATTTGTTTTATTTTATTTTCCGCATTTTCATTTTATTTTATGTTATTATTTTTAATTTCATTTTACTATTTTGTATTTGATTTAGTCTTTTTTTAAAAAGAAAAAAAAAGGAAAAGCAAAAAAAAAGCAAAAAGAAAAAGAAAAAGGTTTGAAACGTGACAAAAAAAAGAAGAAGGAAAAAGTGTTTTTTTTAGGGAGCAGTGTACGTGTGTGTGTTGGAATGAGAGGGAGCAAAACGTTTTCTACATAGTGCTGGGGTGATGGCAGAGGCGGGTTGCAGGGTACTGGTACAATCCATTTTGGAGGATACGGAATTGGGTACGAAGCGATTTGGGGGCACAGAGAATTGCACAAAAACACACAGAGAGAGCAGAGGGAAGGTTTTATTATTCTGGTTTTGGAGAGAAAAGAAAAGGAGGATTTCACACACTGTCTCTCGGACCTTCACCATTGGCACCTGCAAAGAAGAACAAGAGACATTATTCACAACAAAGAGAAGGGAGAAGTCAGCCACTCAAGGGAGAAGAGTGAAGACGGTGGCGTCGTGGCTGGCAGTGGTTCCGGTGGCGCGAGTTGTCGCCGACGAGGCCAAGGCGTGTTCTGGCTGAGGCGGCGGTGGCCGGTTCCGGTAGAGGCGGCGGTGAGCTTATGGGTCAGAGCAAGAGACCTTGGGTCTCTGGAGAGTGCGTGAGCTGAGGGAGTGGGGAATGAGAATGAGCCTCCTGAACCCCTAGGAAATTCTAGGTTAGGCAAACCACCCCCGGATCCTGTGCTGGGCCAAGCCCAAGTAAAAAGTAACTTTTTTCCTTCGCACAGCCCCCGCTTCTCACTTCCTCACCCCCTTTCAGTTTGGGTTTAGGCCCCATCTGTTTATAAAAGGAAAATTAGTTTAGACACTCCATTTTCTCATTTGGGCACCCTCCACTATTTGTTTTATTTTTATTACTTATTTATTTATTTGCTTTTCTTTATTTACTTTATTTTGTTCCCTTATTTATCTTATTCTATTTGTTTTTTTTATTTTATTATTTTTATTGTTGTTATTGTTTTTTATTGCTTTTATTTTATTTATTTATTCTAAATATCTATTTATTTTAAAATACATATTTAATAATACATAAAAAAAATATTTATATACATATATACAAAATTTACAAAAATATTTTAAAAGTTTAGGCACATGTGTGATCGCACGCATCGGCCTTGTGCTAAAACCTTTTCTTTTTCTTTTATAAAAAATACAAAAAAAATATTTTAAAGGTTAAGCACATGTGTGATCGCTCGCATCGTCCTTGTGCTAAAAACCTTTTCTCTTTCTGTTATAAAAAAAAATACCAAAATGAAAAAAACCCTTCAAAAACTAAAAACATCCTTTTTGAACAAGCAATCTTTCAGCTAGAACTACGTGATCCTTGATTCTCCATCAAAAGTGGGATACGTAGGAGCAAGGTTAGCCCTTGCCAGGTTCACTTCCCAAAAATCCAAAATCATTTCCAAACAAAATTCTCAAACAATTCTCCAAACAAACTTTCCAAATAGTTTCCAAAAGAACTACGTAACCCTAATTTCTCATTTTGAATGAGAATACGTAGGAGCAAGGTCAATCCTTGTCGGGCCCAAAAAAACTAAAAAATATATTTAGTTTCTTTAGAGTTTTATTTTAGGGGATAGTTAAACATTTTGTAAACCACATCATTTTCGCGCATCTAATTAAAGGTACTGCCTTCGGGTAGGCGTTGTAGGGTGCTGATACCTTCCCTACGCTTACCCGACTCCCGAACCCAGAATCTAGTTTTCGTGGACCGTGTCTTATCATTTTATGGTTTTTCCGTAGTTTTCCAGAATAAACTATGGTGGCGACTCCAAATCTCTTTTTCTAAAACCCGTTCCTTTTTTTGGATCGTCGTCCCGTCGCAATTCCAGTTACGACAGAAGAGAACCGCTCCGACCTTTGACATACAAAGCGAGCTTCTCCTTTTCACAAGACTTGACAAGAGCACACTATCACTTTGAGAACTTCCTTAGACAAACTGTATTCTCAAAAGGGCATAGATTCTCTTTTCACTCACAGAGAGCTTCCGTTAGGCACATAGCTCTAATACTCTCAAAATGAAAAGTTTCGTTCTAAGAGCTGTAAAGACCTCTATCTATAAGCCCGGGTTTGTGCAGGGTCAGAAACTGAAGAGACATCTCCCAACTAGCAGTGATAATCGATTATCATAAGTGATAATCGATTATCATAAGTGATAATCGATTATTTGTGTCCGTTATGGGGTTTTCAAAAAAGTGATAATTGATTATCCTAGGGAATAATCGATTATTTGCGCGACTTGGGCAATAGTGACTTAGACTGGAATAATTGATTATCCTGAGCAATAATCGATTATTTGCGCGAGCAAGTCTTTTCCAAACAGGCTCATGATAATCGATTATCACACCCAATAATTGATTATCTGCGCAAAGACTCTTCAAACAAGAAAACTTCTAAGTGTTCTTACATCAACAAAGTAATTCCTATACAATTAATTCTACAAAATGTTTTTAAAATAAGTACAACAAAAGTCTTCACGTTCTTCATCTTGTAGCATCATCAAAACCATAATATCTTCAAAACACCAATGCTCCTCATTGGTAACAATCTTCCCCTCTTTTATGATGATAAAAAATCTCTTGTTTAAAAGCATTTCTAAATATCTGCACAAATTTCAGACTTACAAACATACAACATGTTAGTAATAACTGCACTAGTTTAGAAGTTTTCTCCCCCTTTTTGATCATAAGCAAAAAGTAAATAGAATCTCCCCCTCAAGTGTTGCTCCCCCTCAACAAAAGAATGCAATTCAAATATTATAAAATTGTTGAGTACCAGAAGCAATTCAAATATTATAAGGGGAAAAGAGTAATTTATCTAGAACAGAGATAAATAACAAGATATCAAACAAACTCATGTATCTCGCCCTCAAAATTGGTACCATTTATCACAAGATTATGACATAAGATGTCAATAAAAATTTCTTCCCTTTTTATCATAAGCAAAAAGATCGTTAATAAAAATTCCCCCTCAAATGGTCATCCCCCTCAACAAAAGAATAGATGCATTTCTTTCAAAACAAAATAAAATTTAAATTTTCATAACATGAAAGAGCAAAATACATCATGAATTACAAAATGGAAATTCAACTCTAATCAAGAAATGCAATTAAGACTTGGAAAGGAGGGGTTGGAGGATAATCAGGAGGTTGAAGATGTCAATCAAAAAATTTCTCCCTTTTTTTTATCATATTCAAAAGATCATCTAATCTTGATGCTCTCCCTAAATTAATTAAATAAAAAAGAATTTAGGTCCTTTTAATTCATTAAAAATTACTCCCCTAAAAGTAATATTTCCCTTTAAAATCAAAAACAGATTCCAAAAAAAAAATTTTTAAAAAGTTTTTTTTTTTAACGTTTTAACTTAAGATAATCGGTTATTACACCAAATAATCGATTATTTGCGAACCAAATTGTCAAAATTCATATTTTGAGACTGAGATAATTGATTATTACCCTTGGTAATCGATTATTTACGTTAATTTTCGAAAAACGCAAATTTAGGCCAAATTTTCAACCTAAGACACATCTATCATTCATAAATTATTTTCAAAGCTCTTAAAAATTACCAGGATACCACAGAGCTTTCTTTTCCTTTTGAGAATTCAACATGCAAAACAAAACAATAGAGTTTTGGTCCCCATAATCTCATTTGGGTCCTTTGAGGTTAGAGACAAATTACTTTATAACAGGAATCCAAGCATATTTTCCATTAGGAACATCAAAATCTTTTATTCTACATTTGTCAGAAGTGTGTCCCTTTTTCATACAGTAAAAACATGTGACGACATTTGAATTTCTATAACAGACAGATCCTTTTTCAACCCATACCCTACGGGTTCTTTTAATTTGGTTCTTACTTTTTAAGAACACTTTTATTTTTATAAACCTTTTTAACAAGTATAGGCATTTGAACATTATTATTTGTAATTGCCACTTCAAGAAGATTTTCAAGAATATCAATATCAAGCATATGAATCTTACATGAAAGACATTCAACAGGATGTTCAATATTTGCAGACTCTTTCATTTCTAAATTGCAGATTTTATTTCTCAAAATTACTTCCTCATCTAATGCCTTCTCATATTTAATTCGTAATTCTTTAAATTCCTTTTTCAAATTTTTATGAGCAGCATTCAATTTTTTAGATTTATCAAGTAATTCAAGAAAAGCTTTTTGCAAATCAAATTCACTAGTTTCAGAATTAGAACAACTTACTTGGCCTGCAGTATCATCAGTATTTACTGTCAAACACAAGTTTGCTTCTTCATCAGAATCACTTGAGCTACTTGAGTCATTATCATTCCAAGCAATGTAGACCTTCTTCTTTTTGTGACTTTTTGATGAGTGCATATTTATGCCCACATTTATGCTTTTAAATTCAAATTTTTGATGACATAATTGTGCTTAAATGGTTGATTTTAAATGAATTTGTGATGATTGTAATTGTTGGGTTTGGAATTAAAGAGACGTAAAAAGTGAGTTTTAGCGCATAAATTATTCTTGGATGTTATAATGTTTATTTGTGCAGCTGAGAATATAAGTTATATTGGTTCAAATGGCAATTCAAGGCCCAAAATCAGATTTTATTTGCAAAGTAATATACAAATGGGCCAAAATGGCAGACTTTATCCTTACACCCCCTAAAATTCCTACATACACTCCTATTTCTGAAACAGGCCAACAACCAAGCCCAAACACTAAGCCTTTTCTCCTACACCCCTAAATTTCCTTACCCATACCCCTCCTAAGCCAAACTCCATCAGATGTTGCCACGTGTCCAAATCCTCCACTAACATATCAAACCGTCCAGATGATGCCACATCAGTCATCCTTGCACTAATCAGTGAGCCAATCAGGTTTTGCCACATCACCACCCATGACACCTCAGCCCTAACACATGAGCATCATCTTCCACCCACTGAAACCCTAGCCGTTGTTCCGCTTCCGCCGCTCCCGCCAATGCCGCAAGTTGCTGCCACGGATCATCTTCTTCCTTGAACCATGGCAGCCATCCACACCTGCAGAAACCCAATCAGAAAATAGCAAATCTCCGGATCTGCAAAACGCAAAGCCGCCGCAGGAGCAAAGGGGAAGCCCTTTTCCAAATCTGAAAACCTAATTGGAAGAAAGAGGGCTGCCACGTGTCAAGCCATTATTGGTGCGTGTAAAACTAGGTCAACAAGTCTTCTATGGTCAAAGTCTGGTCAAACAAGGACTTCTGGTGCAATTTTGGGAAATTCAGAAGGGGCTAAAGTGCAGATAGAGAAAATTCCAGGGCATTTGTGCAATTTTTGGAAAGTCAGAAAAACTAAAAGATAAAATTCAGTTGTTAAATTAATTTAAACAGAAAATATCTTCCAAATAATGTTATAATTATCTAAATCTTTTAGTTATTTGGAAGATATAAGATAAAAGATTCTGTCAACTGAATATTCAGAGTCCAAGCCCAATCAAGCCCTATATAAAGAGACCCAGGGGGACTTCACTGGAATCATTCATTCACCACTTCTCTCTTTTCTTTCATCTTGTATTCAACTCCATTCATGGAGAGCTAAGCATCTAGGGCTATTCTGCTGTAATTCCATTATGGATTCTGAGGTTACGTTCAGTTAATGCAATTGTTTATTTTGATTATTGATTTAAGTTGTTCTCTCTCTATGTCTTTCATCTCTATATCTTGTTAAAAGTAAAGATTTTTGCATCATAATGTGTTTGAATCTACATGCATATTGATTATATGAGTTCTAGGGTTTCTAGGTTTAATTGAGAATCTACTTTGATTTAATTTAGGAACTTTCATATGATTAAATGGTTTTTACTATCAATTGAGAATGTACTTTGGTTGGTAGTAATAATTTCAACTATAATCAATTGAGAATTTACTTTGATTGATTAACTTTTAACTTGGGTAGGAGATTTAAGAATAGACATGATTAAACACAATAGAATTTGATTGAGAATGTACTTTGATTGAATTTATTGTGAATAATCTAGAAAGGTTTTGCATTTGATTGAGAATTTACTTTGGTTAAATGCATGATCGCCCTCAAATTAATTGAGAATATACTTTAATTAATTTGAAACTTAAACAATAATCAATTGAACAATTATCCGTGAACAACCGATGACGAATCTATCTTGAAAAAACAGTGGAATTAGCCTATTTAATCATAACCGTTTTTAAGTTTATTATTTGTTCTTTAAACATTCTCCAAACATCATTTTTATTCATAAGCATTGCATAGCATAAGAGTCAGATATTCAAAAGCAATTTCGTGTTCGTTGGGAGACGACTCAGGGTTACTTTAACCCTATCTACTTTCTTAGATACTACTTGGCAATACTAAAGTTGCCAAAAGTAGTATTAATTTGATAGCTTCAACGACAGCTTATCACTTTTCTTTTCCTTTCTTTCTTCATTTCTCTTGTTTTTTGAACAATCGACTTTTATATGGCCTCTTTCACCACATCTATAACATTTGAAGCTTATTGAGGAGCCTTGATTGTCCTTCTTTTTCTTCGAGTGTTGGCTTCCAAATGATTTATTGTTGGCCATTAACCATATATTTTCTTGCTCATCTGAATCGCTTGAGCTTGAGGACTTTGATGTAGAGCTTGAATCAGAAAACGTCAACTTAACCACATCTGTGACTTTATCATGACTAACTCTTAAGAATTCCCACATTTCCTGAGCACTTTCATAAACAAAAACTTTGACGAAATCATCAAGGGTTAGTGCAGATAAAATTATATTCCTACCCCTAACATCATATTGTGTCATTCTGTTTTCATCCATAGTCCACTGTAAAAATGATTTTTCTACCTGCATATCATTTACAAAAGTAGTGGGAACAATTGGTCCATTCAAAACAACTTCCCAAATACCCTTGTCAATTGACTCTAAAAATATTTGCATTCTTATTTTCCAAAAAACATAATTTCCCCCCGTAAAGAAAGGAGGTCTATCAATAGAAGCACCCTCAGCATACATTTGGTTATGACCGCCCATTTTTGAAAAATTTGAAAAACTATCAAAGCAAGCTCTGATACTAATTGTTGGAACAATCGTACCGATATTGCGCAGCAGAAATGTTAACACATAGAGTACGATACGGATTGTTAAAAGCAAAGAGCTTGTTCGGTCAATTTAAAAAAATGGTTCCTTTAATTTTCTCGAAACGTTTTATCAAAAAGTTGATGTGCTAAAAGTTTAAAGAGTGTAGAGTTCAAGAAAATCAAAACAGAAATTTTATCCTGGTTCGAATCAAAAGATTCTACGTCCAGTCGTTAATCACTATGAATAGTGATTAACCTTTTTCACTAAAATAATATTTGAACAGATTACAAGATATGAAGTAAAGATTAAGAAACGAGAACACCTTTCGTTCGACAAACGAACGGAAGAACCTTCCTTCGACAAATGAACCAAAAGAGACAACTCAGCCAACTTGAAGAGAATCGCCCCGACCTTTAGCACACAAAGCGCGAGCTTCTCCTTTTCACAAGACTTGGCAAGAGCACACTATCACTTTGAGAACTTCCTCAGACAAATTGTATTCTCAAAATGGCATAGATTCCCTTTTCACTCACAGAGAGCTTCCCTTAGGCACACAACTCTAATACTCTCAAAATGAAAAGTTTCGTTCTAAGAGTTGTGAAGACCTCTATTTATAAGCCCGAGTTCGTGCAGGGTCAGAAACTGAAAATACATCTCCCAACTGCCAATGATAATCGATTATCATAAGTGATAATCGATTATTTGTGTCCATTATGGGGTTTTCAAAAAAGTGATAATCGATTATCCTAGGGAATAATCGATTATTTGCGCGACTTGGGCAATACTAACTCAGACTGGAAGAATCGATTATCCTGAGCAATAATCGATTATTTGCGCGAGCAAGTCTTTTCCAAACAGGCTCATGATAATCAATTATCACACCCAATAATCGGTTATCTGCTCAAAGACTCTCTAAACAGGAAAACTTCTAAGTGTTCTTACATCAACAAAGTAATTCCTATACAATTAATTCTACAAAATGCTTTTAAAATAAGTACAACAAAAGTCTTCACGTTCTTCATCTTGTAGCATCATCAAAACTATAATATCTTCAAAACACCAATGCTCTTCATTGGTAACAGACTGTTGATCATGGATGATTTTAACGGTAGCGATGAGTTGGCGATTTTTCAAATTTTTTCCTATAAATAGGAGGGTGGGTGCCCTGTCATTTTCACTGCTTTCTTACTTCTTGCTCTACCTATCACCCGATTTTTCTTCACATTCTTTTTCAAGGTAATAATAATGAGCATTGTGCAACTCTTTTCGTTTGAGGAGTCGTCGAGTAGAGGTGGCGGCGGGAGGTTCGCGGGTGGAGGTGGTCGACCTTCATCGCCAAGCACTATGTCGTCTTCTTATCTCGAGACAACTGCGCGGGAAAGTAGCTCAGAGGCTCAATACCCACTATTTATAATGAAAGGGCTATTTTTGGGACAACCATCGATCTCCATGTTGGGGGGGCCCCCCCCCCCCCCGGCGGACGTGGATGATGAGGGAGAAGTCCCTACCGATGGCCTGTTGATCATTCGTGGTTATGAGTGGGCGGCCCATGAGGCTGGGCTTTACGCATCATGCTTTTTCCGAAAGAGGGATCTGAAATGGTGGGTCGACCGGTCGTGCGTTGTTCGGAACGTAGAGGATGCAACTCTCACTAAAGGGAACGAACGAGTTTACCATGGAAAGGGGAAGTACCGAAGACTTCTTCTTTGTGTATACTTATCTTTTTTCCCTGATGTTCATACGAGTGCCCTTCACCACCTTCTAGTCAGATGTCCTTCGAGAGCTCAACGTAGCCCCTACCCAACTTCATCCGAACGGTTGGGCGTGCATGCAGGCTTTTGTGGTCGTTTGCTCCGCCCTAGGGATTACTCCCACGACACCCATTTTCTTGCATTATTACAACGTTCGTCCGCTTGCCAAGCGAGGATGAGTCTCCCTTACGTTAGTTGAGAGAAAATGGCTATTTAGACCTTTTTCAAACTCCTTTAAGAGGTTTAAGACCAAGTATCGGATGAATTTTCATGACGAGGCCGACCTCCCTCTGTTTCCATTTTATTGTATGAGGGAAACCCGCAAGCTAACAACGTGGTCGCTCGGTATTATGACTCCTTCTGAAGTCGACGCTGATAGAGTCTGTTAACTCATTGGCAAGTGTACCAAATCGTATCAAGTAATAATAAATGGTAAGACCAAGTATCGTATCCCATAAGACTCACGTCACTAAACAATCTTGTAATTACTTAAATAATTAAGACTGAAAAGCTATTTTGTTGGTGTTTAAATGCAAATGCAACAAAAGTAAATATGAATGCAAATTGATCAATTGAAGCTTGACACAAGAATGAATGGCGTTGATAATATGAGATGATTATGTTGTTGGGGTTTAGATTTCACCTTCCTTACTTTCATGTATATAAGAATTCATCTTCTTCATTAATTTGTTAACGTCACTTTCTAAATTATTTAGAACCCGATCCCTCGGCATAAAAAGCCTACCCTTAATTATTAGACCAGAATCCCTTGCATCCCTAATAATCAATTCTGCATTACCAACAGAAGCTTAAGACAACCAAACATCGTATCCCTATCCCTATACAATATTTCTTTTGGGTGAAATTCTCCCGATCAAGGTTACTAAGTATTTCCCAATAACAAAGAAATCCAAACATCATGCTATGTGTCAATACCAAATTTCGTCCGGATTGGTTTTTGACTTTATCGTAGTCTGTTCTCCTATGTTTTATTATTTACTTATTTTTATTTTCGTTTTTATTTTTTTATTTTTTTTATTTATTTTTATTTATTTTTTTCATTGCCATTTTTATTATTATTTTATTTTTTTTATTCTATCTTCTTTTGTATATATATTATTTTATTTTATTTTTGACTTTATATTTTTTAATTTTTGTTTTTAGTTTTACCTCTTTTATTTTGTTTTAATATAATTAATATAGTTAAAAAAAAAAAAGAAAAAAAAAGGGGCGTTTTGTCTTTAGTAAAAAAACATATGAAAAGAGAAAAGAAAAAGTACGTGTGTTGGAGGGTGAGGGGCAGAAAACCGTTTCTGCAGGTAAGGACTACGAGAGCGGGGTGGTGGCAGAGGCGATTTGGGCATACGGAATTGGCAGGGATTTCGGCACAAAAAGCACGGAGGGAGATCGAAGAGGAATGAGCACAAAAAGCACAGAGGGAGCAGGATGAGAGAGATTTTTGAGGGACAGAGTAAAAAAGAGGATTTCACACAGCTTCTCGGACCTTCATCTTCGATCATCATCCAGTCTCCGTGACGGGATCCACCATTTTTTTTACCTGCAAAGAAAGATAGAGGCCAACAAGGAAGAAGGAGAAGGGGTCACCGGATACACGTAGCTGACAGCAGCCAATAGAGCTCCGAGAAGTAAGCACCTTGCTCACTTGTGTGGTCATGTACGCTTACTGCATTATATTGCCTTTTATGCTTATTTCGCTTTGTTTGAGTATGTACTGTGGTGAGTCTTCCACATTCTCCATTCTAGATTCTTATTGCACACTTTCATCCCCTTCCCCTGAACACACCCTGCATGGTGAAGATATGAAAACCCCTTTTGCAGTCAATCCGTTCCAAAACCCCTGAACATCACGAGTTCTCCTAATTTCAACATCCTTTAATGCCTCTGTTCACCCCCAACCAACAATAAAATTGAATCATTAAGCAGAAAGTCACACACAACCTCTAATTCCTTTCCTCTGCAAGAAAAAGAAACAACCACCACATCGGTCTCACATAGACAAAAAGCTCCAACTCAATCACTTCCTAGCCTCCACTAGGGCTCCCATCATCATCTCGCCAACCCATTCTAACGTATTATCATCATAGAGTCAGCAAAGATCTCACGCAGAACACCACATAATGAAACCAATAGTACTTGCGCTCTATTCATCCCTCACTTGCGTCAAATGAAACCAACCATTTAAAGTCAGATTCAAATACCTTAGTGTGTGTTTCAATTTCTTGAGTTTTAGAAGAATACAAGAGAGGGCATTTCCATCAAATTTCATCCGTAAGCCATAAGCCACTTTCCTCCTCATTCGAAAGTTGCAAGGACCCCATTAACCTCACTGGCGACGGCGTCCCCATTGATCCCTCTAAAATCAAGGTCTCTGTCGAATATGGCTTGTGTGAAGTGATGAGAGGGGCGGCTATTAGATTTGACCTGAAGCCAAAAAACCGAAACTGGGGGTTTCAATACTCCGAAGCTCGAGGCTCTGTTCCTGGCAGGAACAGTAGATAAGAATCTCGAGGGTCTATGAAAGGCTGCCCTCTCAGGCGCGAGACGAAGTGGAGAAAGGAAGGGAGTTCGGCGTCGTGACCGACAAATATCCTAGCGGCGAGCAGCGGCAGCAACGAGGATGCGTCGCGGGGGTCTGGTTCGAAGAAGTAGTGGCGCATATGCAGCGGAGGCAAACCCTCCCTGGGTTGCCGTTTTCGAAGGGAGAAGAGGGAGAACGCAGTGGCGCCGCGACCGACAATAGTTCCGGTAGCGCTTGGTGTCACCGCCGACGCCGAGACTGGTAGAAGGTGGTGGCGCGGGGGTTTAGTTCGAAGAAGTAGTGGCGTAGGTGTTCAAGGGAGGCAATCCCAGCCCTAGGCTAGTTCGATCAGAGAAAGAGACCCTGGGTCTCTGATGTGCTGATTGTGAATGGTGGAATGAGTTGAAGTTGGTTGAACCCCTACAGGTTTCTAGGTTAGAAGGAGTTTTGGGCCTAGCTGGTGGGCTGAATGTTCTTCCAGACGCGTTGCACTCCTGTTCGCACCCCTTCGCATTTTCTTTCAATTGGGCCTCGAGTCTTTTGTTCTTCCTTGCAGCCCCCTGTTTTCCTTTTCACACTCCTTTCCGCTTGGGCTTAGGCCCAGTCCGTTATTAGAAATAAACTTTGTTTAGACACCCCTGTTCTCACTTCCACACCCCCTTTCAGCTTGGGTTTAGGCCTAGTCTGTTTATAAAAGGAGAAATGGTTTGGACACCCCATTTTCTCATTTAGGCACCCTCATATTTTTTATTTTATTTATTTATTTACTATTTTATTTCATTTGTTTTGGTTTCCTATTTATCTTATTTTATTTGTTTTTTTATTTTAAATATCTACCTATTTTAAAAAATATATATATAATAATACATAAAAATAAAATATATATATATATATATATATATATAAATAATAATAAAAATATGTTTTAAATGTTAAGCACGCGCGTGACCGCTTGCGTTGACCTTGTTCTAGAAATCTTTTCTTCTTTCTTAAATAAAAATTACAAAAATATGTTTTAAAGGTTAAGCACACGTGTGAATGCTCGCGTCGTCCTTGTGCTAAAAACCTTTTCTTCTTAAATAAAAATTACAAAAATACGTTTTAAAGGTTAAGCACCCGTGTGACCGCTCGCGTCGTCCTTATGCTAGAAACCTTTTCTTCTTTCTTAAATAAAAATTACAAAAATATGTTTTAA